>CM045742.1:5475000-5602500 GCA_024760905.1 Plotosus lineatus | reverse complement strand
TTAAAAAAAAATGCATCCTTGTTTAAACTCATTCCACTTATTTATTATGTCTTAATGTCTCTGTCTCTCTCCACCTTTCTCACCATTCCTGTTAGAAATATTTCCGTGTTGTTTCTTGAAGGGTTGTTTACGGCACTTCATATCATTTGCCATTAAACCACTATACCATAGCACAACAATGAGAGCGCCACTTCCAACTACTGGAGTGGAGGTGCAATTACACTTAATTCTCGTACACTATTGCAGAAAGGCATGTTCCCCAGGGTCATACGCACTCCCCCGGCATAACCCCCGGCCGCACGCATCATACGCGCACCTCAAGGGGGGCACGCCGAACTATTTGAGAAGCACTGAAATAATTGCAACAAACTCTTCAGGGGTAGCTCGCCTTTGCGCAATGAAGTAGATGCGTAGATTAGTGTGACAAGAGTGAACTAGAGTAAAGCACATTTAGTTTGCAGTTTGATAGCTTACAATTTTAAAGCAGCTTTAATACAGCTGGTTGTAAAATTAACATCCTTTCAAGATTGAACTTTGTAAACATAATATAATTTAATTTCTGCCCCACAGCTTGAATACAAATGTCTTATTTGCTTAAATTAAGTATTTCAAGTCAATATAAGAGGCGAAAAACATCGCAGCTGATGTAATCATGATAGCTGTGAATGCATTCATTCATTTTCTGAACCGCTTATTCTAATTGGGTTGCAGGGATGCTGGCGCCCACCCCAGCCAACTCCGGGCAAGGGGAGAGTACCCCCCCTGGACAGCCCGCCAGGCCATTGCAGGCCAGAAATACTCTGACGGCGATGTAGCCTACTGTTTCACAACAACAGCAATGGTTCTTTTACATGAACCTCACACCATAGACAGTGAGACATGGCCGGCCGTTGATAACCCAGTTAGCTGCACTGGGGGACGGCAGTGGAAACCCGGTGACAGTAGGGCTTACATCCTTAAACTTAGGATCAGTAATCCAGCACCTAACCACCGTGCCACCAACTCCCAGGATTAACCTTTCTTAATATATTAAGTTTATTTTGCATGCTCACGCACAACATATAACCTCAATAGGTTTGAATGTATTTAAAATGCTGAAAACACAAAGAGAGGGCGTGTCTAAAATAAATATGGATAGGTGCTAAGCCTGTGCTCCATTTGCTAGTGGATGTGCATGCAGGCAGTGCAGCTGTGGCGTTGTTCCTGTTATACTACATTCCAATTCCACTTGGATTATTACATGCACAGTAGAGCTGCTTTTTCTCTTGCACTGAGCGCAATCCCAGTAACTTAAAAGCAAAGAAAGAAAGAAAATTAATGAGCATTAACAGACTCACTGTCTTTTAATATGAGTGTATCAGTCCTTAATGTTACGTGCAGTGTCCATGTAGTGGAATTGTTTGTCTGTAAACTTATGGGCCATTAAAGGCAAGTTTACGCAAATGCTAAACGGATCCTCAAGTCAGTAGTTTCACAGTCAAAAACCGACAAACCAACCTGTTATCTCTCATTCGCAGACTCACTCTATGACTGCAGATATTTCTATACGACGCTTACACTAATGCAGTGCTTCTCAAATAGTGGGGCGCGCCCCCCCAGGGGGATGCTGAGGGGGGCGCGTGTGACCCAGGAGAACATGCTTTTTTTCCGCCGTACTACAAGAAAGTGTAATTGCACATCCACTCCAGTAGTTGGCAGTGGCGCCCTCATTGCCCATTGTGCGCAGCAAGTACAGGTCCCAGCTAAACATTGAGCAGGAGCTGAGAGTTGCAGTGTCATGCTTCAAACCTCGCTTTGAGAAGCTGTGCGCTGCAAAACGTGCTCATTGTAGCCATTAATCTTGGCTTCCTCATTTTGAGAAAAAAAAAAATCAGCACAAATTGTTCTATTTGTTCTTATTTTGTAGGTTAAAGTGTTTATATATTGTGCTCCTGAGTTAATGTTTCTGAAGTCAATTTGAATTAATTATTTATTGATTTTATTTTCAGCAGCAAATGGTGTGGTAAGTTTGTCAAAAATGTAACAAGGATATTATTATTTTTAAATTTAAGGCAAATTGATGCACTTTCTTTTACAGACTAATAAAAAATGTTAAAAAAGTTATTCTTGTAAGTTGAACTATATCTCTCTTTTTGTTTTATTTATGTTAACAAGGATACGATATAATGAAGAGATATACCTGTAACTATATTGTAGAAAAAAGTTATAATTTATAGTTGCGGCGGAAAGTGGGTGGTGGGGGGGCGCGAATTGTTTTCTTCTTGCTAGGGGGGGCGTAACAGAAAATAATTGAGAAGCACTGCACTAATGTCATATACAGGGATCCCCCAGTTTGCCCCACTATTTGGGACTGAGAACCCCCCACGACCACCGAATTCCACGAAGTAGGATCAACCCCCCCAAGCCCCTCTGACTGACCTATACGTACTTGTACATGTGTATATAATATCAATAAATACATATTCAATGCTATAAATGCTTATAATAAAAATTAAACATTCAGAAAGAAGATGCATAAGATGTAAATAAAATATAAATTCACACACACATACAGATGTGCACCTCACAAAAATGTAAGTAGTTTTGAAAAAATTGTAAGTGGAGTTTTGGGTTGTTTTTTGTTGTTGTTTGTTTGGTTTTTTTTTTTTTTTTTTCATAATTGGCCTTGTTTTTGTGGCATTTTCCTTAACTTTTCCCATATTCTTCTTATTTTTTTGAATTACATGAATATTAAAAAAATAAATAAAAATGTGATGCACTGAAGCCACATGAATTGAAGCACGAAGTAGCGAGGGATCGCTGTATATGGGAATATGATATGTGAGAACTGTTTCTGGTACCACCCTGTGCATTCTGGTGGACTTTGGAAGTGATCCATTGTAAATACGTAAGTGCACAAGTAATGACAAGGTTGTCCGTTGAAAAAAAAAAAAAAGTGGGCTCAAATGAATTCCTTGACACAGGACAAATTCCAACACAGGCGACCAACACAACGAAACTTTCTGGGAATAAAAGCCATGTCCACCTAGTTCTCAGGGTTAATTCCGTAATTCTCAAGTATTCCAACAGCAGTGGCCTGACCACTTCGGAGATAATGTCAGTTGATCCCCGGAAGACAAAAGAAAAAAAAAAACAACAACCAAAATTCACCCTTTTCACTGATGTAATTCGGCTATGTGAGATTGATGCTGAACGTGGGTGCGTTTCATACATGCACAGTACAGCAGTTTCCCTTTGTCCCTTTGTGAACTACTTCCCCAGATTTTCCTCTGTGAATTATCACCCTTTGAATTGATTTTAAATACAAACTATACAGATGTGGTTAGCAACGAACCACCTGTTTAGGTGGGGAAATGCGAATAAACCAATGGCAGTTACTGAATGTTTATGAATAATCATTAAATTCCTGAAACTGAATTGTTCTCCAGATCACTTCCAAAATGAAACGAGTTCTTCCCAGGCCCAGGCCCAGGCCCCACCCCTCCATCAGCGTTGGTGAAAATCAGATCAGTAGCTTTTGTGTTATCCTGAAAACAGGAAAGACCCTTTAATAAATGCTTCTTAAAAAGCCTTTAAAAAATTCCTGGTTTGGGATCCTTATCCGAATCTGCTCCACAACGTGAGGAGTTGTTGCCCAGCCCATACCCCATCCCTCCACCAAGTTTGGTAAAAATCGGTTTAGTATTTTTTTTACGTAATCCTGCTAACAGACAAACGAGCAAACAAACAGATGCTGGTGAATACATAAGCTTCCCTTCCCACCAATCGGCCGAGGTAATGAGACCATCAGTTAATGTTTTGTTTACATTTTCTTTGGAAAATTCTTCCTTTTAATAATGTCATAACCTTTCTGTCCACTTTAATGGACGCCGTATTTGATAAACTCACTTATTATAGCCAGGCTGCTTTAAAATGTAAATATAGACTCATGTCCATGCTGTGAGAATATACATAAAACTGTTTATTCACCACATTTGATGATGGAAGAGTGTTTTTAGCTCTGCCCACTATATGCGTTCCACCGTGAGTTCAGGGACTTACAGCAGGTTGGATTTCTGTCTTACAGCTCCAAGGTCCCAGTTTGCAACTGGGATCAAGTTACAGTCTCAGCGGAGTTTTGCATGTTCTCCGTGCGTCCATATGTTTTTTTTACGGCTATCCGGTTTCCTACCATGTCCACCAGATGATCTTGATATTCTAGATTGTGCCTTGGTGTAAATGAGTATGCAAGGGTATGTATGCAATGCATAGAGGTCTCATCCAATATATACTGAGACTTGGATCCACTATTTCTAGTAAGGCTCAACATCAAAGGCTTGACCAAGATAAAACACTTATTAAAAAATATAAAGTGAATTTGATTCATGTTTTCAAGTTAAAAATAGTAGGTCTCCATTTGAGCAGAAGTCTCTTCCAATACATCTAAAAATGTTGGATACACCATGTTCCTTCACCTAACTCACACACTGACCTTTTGTAAAAAACACCGGACACCTCTACATTAAAGTCTTCAGTATGGTCCATGCCATGTTTTATGACTGGAGACCCTGATGTGGCTTCTCCGTTGCCGTTCCTCAGTTTGTTCATTCAGACTAACCGCTGCAAGGGCCTCACTCTTCGACGGAATTATATAATCTACACTGACGTCATTTCCACTGTGTCAGATTGAGGCTTTAGCAGGCACCTTCCATACATACGCAGTACATCAACGTTTCCTTATATTTATTTTTTCCCCTGGATTTCTCTTTTAAATTACTTTGCCTTCACATGTCTTTGCCATTTTAAAGACAAATCATATCGATTCGGTTTGCAATGAACTTCCAGGATATTGTAGCAGAGTGGACTTGTCTTTGTGGCACCTTTTTTGTCATGTCTTGGCTTGTTCGTTCAAGCTGACACAACCCAGTCTTATCTTTGTGCACCAGGACTCCATGTCAGCTGTGTAAAGGAACCATCTGGCTAATCAAAGACATACACCTTCATGTCTTCTTTGGCACAATTTCTTGACCTTGCCCCTTGTGTCATCGTATTAAATAGAGTGGAGACTGCTTTGGGATCCTGTCCTATTACATGAACCAAGACAATGAAGGCAATTATACCACACCATGGTCTCGATGTTACATCAGTCACCCTGTGGACATCCGATTCCATCTGATACTGAATGCCAAGCAGGGTCTGATCTAGTTAGTACTTGGATGGAAGAATGCCTTGGAATACGGTGGAGGGTGAGGGGAAAAGGCCTGGTAACCGAGCTCGCTATCAGATTACACTTAATAACTGGCAACTGTGAGGATTGCTGAACAGGATGGTCTCGATGGTGATGGACCTTGCTCTTTTCAGGACCTCGGTGTTGGTAATATGCCACCACTATTTGATGTTTAACAGGCTGAGTAGGAAGCACTGATGGAACATTTCGAGCACTTGCTCTTCGAGCAGTTGAACAGATTTCAGTCATATATAAAAATTCTGCACAGCCCTTATGGAAAGTACAAATGTCATTTTCATCACGTATTAGCAACAAGTGATTAATGTTGTTGTTCTGTCCCATAGCTTATTCCTGAAGTCCATATAAAAATCAGCCATCTCTTTGTGTCTACACCCAACTGATGACTTTAACACCAACACCTAAACGCTTCCACTGCAATGCATAAAATCATGCAGACAGGATTCAGGAACTTCTGTTAACATTCACATTAAAGTTAGAATGAGGAAAAATTGCGATCCTAGTGACTTTGACCATGGACACAGAGAAGCATGCCATAATAATATTAAAAATATACTAAACTTTCCCCAGATGACCTGCCACGCCACGCAGGACCTGTTGTGCGCGTTGAATACTTGTTTAGTACTCAAACTTCAATTGCTCACTTGAAAGATCGTAAATCCGGATAAGCCGCGCTTTGTCTCACAAGCACCACACATCACTCGCGACAAGCGCCTACATTCGGTGAAGCGCCTCACATATATGAGGAACAGATAATCTCCTATTACTACTATAACACATCTGCTTTACAACAAGAAGGTCCTGGGTTTAAATCCTCGGCTCAGTGAAAGCGTTCTGTACGGGGTTTGCATGTTTTTACTGTGCTTGCATAGGTTTCCTTTGGTACTCTGGTTTCCTCCCACAGTCCAATAACATGCACATTAGGCAAAATGGCTGTGCCAATTTGCCCCAAGGTGTGTGAATGTAAATGGGTTTATGTTTTTGCCCTGTGATGGACTAGGAAACTGTTCAAGGTTGACCTCACCTTCACCCAGAGTTGGCTGCGATGGTCTGCAGCCTCTATATAACCCTAATAGGATAAAATGATTCAGCAGATGAATGAATGATCATCTTGTAAAATTTTCTGTAATCATGTAAGATAAAAAACAAACAAACAAACAAACAACCTCAAGGCAATTAATTTCTGTTCTGTTTGAGTGAGTTTGAGCCCACTGGAGGCTAAGATTCTTGTGATTGGCTGACTGGCACGGAACTTGATAGATAGTCCCATCCATCTCATGGTTTAATATATTGTGCAGTTCAAGTCAAAATGTTGTACAAAATTTTGCAACTTTAAATGCTTTCCTGGTGGCACGGTGGTACAGTGCACATCTGCACCACAGCAAAAAGGTCCAAGGACCATTGAAAAAAGGTAGGACATGTCCTGAGCAATAGAACAAAATGTCACCAATGAAAGGCAAGTTGCCATATGAGGTACCAATCAGAGTTTAGATGGAGAGGACGGTAGCCAATGAAGACCAGGTAGACGGGGTGTGAGGTCCTTTCAAAAAACAAGTTCTTCTGTTTTGTTAGGTTCATCCATTCATTTTCTGGACCACTTAATCCTAATTGGAGTCCCTGGGAGGTTGGTGCCTATCTCAGCCGACTCCGGGTGAGGGATGGGTACTCCCTGGACAGCTCTCTGGGCAATTACAAGGCCAAACACTCACACTCGCACCTTGGAGAGATTTGGAATGACCAATTCATCTACTGTGCATGTTTTTGGACTGTAGGGGGAAACCTCGAGGAAACCCACGCAAGCACAGGTGAACTTGCAAACTCCACACAGAAATGCCCAGGCTGGGATGTTCTGGGTTGTTTTTGTTTTGTGTTTGTTTCGGGTTCTTTGCATAATTGGCCTTGTTTTGCAGCATTTTCCTTAACTGTTTCCCATATTCTTCCTTAATTTGCTTATTTTTTAATTTGATGAATATTTAAAAAAAAAAAAACACGATGCACTGAAGCCACATAAACTGAAGCGCGAAATAGCGAGGGATCCCTGTGTGTATGTATGTATGTATGTATATATATATATATACACTAGTATATATACAGTAGGCCCTCGCGGGGGCACGGTTCCGGCCCCTCCCGCGAATGAAGATAATCCTCGAGTTCTGTACCCAGAAGTAAACTACTATGTATCTATTACATGCGCTAAAGTATGCTTCTTAAACATATTCTATTGACAGTCATATTCATTAATACAGTATGAATGTAGCAAAATATAGTAATGATTAAAAAAAACTTTTTAATTTTGTACTGTGATATTTATTAATAAAATATATAAACATTATACAGCAAACTTTATGCAAAGCCGTCAGCGTGTTTCTGTCCCTTGCTAAAAAAGGGTTGTGACAGGAAGGGCATCCGACGTAGAAAAAACCTCTGCCAATTCAAAGGTGCGAATCAGATGATTCGCTGTGGCAACTCCTGAGTAAAAGGGAAAAAGCCGAAAGGAAGACAGACAGACAGACTTTATATATATATATATATATATATATATATATATATATATATAAAATAAAAATAAAAGGACAGGACAAAGACTTGCTATTGAAACTCCATTTATCACTACAGATCTGTTTCGAGGGGTGGTGAAACCATCCTCTCTCTTCAGGTGATTATAGAAAAGATTATAGATTCATCTATAATCACCTGAAGAGAGAGGATGGTTTCACCACCCCTCGAAACAGATCTGTAGTGATAAATGGAGTTTCAATAGAATGTCTTTGTCGTGTCCTTTTATTTTTATTGTTATTTGCTCTACCAAAAAGTATTGAGCACTCTCCTACAGAAGGATCTACTCAGAAAATCATATATATGCGTGAATGAGGAAAAAGGGGCGTTACATCAGCTCAACCAATCAGCAGGAAGGTGGACAGCCATTGGCTGAATTTGAGTGACGTGTGAGCTGCTCGGCAGTCCGCGAATACTTAAACTATGAGTGCAAAACCGCGAATAGTCAAGGGCCTCCTGTCAAGGGCCTACTATATATATATATATATATATATATAAATAAAAAGACAGGACAAACGCTTTCTATTGAAACTCCATTTATCACTACAGATCTGTTTCGTGGGGTGGTGAAACCATCCTCTTTCTTCAGGTGATTAGAGAAGAATATATAAATTAATATATAGGAGGCACTTGACTATTTGCGGTTTTGCACTCACAGCTTTGCATATTCATGGATTGCCAAGCAACTGTCACGTGATTTAAATTCAGCCAATGACTGTTCTCCCTCCTTCTGATTAGTTGAGATGATGTAATGCCCTTTTTCCCTCATTTGCGCACACTTGGTGCATGTGCTTTTTTAGTATGTGTGTTTTTAGGTACAGTTAAGCTCCGTCATGCCACCCAAACGCTGCGCACTTTCTCAGGCTACTGGTAAAGCGCCAAAGTGCCAGAAAAAGGTAATGAGCTGCTTGATATGATTCAGGAAGGAAAACGTTTTGCTGTAGAATTGCTAAGGTGAATGTTGTATGAAACAAGGTCATCATCAGAATGGAACCTGCCTTAGTACTCTGGATACGTCTAGTTCAGGGGTTGGCAACCTTTGCCTTTCAAAGAGCCATTTGGACCCGTTTTCAAAATTAAAGAAAACACTGGGAGCCACAAATCCTTTTTTGTCATTTAATATCAAATAACACTGCATATAATGTTTTTCCCCTTTTCCCTTCATGTTAATATAAAACAACAATGCGTTACATTGATTTAAACGACTACAGAGACAATTAAATTACAATTCTGCTTGCAACAAAAACATTTAGATTAAAAAAAATCCTCAGCCTCCCTGTGACCCTAATTAGAATTAAGCGGTTCAGAAAATGAATGAATGTGTTCGAGTCCTTGTATTTTTATAAAGAAAAAGCATATCTATCCCACGAAGCGAGGGACAGGCTGCCGCCAGATGTGTACGAAACGAAACAACTATTCAACGCGCACTTGCTCACTTGAAAGATCGGAAGTCCGGATAAGTCACGCTTCGTCTCACAAGCTCCGTGTGTCAATTACGACAAGTGCTTACTTTCGGTGGAGGGCCTCATAAATCTCATCTACCACCTCTTACTTCAGCTGTAATTTCTGTTCCTGGATTACAAACCCCGGCGGTGGAAAAATCTCTCATTCGCTGCTCTGCTGCTGGCTGATGGTGAGAGCACTCCTTGCCATGAGCACAAGGATTTGGAAATCCACTAATACTGCAGATCAAGAACATACACACAAAATCACCCCGCCCACACCACATAAATATCTGTGCACACCCGTGAATCTTAATTTTCATCGATGTAATTTTAAACCCTAAAAGAGCATTTTTGAAAGGGTACCCACTGGGTACCTGTGGGTACCCAACCATTGCAGGACTCTACCTTAGGCAGATTCTCTACCCCTGGAAGCCCAAAGTGCTTCCAATGTGAGTAAATAAGCAGCATTCTTTTTGCAGTTGAATCGCGGGTTGACGACCCCTGATATAATGCAAAGCAAAGTAAAATAATGCAATACCTCCCCATAGTGGGCATTTTTGAAAACTGCAGTGCTGTATGTTCAACAGAACAGATTATAGAGTACTTAGTGTTCTTTAATAATAATAATAATAATAATAATATGCTGTATAATGTTTATATTTTATTATCAATAAATATCACAGTAAAAAAATTAAGTTTTTCTTAATCATTACTACATTTCACTACATTAATACTGTCTTAATGAATAAGACTGTCTATAGAATGTGTTTAAGAAGTATATTTTAGTGCATGTAATAGATACATAGTATTTTACTTCCGGTTGATCATTCGCACATGTAATATGATACATGGGGTTTTACTTCCGGGTACGGAACTTGCGGATTATCTTCATTCGCATGAGGGGCCGGAACCAAACCCCCGCGAATAACGAGGGCCTATACAGGGATCCCTCGCTACTTCGTGCTTCAATTAACATGCATCGCGGTTTATTAAAAAAATCAATAAATAAATACAGTCAGCCTCCTACTTACGAAACCCCTTGGGTACGAAAATTCCGAGTGACGAAAAATATTTTCCGAAGTTTTCGTCCTCGGGATACGAAAACAACCTTCTCTTACAAAAAACAGATGCGCCATTCAAAATTCAAACGTGCCAATCAAAATTTCACACGATGCGCGAGTTGCTCTCTCATTGGCTGTCTCCCAACATCCCGCCCCGTTGGCCACCCATTGACTAGGAGGGATGACGCAGTGAACGTGACCCATACTTCCTGTACAATACTTCCTGTTTGTCACACGCGTGAAGGAAAGTTGACTGTTGGCTTGTTTTGAGATTGATCATGCAGTGTTATATTTCGTTATCGCCAAAACCCCTCTACAATCGGGACGACATTGAACCAGAAGGAGACCTTAAAGCTGAAATACAGTGAGGGAGGCGATTATTATAGAAGACCTCCGATCTCTCAAGGAAGCAAGTTAATACTGAATGAGGACCTCTGATCTTTCACACAGGCACTGTAATTCTGCTTTAAACAAAACATCCCGTCCATTTAAACATTTAAATAGAATTGTTCTGTCAGCTGCTCATTGAGTGTGGGCATGGCCCGAGTTTTTGTGTGTGTGTGTGTGTGTGTGTGTGTGTGTGTGAGAGAGAGAGAGAGAGCAAGAGAGTGTGTGTATGTGTGTGTGTGTGTGTGTGTGTGCGTGTGTGCACGTGTGTGTGTGTGTGTGTGTGCACGTGTGTGTGTGTGTGTGAGAGAGAGAGAGAGAGAGAGCTAGAGACAGAAGAAGGCTTAACTCTTTAGTTTTTAGTTTAGTTATTAAGTTGTTTAATTCAGTAAATGTTTAATAAATGTGGATCTCCAATCCCTCAAGGAATCAAGTTAAAATTGAGTTTGGACCTCCGATCTGTCAAGCAGGGAATGCGCTTTGAATTCCACCTCTTAACATGCTCCAGTGTCCTGCTTGTGGGCGTGGCCCGCAGCGCCACAATAAACATTTAATGTGTATACAATACACATTTAATGTGTACTGTATTGTGTGTGTGTGTGTGTGTGTGTGTGTGTGTGTGAGAGAGAGATAGAGACAGAAGGAAGTTTCACTCTTTAGTTTTTAGTTTAGTTTTTTAAGTTGTTAAATTAAGTAAATGTTTAATAAATGTGGCCCTCCGATCCCTCAAGGAATCAAGTTATAGTTGAGTTTGGACAAAGTTGAGTTTCAAAAAAAAAAAAAAAAGTTGTCAAATTTTGAGTTTAGACGTACCTACGTAGTATGATGACGTAATGACGCGGCATCCATTGTTTACAAACGACAGACTGAACGTGCCCCTTACAAGTTCAGTTATATATACATTTTTTATATACGTTTTATATATATATATATCTTCTTCTTTTCCTTTCGGCTGTTCCCTTCAGGGGTCGCCACAGCAAATGATCTGCCTCCATCTCTCCCTATCCTCTGCATCTTCTACTCTTACTCCAACGACCTTCATGTCCGCCTTCACCGCATCCATAAATCTTCTTTTTGGTCTTCCTCTGGGCCTTTTGCCTGGTAGTTCCAACCTCAGCATCCTACGACCAATATACTCACTATCCCTCCTCTGTACATGTCCAAACCATCTCAATCTAGCCTCTAACATGTGCTGTCCCTCTGATGTACTCATTTCTGATCCTATCCATCCTCATTACTCCCAAAGAGAACCTCAACATTTTCATCTCTGCTACCTCCAACTCTGACTCCTGTCTTATATATATATATATATATATATATATATATATATATATATATATATATATATCAGTTTTATAGCGTGTTACCCTTGTGTTAAGACGTCATCTCTGTGATCTTTGTGTTTACACTGTTTTGTGGACTTTTGTAACCCAAAGCAAATATGGTTGGTCAGAAGCGTAAGCCTACTAGCATGGGTGCAAGTCTCATACACAGAGATGAATTAACTATTTGCTCGGATTGGCACAATCTACCATGATTGGGTGAATGATCTACTCAGTTACGGGCAATTCAACATTTTCCCAAGCGTACAGAGAGTACGCTTTTTTGACCCCCCCCCGAAAGTGTACAAATAAATGTTGATGATCTCTCGGCAGGATTTTTAAACAAGATATTAAACAAAACAATGGTCAAACCTCTTTTATAAAATAAATCAATGTACTTCCTTGATCAATAGTTCTTTTATACACCAGTCCAAATCATAATGAAATCAATAAAAAATATAAACATATTACAGCACATACTGTTGTAAAGCACTCGTTTTAAAGTCTTTTTCAATTATTATTCCAGTACAGTACCTAAGTTAATTCTAAGAATGTTTGTGCGTGAGATTTTATGTTCTGTAGCATGTTTAACAAATGATACCAAAAGGATAAACTTTATTACGCTTCATGTCCTTTTACATTGAACTTGGAGTGACGTCTAGAGGGCGACGTCGTGGAGTTCTCAGAGTCAAATTGTTTCTTTATTCGTTTTAATTTGTTTTATTTGTTTGTTCATGTTTTGCACTATGCTCATCTATGATTGGTCGACTCTACTACAGATATGAGCAGCTTCAGCTTCAGGCAACAACTTCTATCGTGGCTAATATGCTATGGGAGCTCAATGCTAACCGCCCAGGCGGAGTTCTCAGAGACTTGGTTAGCACTTCCGGCCATACTGCTTGAAAATGTTCAGTCCCTGCGAAACAAGATGGACGAGCTTCATGCTCAGATTGCAGCGCAGAGGGATCTACAGGACTGTGTTTCTGTGAAACATGGCTCGAGGAGAGTACACCCGATAAGGCTATTACACCAGCCGGCTACACAGCCTTCATCCCCTGCAATCCCAAGCGTCGGAGTCGTTGTTTGGCCCCTTCCCACCTGGGCTTATTGCTAGCTGGGATGTGGCTCGCATTGAGCTGCCTACCATAGCATATTAGCTCTGCTAACAGCATGTTAGCTCTGCTTAGTTATACACGCCCGAAGATACTCCGATCTTATAGCTGTAGTAGAGTCGACCGGTCGTAGACGAGCATAGTGCAAAACATGAACAAACAAAACAATAAATAAAACAAATTAAAATAAACAAAGAAACAATTTGACTCTGAGAACTCTGCAACGTCGCCCTCTGGGCAGCGCCATCTTGGGGACGTCACTCTAAGTTCAATATAAAAGGACATGAAGAGTACTGTAATAAAGTTTATCCTTTTGGTATGATTTGTTAAACATGCTACAGAACATAAAATCTCATGCATAAACATGAACTTAGGTACTGTACTGGAATAATAATTGAAAAAGATTTTAATACAACAGTTCAGAGAAAACCGTCGTTTCTCAGGAGAAAGTCTTGTTTCTTCAGAAGAGACATCCAGCGTTTTCTA
Organism: Plotosus lineatus; assembly: GCA_024760905.1. Taxonomy (NCBI): domain Eukaryota; kingdom Metazoa; phylum Chordata; class Actinopteri; order Siluriformes; family Plotosidae; genus Plotosus; species Plotosus lineatus. The sequence goes on along the minus strand of CM045742.1, from coordinate 5,588,907 downwards.
TCGCTTAGCCAGAGAAGACGCATAGCATTTGAGTGGTATCATAGAGCTTAACTGGTAATTAAAACACACACAAAAAAAAGGCTCATTGACAACTTGTGCGCGAATGAGGAAAAATTGGCGGGACATCAGCTCAACCAATCAGGAGAAAGGAGGACAGCCATTGGCTGAATTTGAATCACATGCCGATTGCTCGGCAGTCAGCAAATACTCAAACCGTTGGAGCAAAACCGTGAATAGTCAAGGATACTGTATGTGCTTGTCATATAAGTTATCGACCCGAAAGCCGCCATTGCTAAGTGCCCGCCTACACAAAGTTACCGTGACATCACTGAGTTGATACAAAGTCCCACATAAAATATAGTGCATGCATGTCACAGCATATGATATAAACAACATGGAATCTCAAGCCAACAACACGCAGTTTTTCAGCAGAAGACGATTCATCTATTACTCTCAGAAGACGAATCAAATATTGTAGTTCAACCAAAAACATTCTCAAATATATTTCAAACTACATCTGCAAGTACATGTGCTAAATACATTTACAAATTGAGCTAAAGTTATTTATCTATTCCAAGGCACAAACAAATATTAATACATATTTACAGCACAAAAACATACTATTAATTTTATAAAAGTACTGAGCATGAGGCTGCAGATCCAGGCTGGATGGATTATGATTATTTTAGCCATTCATTCTCTGTGCGTCAATGTTTGTGTTCTAACACATGTGCAGGAACCGGAGGCGGTACGAACAAACTGTGCTTTATTCTCACACTCGCACTTTGTTTGATTGACAGTGTTCAGCTATTATTGCTTACTCATAATATTATGTTTGTTGATTGGTCAGCTCGGACGTGCACATGCGCAGTGCCCGTTACACGTTAACTTCCGGTTTACTTCCTGACTCTAGTCATGCGGAACTTATCTCCGACTTTCTCTTCAATAACAGTCATTAAGTTTATTTATAAGATTGTGAATACACATCATTTCTTGTCCAGCGGAACTCAACTCCTGCTGTCGGGTGGGGTGGGGGGGGGGGGTTGCACGTGCACCCTGTGCTCCCCCCAGCCTATGCCTTTGTTTCAGCAGCTGATACCGGGTTGGGTAGTATTTATTGCAGACTTTCCAGATATGCAACACCGCAGGTGGTTGGTGAATCGTGCATTGAGATTTTCAAACGTACACGCACAAAAATATATATATTCACGAGCGCACGTATTATTGTTGATTGACATTTTTCTAATATTAAAAAGCGTACACAGACATCTTACCCCCCTCCCCGCTAGCGTACGTTTTGTACGCTTAGGAAAATGTTGAAAATGTTGAATGACCCCTTAAGCAAAGAATGTAAAATGAATGAAAACCCAAATCCAGAAAAGAAAGCGAACTCTCCACTATGCTGGTGATTCACATCAGTGCAGGCTGAGTACTAAACCAGTATTCAATGGCGCCCTTGCTCACTTGAAAGACCGGAAGTCTATATAACCGCTTTTTGTCTCTAGCACAAATAAGTAAACTACTTTCGGTGTTGAGCACCTCATATGTTGTAAGCGTTCATTGGCTGTTTTAAGCTTCATGTAAAGTGATTCAGCTCAGCTTCATGTAAAGTGACCATCCGTCGACCATCGCAACCATTTACAAGCAGAAAGATCGCATCATAGAGAATGTTACAGGCTATATTTGATACTGTAGTTGATATTTGATGACTGAATTTGATTAAAATTTAGCTGTTTGAAATTATTTTGCTTGAATTTAATTTATTTGAAATTAATGTTGATATTATTTGATATATTTGACATTATTTTACAATGTTATGTTTATAATCATTGATTTGGGGTGTTTTATTTAAGCTGTATCTTATCTTATCTGTATCTTATGAGATATGGTAATTGTATTTATGGATGTATAGTGCAGTATGAGCGTCATACGTCACTGGAACAACTTATGTTCGGCCGTCCGGAACCAATTAAAAACGTAAGTTGGGGAGCGTCTGTATTAAGTGTACCTTCAGGCTAATGTTTAATCATATTTCATACTTGTATTTATGATATATCTTTCTGTAGATTTTTATTCCATTTCTATTACTACTTGTTCTTCAATTTCATTTCACTTTTACCCTCGGACAGACCTGTTGGTATCTCTGGATGTCTGCAAAACAAATGTCGTTAAGTTGGAGAGCGTTTGTATTTATATTTTATTTACATCTTATGTTATTTCTTTTTAATGTTTCATCGTTATTATAAGCATTTATAGCATTGAATATGTATTTATTGATATTATATACACATATACGTGTACGTATATGTCAGTTGAGGGTGAGTGTGTGTGGGTGATCCTACTTTGCAGATTTCGATGGTCGCGTAGGGATCTTAGTCCCAATTAACCGTGGAAAGTAAGGGATCCCTCTATATACTCTATAAATATATACTGTACATGTGTCTGTATATATGTGTGTGTGCTGGTGTTTGTGAGTGTGTATGTAATTTTTCTGAAGTTGCCTTTATGGAGACTTTATCTCACACTTACCAGTATGGAGCAACTATGTCCACACAATTTCCTTTAAGATCAATAAAGTATTCTGATTCTGATCCTATAAGATATTATACCTTGTACTTTTGATACTTTTGATTTCAAGCTGTGTAGCTGTATAAATTTGCTGTTTTAGAATTTATATTTACTTATAGATATGATTAAAGCAGTCCCCTGAACTACAATGTGCCTGAAATAGTGGGCGGGGCTTTTCACGACTGTTTTTTTTTTTTTTTAATTACAGTGGCTCTTTATTGTTATAATAAATAAAATTAAGCCCGTGTGGGCTTTAGTAATTAGTTCAGGAGTTAAATACTTAACGGGTAAGACAATCCGGCTAATTTTAAATCAGTAACTCGAACACATGAGTCTAAATAAAGAAGAATTTGACCCGAACATGGAGAGAAAACCAAGCTCGAGGCTAGAAAGTGCCAATATTTTATATATAGACCGGGTGTATGAGTGTTTTATCATGAAAAAACATGTTTTTGTTTACCACAACAAGTAACAAGTAGTGCTCTCCCCCCACACCCACACACACACAACACCCACACACACACACACACAACACCCAGTGCTCCATTAAGGGTCTTATCTAACAAAACAATCCTCCCACACCCAGTATGTCTGTAAAAAAATAAAAATAAAGACACACACACACACACACACACACACATATAACGATTAATAAGTACATAGTGTACCATTTCAACCATGCAGCCTGTCTCCTCGAGGTCCACGCACAGGCTTCCGGTATAAAACACATCAGCAGCTGCTGTCCACTTTACTACTTCATGCAAAATAATTCCTCTCTCTATATCAACCGACCTGTATGCTGTGCAGTTGGACTGAAGCGCGTGGAGATTTGTTCTTCTGATGGATTTCTATGAAAATGTGGACGAGCCGTGCACGCGCCTTCCAAACAGACACAATGCGCTCGAGTGCGCCACGCGCGCCAATGCACTTAATAATAAGCACCAATAAATAAACATCAACTTACTGACAATTCAGAGCAATGCATTTACTGATGCCGACCTGGAGCTCATGAGGTGTGTGTGTGTGTGTGTGTGTGTGTTTTCTGGAGCTGGGTTCCACTGGTTGTTTCGTACTCAAAGCCCATGATTACTTCTGCAGACGCACTTATTTCCGCCATCAACAACACCAACGCACTGTATCTCTGTATCTGTGCTTTTTAAAACCCATCTGTTCCGAAAATCCAAACCTCTGGCACAGTTCGCACGACACACCCTTCCTTCCCAACACATTACAGGTTAGCTGGAATCATCTGTCCCTGGATATGATCAGCTGCCGTATCTTATCACAAATCAAAACATGTTGCAAAAAAAAAAAAAAAAAAAAAAACCTCTGTGAGCATCTAAATCAACAGAACTCACCTGGCTTTGTCAAGAAAAAAAGCCCACAACAACCCTACAGCTCAGAGCTCGGAGACGACACGGCGACTGATCTTCCACTCGTTTTATCCCATACCCATTTCAACCAGGAGAACCGCATGGAAATTTCCACCATGTGATGATGGCAGAGCTTTCCTGCAGCATCAGATTACAGCGACGCTCCGGTGGTGGTCGCCGGGACCCTGCCTGTCACTGAACACACAGCACAGCACACATGAGCACTTTCATGATCCACACCAGACATTTCCACTTGACTTTTCAATCATATATAACCCAAACCCCATGAGAAGCCACCAGTGGAACACTGCAGAACTGATGACTGGTAATTAAAACAGCCTGAACCCCTCAAACTGTCCACAGAGAAGACATGCTGGTGTTTTCCCAGCAAGAATTTAAGAAATGTCATTGCAAGTGTTTAAAATGGTTATTATACGGCATTCATTTATTCATGAGGCTGGAGCCTATCTCAGCCGACTCTATGCAAAGACTGGGTATACCGTCAACATTTTGCCAATCCGTCATGACAACACACCACCACTCACACTCGCACCGAGGAGCAATTTGGATCAGCTAATGAGCTTAATGTGTCTGACTTTGGACTGTGAGGAACCTGGAGTACAAGACAAGCACGGAGAGAACACCTAAACTTGAAGCCAGGAACTTCGTGCTGCGGGTTAGACCTGCTTACCCAGTACAGCATAGACAGTGAGAGACATGGCCCGCCTTTGATAACCCAGTTAGCCACACTGGGGGTGGGGGGTGGGGGTGGGGGGAGACAGTGACAACCTTGTGGAGAGTGGGACTTGAACCCCCAACCTTTGGATCAGCGATCCAGCGCCCTATACCACTAGAGCACCAATGCCCTAAACTATACTATCTACAGTATATCTACTAAATGGGAACGGAGTAATCTGATTGATCCTCGTTTATCGTTAGTTTTCACAACCGTTTAATCTAAACTAGGGTCACAGACAGTGAGAGACATGGCCGGAATTTGATAACCCAGTTAGCTGCTGGGGGGGGGGGGGCAGCAATGACAACTCAGTGACAGTGGGGCTTGTAATCCAGCACCCTACCACTGCCCCATTCAATCTCCATAACAGGAGATTTTTAAAAAACATTATCCAGAGTGTATACGTCTCAAATCAAAATGGCAGAAATTGGGCAGTGGTGGCCTGGGGGTAAAAGTGCTGGATCATTGATTCTAAGGTTGGGGGTTTAAGCACCACTCTCAATAGGTTGTCACTCCCTGCCCCCACCAGCCCACTAACTGGGTTATCAAAGGCCGGCCATGTCTCTCACTGGCTATGGTGGGAGGTTCATGTAAAAGAACCATTGCTGACTTTCGACAAGAGGAGCTGCACAGCCATCGGCGTGTTTTTGCCCTGCGATGGCCTGGCGAGCTATCCAGGGTGTACTCTGCCCTCGCCTAGAGTTGGCTGGGATGGGCGTCAGCATTCCCGCTACCCTAATTAGGATTAAGCGGTTCAGAAAATTGAAGGAATGGATGAAAATGGCAGAAATGCGTAGTTTGTAATGGTCACTCGAAACATGGTGTCATTATTATTCATTCTTTCATTTCCTGAACCACGTAATCCTCGCTCTCTTTTATCTCATTAACTTAATGATCTGACCACAGTACGCACCACCTTTTACCCAACACTAGCTAGGACTGGCCTCACCTGTAACCTGTGTTGGTACTTATCGGTGCTTATCCCCGGTTTCCATAGCGTGAAGCAACCAGGAGTTCAACTTCCCCTGGATGGGACGCTAGTCCATCGCAGGTTACCTTCCCAGTTTATTTTACTGGTCCCCATTTATACTGCTGGGTGAACAGAGGCACACTTGTGGTTGAGACCTTGCCCAGGGGTCTTAGCACAGTCAGGGTCTCAGTGGGATTCGAACTCACAACCTCCTGATCATGAGCACAGCACCCTAACCACTACGCCACCGGCCCCACTACCTGTGATGGATAAGTTATAAAATACATAGATGGAAGACAAAATGTAGTCATGAAATCTCAACTTTTTAAACTGCTGAAAATCCTTCCTCAGCTGTACATTTTTCTCACTCACTTACTCCTTTGCTGAAGCCTGCTAGAGTTACGGGGAGGCTGGAGCCTATCTCAGCCAACACTAGGTGAGAGGGGGGGGGGGATTTCACCCTGAATAGCTCATCAGATCATTATATGACCAAAACACAGACACAACTATTCACATTCACACCTATGAGCAATTTAGAACAACCAGTTAACCTAATGTTCATGTCTTTGGACAGTGGGAGGAAATTGGAGTACCCAGATAAAACCAATTCAAACTGCACTGGAAGGGGCAGCCATAGCCTGATGGTTATAGAAGCGGCTTTGGGGCCCAATTAAGGTCGTTAATGAACCAGTAGAAAAAATGTGCAGCAGTCAGCTGCACCTTCCCTTCTTCCATCTTCATGGCTGAAGAGCCCTCAATCAGCATCTAACCCCCCAACTGCTCTCCATACGCCCCAGAGTGTGGCAGCCCGCTGCTCTGAGTATGTGTGTGTGTGTGTGTGTGTGTGTGTGTGTGTGTGTGTTCATTTGGGTGGATTAAATGCAGAGGCAACATTTTCCCTTGCGGGATTAATACAGTACTGTATAGCAAAATAAAAGAAAAAACTTAAATAGTTGTGCACGCAGAGTTCCATACTTAGGAAACCACTAAGTTATTTTTTTTCCAGACTTTTTAATTGCTGTACAAAATTTATTTATTTACTTGTTTTGCACTTTTTACAATGACATTGTCACAAATCATATCAGTAAAAGTAGGAGTTTAAAGAATATAAAATAGTAAACAGTTTCTACAACCCCCTACTCAGCCTTAATGAGCATCGCTTGAGGTGATGGTGGCAGGGAAAAACTCCCTCAGTAGATGCGAGGAAGAAACCTCGAGAGGAACCAGAGCCAAAACCCATCCTCATTTGGGTAAAACCATAAATGTACAAAATCATGTACAAGGAATTTGTTACAGTACAAAATGTAGTCCGGTTGGTTCTATAATTGTAAGTCCTAAATAATTGTGGGGAAGAGAGTTAATATCACCAGCAGTGAAAATTCATGTTCGCAGTCTGTTAGTGCACATCTGGATCCATTTAGATGTTCATCAGCAGGAGGGAGGAGCTTCCAAGATGAGAACTCCAGTCAGCATCAGCACACAAAGACAGATCACAGGACTCAGGAAGCAGAAGGACCAGGATCATCTGTATCACAGAAGAAGAATGTGTACCTCAACAATAACAGAGAGAGAGAGAGAGAGAGAGAGAGAGAGAGAGAGAGAATAAAGCAATGAAACATCACTGAGCGAAAGTGAGATAGACCCTGAACAGCTCTGCAGACCATTGCAGTAACAAATAAAATATTTCAGTGCATAATGTTATGCTTCAACTCATTTCTCAGTGCAGTAGTCTGGAAACACAACACACAGCTCCTGTCGCCTTACGGACGCTCCACTTTGTTAGCCATGCTAACCCATACCAACCCCACCACGTTTTTGGCATTGCAGAAAGTCTGTGATGATCTCTGTAAAGCATTGGCCCCGAAGGGTGGACTCCTAGCAGCTATCCTGTGAACCCTTTTCTAGACGTTACTGCCCTTCATAACAAGAAGGTCCTGGGTTCGGCTCATGGGTTCAGGGCCGGTGTTTCTGTGTGGAGTTTGCATGTTCTCTCTGTTCTTGCCTGGGTTTCCTCTGGGTAGTCTGGTTTCCTCCTACAGTACAAAGACATGTGCTTTCAGCTAATTGGTTGTTCCAAACTGACCAGTGGTATGACCCTCGGTGAGCTGGTCAGGCTCCATGTTCCCTGCAACCCTAGTAGGATTAAGCAGCCTCTCAAATGGATAAATCTTACCTCAGCTACCAAATAATAAATAAATGGACGGCTGGATTGACGAATATTGATATTTCTGGAGACTTATGTACTACAAAAAATGCTAAGCACTAACCAGTCTACCTGACACTTGCTAAGCGACAGGCTGTAGTGCTGACCACTACGCCACCGAGTTGCCTTCAAAAATATACTGTGGTTCTGAATCTGTGTCCATTAGGATGTCTCGATTGGCTTCCTCTAACCCAGTGCTTCTCATTTTCTGCTATGTCCCCCCCCCCCAACAAGAAGAGAACATTTTGTGCCCTCCCACCAGCCGCAGTGTCAATAAATGGTATCATTTGACGATAAAATTGTTATAAGTACCTCTCCGTAATAGTGTCTCCTTATCAACAATAAAGAAAACAAGAAAGAAAGAAATATAGATCAACTTACAACAAACAATAACTTTAATCACATTGTTTCCTAATCATCATCATTCATTTTCTGTAACCGCTTCATCCTAATTAGGGTCGTGGGGAGGCTGGTGCCCATCCCAGCCAACTCAGGGCGAGGGCAGAGTACACCCTGGACAGCTCGCCAGGCCATCGCAGGGCAAAAACACGCCGATGGCTGTGCAGCTCCTCTTGTCGAAAGTCAGCATATGGTTCTTTTATGATGGTTCTGCACTTGGGGGGGGGCACACGGGGGACAGTGACAACCTTGTGGTGAGTGGGACTCGAACCCCCAACCTTTGGATCAGCAATCCGGCACCTTATACCACTAGACCACCACTGCCCCTTGTTTCCTAATCTTTAACATAAAATATTCAAAGTGCATCAATTTGGATGAAATTGAATAAAAAAATCATTACTGCCATTTGACTGACTGGACAGCTCCATCCATCAGGTGATCAGGAGGCTGGACTTTCTCTTTCTTTGCTGCCTCCTATTGTGTGCACCTGTGTTTGATTTTGCTCGGAAACGTTTTTCTATTTGCACCGTGTTTTGAGAGAAAACAAAACTTCGCTCTCCGCAGGTGCTTTCTTGTAGAAGAAAAAATAACCTATAAATAACCTGTGGCGCTAATTCGGATTAAGCGGTTCAGAAAATGAATGAATGATGAGAAACTTGAAACTTGAATTTGATACTGAAAAATAAAATAAAATTCAATCAACAAATAATAATACATTTAAATTACTCAGCAACATTAACTCTGGAGCACAATACGCATGCTACCCCACTTACGAACATTCATTTTCCGAACATTCGGAGATACGAACAGGGCTGTCCGAGGTCGAAAGTGAAAATGAAATGAAATTGAAGAACAAGTAGAAACAGAAACTGAATGAAATGTATGGAAAGAAATTGTCATAAATATAAGTATGAAACATCATCCTGAGGTACACTTAATGTTCAATCAAGCTCCGGCAGAGGGGCGTGGCTGACACACGTGGGCGGATCACAATGCATACACCTGATCCTACTCACCAATCTAGCGTGCTGTAAAGACGAGCTGCGTGCTCATCCCGATGCTAGAAGTTTGTCCTCTTCACGTCCCTGTTTTCCTGTGATCTCTCTGGCTCCTGGTTTCAGCTCCGTGCTCAACCAGTTCCCGCTTCGTAGTTCCCCGTATTTAAACGTTTCATGTTTCTCCTCGTCACTAGCAGTGACTACGTTTTCCCCTTGCTCAAGTGCCTCCCCTGTAACAATAAAGTCTCCCCGTGTTCGTCCTACTCTGTCTCCTGCATTTTGAAAGTTCCTGACGTCACAGTTAGCTTGATAATTTATGTTGCATTTAGGTTTGCACCTTGTACCAATACATGATAAATTCAATGGAATGAAATAAGATGATTATGCAGACAGAGAGCGAGAGAGAGAGAGAGAGAGAGAGAGAGAGAGAGAGAGAGAGAGAGAGAGAGAGAGAGATTGTATACAATGCAATGAGCAGGTTTTACAGTGAGCAGCTTTTTGAAGTGAGGTTTGAATGATGATTCTGCATCTCTCAGCTCCTGCTCAATGTCTAGCTTGGACCTGTACTTGGGCTTCAGTGCAGCAGCAGCAGCAGAGAAGCCAGTCTCACAATGATGTGATGCTGCAAATGGAAGAATAATTCCCATAGTCTTCTTCCCTAAGCATGGGAACTGCCTGTCTACACTCAGCCAGAATTCACTCAGTGTCCATGATGGGAATCTCAGTATGGAGTCAGGCGTCATGTCAAAGTACCGGCAGTGCTAACAGTGCTCGCTGGTTTCCTGACGTAACATTCACAAAGCCGACAAATGTTGACAATATTTGGCACGTTTTTGCTGAAAAAACTCAAACGGATTATTAATAAAATGTTTAAATGCCCCCCCCCCCACGCACACCTACTTTGAGAACTGCTGCTCTAACCCTGGGGTCCCAACCTTGTTTTCACCACGGACCAGTCAACACTTGACAATTTTACCACGGACCGGGTTGTGTGTGTGTGTGAGTGTGTGTGTGTGTGTGTGTGTGTGTGTGTGTGTGCGTGTGTGTCATAGAATGTTTATATTGTAAATATAATTTATTTATATAAAATATAAAATATAATAATAATAATAATAATAATAATAATAATAAGCACTCCAGGAATGTTATTTTTCAATGGCTGAAATAAAGTTGTTTGGGACGTAGAGCTTGAACGTTTCTAAAAAAAAAAAAAAAACCCACAGGTGATGGTGCACCAGCTTGGAGAATGAAGGCTCAGGCTCAGTCTCACCCAAAATCTGGTACCAATTGAGCTGGTCTGCGACCCGGTGGTTGGGGACCCCTGCTCTAACCCATAAATTAGACTTTCAGCCCCAAAGTAGCCTAGAGAAGGTGCAGTCAGGCCCTGAAAGTGACATCGGGAACAGCAGTAGCCATGGCTGATCTGAGTACTCTCACTTGGGTGAGATAGTGAGAAGGTGAATATGGTATTAGCAGTCAGAGGGTTGTGCACATGGTACCCAAGTACATTATGATTCATCCCCAAACTATTACCATGTATATGTACTGTAAGCTGTGCCCTTACGGTTTCTTATTAAAAAATTTGAAAGTCAAACCTGCTTCAGCATGAGAAAACATGCAAAGCTACACAATAATCTGGCAGTAAACTCAGGGTGTGTATGTATTTTCAGTGAATGCTGGAACAGTAGGTAGAATAAACAATAATTGCCACAGAGCGTTCCACAAAACCGTCCTGACTCACATCCAAAAACAAAATGAGAACCGTCACTGGGCTGTTATATCATTCTAATGCCTGTGTAGGTTTAAAGAAGAACTGCTGATATTGTATTTTTTACGGTGCAGTCAGCTAATAATGTGCTCTTGATTACAATGTTAAACCAATCGTCAAAAATGTACACATGTGCAATAAGATACAGTCGGCCCTTTACTTACGAAATTAACAGTGCCTTTTTCGGAACCTGGAGTTTTTGTAAGTAGAGGTGCATTTTACATGTAAAACGCGTGATTTGTTCCAAGGCTCCCAAGACTACCCCATAAACCCTTTAAAAATGATAAAAGTACACTAATTTTGTATGAAATATGTTAAAAGTAAAAGAAAATTATTTATTAAACCATTTAAACATTTTATTAATATATTAAGCCATTTTATTAAGATATTTATTAATTAAACTATTATTAAATATTTTTTATTAACACACACACACACACACACACACACACACACACACACACACACACACACACACACATTTGTGGCGCGCTCTGCTGAATGTGGGCTCCACCCACAGGCAGTGCGCAGCCGACGCCGGAGCTTTTGAGACGGGGTATTCAAAGCGCGCTTGACAGATCGGAGGTCCGGACTCAACATTAGCTTCTTTCCTTGAGGGATCGGATGTCCGGACGCAACATTAACTTGGTTCCTTGAGGGATCGGAGGTCCGGATGAGCCGCATTTTGCTCACATTCTGCGGAGTGCACCACATTTATTCAACTTTATTCAATTTACTGAATTAAACAACTTAAAAAATGAAAAATAAGCTGCAATGAGCACTTTTGAAACTCATGAACCAACAGTACCGCTCTCCTTTACGTGTGTGACAAACAAGCTTATGCGAGCAGTCCTATGGAGATTTAGCTCCCTCCTGGCCAATGGGAGGCCAATGGGAGGCCAATGGGAGGCCAATGGGAGGCCAATGGGAGGCCAGCGGGGCAGGATGTTGGGAGACAGCCAATGAGAGAGCAACTCACGCATTGTTTGAATGTTTGAATGGCGCGTGTGAATGATTAAATGGCACGTTTGGCGCTTTTCGTAAAAAGAGATTGTTTCGTATACAGAGGATGAAAATTTAGGAAAATGTTTTTTGTAACCTGGATTTTTTTGTATTCAGAGGTTTTCGTAAGTGGAGTGGAGGGCCGACTATATTATAGAAGCACAAGCACCGTGGGAGAGCAAAGCTCCACCAAGGCAGCTTATTTCACTCCTTGTTCTACCTGCCAGGCTATCGCAGGGCCAACAGTCACACAACCCTTGACACTCACAGCTAAGGGTGATCTGGAACAGCCAGTTAGACTAATGTGTATATTGTTGTACTGTAGAAGGAAACCGGAGTACCCAGAAGAAGCCCATGCAAGCATGGGGGAAGCATGCAAACCTCACACAGAAACACCCCAAGCTGGAACTCAATCCAGGCCTTCTTGCTGTAAAGCAGACATGCGAACCACTGCACCACATTGCCGCACCCTCTTTATTTTAGTTTCTGTTAAATATTATTTTCACAATACTGCTACATGCTTCAGCATTCCAATCTGTTTATTTGTAATGGGGTTGCAGGGAGGCTGCAGCCTATATCAGCTGACACTGGAGGGAGGTGGGCTATACCCTGAATAACTCGCTAGACCATTGCAAAGCAACATGTATTCACTGTGCATTTGCATATTCTCCCGGTGCAGAAGCTTTCCTCCCACAGTCCAAATACATGCACATAAGGCTATCACGCTATTCCAAATTGCCCCTAGATATGAGTCTCAGTGTGAATGGCTGTGCATGTTGGTGCTACGATGGACTGGAGAGCTGTTCAGAGTGTACCCTGGCGTAGCCCTGTGCCAGCTGGAATAGTAGGATTTAAAGCGGTTCAGTGTATGAGAGCGATGAGTGCTGCACAAACTGTCACAGGTATGATTGATAATCACCCGCCCACCCACTGATGATTCAGAAGCATACATTAGTGTAGGGAGGGTATGAAAGGAAATTATGAGAGCAGAGCATCAAAAATCACATGTTTATCAATGAGTAATCCAACCTGCAGAGAAACAAACTGAAAGCATACATCCATGGCCCTTGGTCTATAACATTTAATTAATTGGCATCCATCAGTCTCGGGAGTCTATGGTCTTGCACACTGTTTGGATGAACATCGTCTGGTGTGACTACTCAGGCCAATGTGGGAATGCCAGTCCCTCTTGCAGTTTGAGCATCGGAACTGGGTAGTTTGTCTGTCAGCTGGGGCTTTTCTTCTCTGGCGCTTGACATCTGAACTTGACATCGGCTGTTCAGGATACGGTGAAGACAACACATGTGGAAGGTGTTGAGTTTGTGCTCCTGTTTCACATGCAGAGTCCATGCCTCACTTCCATAAAGGAGGGTGCTTATGACGCAGGCTTTGTATGCTAGGACCTTTGTGTGCTCTGTCAGTTTGCTATTGGTCCAAACTCTCTTATTTAGTCTGGCCATTGTGGTTGCTGCTTTGCCAATGCGCTTGTCCAACTCTGTGTCCAGGGACAATGAGTATGAGATGGTGGAACCCAGAAAGGCAACGTCGTGGACAGCATCCAACTCTTGGTCACTGAGTCTTATCTCAGGTGGTTTGTCCAAGCCCTGCCCCATGATCTGTATCTTCTTCCGAGTAATTGTGAGACCGAAGTCCTGGCATGCCCTGTTGAAGCGGTCCATGAGGTGCTGGAGTTCTTCCTCGGAGTGGGTGGTAATTGCAGCATCATCAGCAAAGAGGAAGTCACGTAAAGCTCGCATTTGGACTTTAGTTTTGGCTCTGAGTCTTGACAAGTTAAAGAGTTTACCGTCTGACCTGGTTCGGAGGTAGATGCCCTCTGTGGTGGAACCAAAGGCATGTTCAAGCAGTACAGCAAAGAAGATGCCAAACAATGTTGGGGCAAGGACACAATCCTGTTTTACTCCACTGTTGATGCTAAAGCTCTCTGATGTTGACCCATCAAAGACCACTGTACCTTGCATGTTGTCGTGGAAGGACTTGATGATGTTCAGTAGCTTTGGTGGACATCCTATCTTTTTTATGAGAATCTTGAAGAGACCATCTCTGCTAACAGTGTCAAAAGCCTTTGTCAGATCTATGAAGGCAATGTAGAGTCTTTGTTCTCGACACTTCTCCTGGAGTTGTCTGAGAGAGAAGACCATGTCGATGGTGGACCTTGAGGAACGAAAGCCACACTGGGATTCTGAGTAGACTCTTTCGGCAATAACTTGTAGCCTCTTCAGTGTGACTCCTGCAAAGAGTTTCCCCACAGTGCTTAAAAGTGAGATCCCCGGGTAGTTGTTCCAATCGCTTCTGTCGCCCTTGTTCTTGTAGAGCATTGTAATGTTGGCATCCCTCATGTCTTGTGGAACTTCGCCCTCATGCCAACAGAGGCGGAGTATTTTGTGCAGTTCTTCTATCAGGGTTCCTTTTCAGCATTTCAGAATCTCTGCACGGATGCCATCCTTCCCAGGTGCTTTTCCTGTGGCTGGCGAATCTAGGGCTTTGTGCATTTCCTCCAGGGTTGGCCCTTCATCCAGTTCTTCTAGCATAGGTAGACACTCAATTGCGTCCAAGGCATCCTCAGAGACAAGGTTCTTCTTGGCATATAACTCAGAGTAGTGTTCCAGCCAGTGTTCCATCTGTTGTTCTCGGTCTTGCATTATCTCTCCCGAAGAAGACTTTAGAGGGGCAGTTTTCTTCTTGCTAGGACCCAGTGCGTGTTTGATTCCATCATACATCCCCTTAAAGTTTCCTGTGTCTGCTGCGATCTGTATCTTAGAGCACAGCTGGAGCCAGTAGTGATTTGCACAGTGCCTGGCAATTTGTTGGACCTTGCTGCGGGAGCTTCGGAGTGCCTTTAGGTTTTTCTCACTAGGGTCAGTTTTATAGGCTATGAGAGCAGCTCTCTTCTCCTCCATGACTGGTCTGATCTTCTCTGCATGAGCTTCAGGCCAGTCTGCTGACTTCCTTGTCTGCTTACCAAAGATTGATCCAGCAGCGCTGTAGATGGCATCCCTCACTTGTTCCCAGTTTTCGGTAGCATTCCTACTTTGCAGACCTGTGAGGCGTTCTTCCAGGGTTGTGACAAAGCCATCGACCTTTGTTGGTATTTTAGTGTTGCTTGTGTTTATGCGAGGGCGACCTTCTTTCTTTGTGTGTGATATTTGCTTTGCTTGCAGCTTGATCTTGCTGGACACAAGGGAATGGTCAGTATCACAGTCAGCACTGTGATCGCTGCGAGTGAGTCTGATGCATGATAGGTTGGAGCGTTTGGTGAGGATCAAGTCGAGCTGATGCCAGTGTTTGGAGTGTGGGTGCCTCCAAGAGACGCTGTGTTGGGGCTTGGTGTTGAAGAATGTGTTGCTGATGCAGAGGTTATGGTGGCAGCAGAGCTCTAGCAAACGTTGTCCATTTTCGTTCATTTGTCCAGTGCCGAACTTTCCAAGGCAGCTTGGCCAGGTGTTATAGTCAGTGCCAACTCTGGTGTTAAAATCACTGAGTATGAAAAGTGACTGTGCAGCGGGGACTTTGCTAATGGCAGAGGCAAGGTCGTCGTAGAACTTGGCTTTGACGTCACTGGGAGATGTGAGAGTTGGAGCATAGACGCTGATAATGGTGACTGATCCAGCTGCAGTGTGGAGCGAGCTGTAGGGACAGAATTCTTTCTGTGGGTGAGATGATAGATCCCAGCAGGGTGTTACGGACTGCAAAACCCACTCCATGTTCCCTCACTTGGTCGGATGTCTTCCCTTTCCAGAAGAAGGTGAAGTCCTTCTCTCTCACAGAGCCTGTCTCTGGGAGTCTAGTTTCCTGGAGGGCAACAATGTCCATCTCCAGCCTGTTCAGTTCCCAGTAAATGATAGCTGTTTTTCGGGTGTCATTGATTTCTTCAAGGCTGTCAGTGAAACCTGGCGTCATTGTCCTCACATTCCAGGTTCCCAGTTTTAGAATAGAATGCTTTGACTTTTCCTTCCTCAAAGATTTTATTTTCTTGTTCAAGTAGTTGTTTGGTGCACAGGTTATCGATCCGCTTGTCGGTTTTCACCCTAAACTCCACGCACCCAGTTAGGCTAATGGACTGTGGTGATGCAGCACCTTATTGGTTGGGGGCTGCTCAGCTTGAAGCAGGCGGTAGCTGCCCAATGAGACACAATGGCCTCTCCTACCATTGGAAGCAACCCATGGCATCTAGCTCTACTCCAATCAAGCTGGTGACTTAAAACCTGTAGACTACTGCTTCCTGTGTTGTATCGACACTGTGTAGTGAAGCTGGAGTGTCCTCTCCAGTGTGTATGGGCCTGGGTATGTATATATGGAGAAAGAACTGTTACTCATGCAGTAGATTCCCCCTCTCTACGTTGTAGAAAAGGTCTAGTGGAAAGGCAAAATGCCAGTAAAATTGGTTTCCACGCCGTCGCAGGAGTTGCCATGACAGGCTGAGTACAGCATCAAAAAGCCTTCGGGACGCCAGCTTCTGATTTGCTGTCAGGGTTTACTCCCTTATCCTTAAACGCTCCCGAAATAGCCACAAGGCAAAGGAACTATTTGACCCATAGCTGGGGGTTTGGTTCATGGGCTTCAGGGCGTGTCCACACACCGGTGGGCCTGCTAACCTCACGTCTGGGGGCCAAACCTCCTCCGAGTCCCTTGTAGTTTAGCCTGAGTCTGCAAGGTGCTCAGTTACCATGTGTCGCCGCGAGGAGGCACTACATAGGGCTTGGTGATGTAGAGGCTATGTACTGGCAGAAGGAGACTTATGCACACGACTCCTCTTTTCGCAAAAGCTAGCCAGCGGTGCTGAAAGCGAGAGATGATAGGCACATCCACTGCAGCTACAGCACACAAGACGCATCACACCGCCATTTGTGACACACAACATTTAATTATTTTATATTAAAATATCCATGTTGGATGAGTTTGCTTCATCATGTGCTGTTGGAAACATTACTGTCATTTTAATTAGCAATGCTGCATGAATCAGGTGCATGCTCTGGTACCTTGGGCTCGGTAATCCACCACCTTATCACCGGACCACCACTGCCCTATTATTATTATTATTATTATTATTATTATTATTATTATTATTATTATAATACTGAACACAGGACATTTATTTATAGGACTCCCATTTTTACAAGGATTTATATCTTTAAATGAAATAACAAAAGCTAGCTTTGTTTTATAGCGTACAACACTCACTCATTTTCAGAACCGTTTAATCCTTCCAGGGTCGTGGAGCGGCTGAGTACTCATCAGACCATTGTAGGGCAACACCTCCAGCGACAAACACGATTTAGAGTACCGAGCAGAAAACCCACAGATCAGCTTATCAGCTTACAGATCAGCCACAGAGCGCTTTGAGCATAATATTCAGTATGGATAAAGCGCTATATAAATCTACTACAATACTACAATACAATTATAAGCATAACTGCCTAAACGATGCTGAAGAGGCTGTATGTGTATATATGTATGTATGTATGTATGTATGTATGTATGTATGTATGTATGTATGTAAGCTAAGCTAAAACAATAAAGCTAAGCTTAAGGTGCTAGCAGCGCTGTGAACACCTTTAACTATGAGGTCATGAGCCACTGCCGTAAGGTTTTGAAAAGAAGGCAGAAACAAGCCACATTAGAAAGGTTCTTCAAGAAAAGAAAGGAACATCCTGAAGAAGAGTCATCCATGCAAAGCGGTAGCAAGAGAAAAAAAAAACACCTTTGGCTGATTTACCTAAAGCTGTTATGGCAGGGAATCCGCTTCCTCTCTCCCTCTCTGTTATGGAAAGGAATCCTGATCTTTTCTCCCTCTCCAACATTTACGTATGCCAGGGCTGTCAAACTCATGCCACAAAGGGCCATGTGACTGCAGGTTTTTGTTTCAACCAAGCAGCAGCACACCTGACTTGGCTCTTTTAATCAAGTGATTCGAGTCTTCAGGCAGTTGATTGGTTAGCCGCTGTACAGAGCATACAGATTGAGCAATCAACTACCTGAATCCTTGTATTTTTTCACGTGTATTCCTCTGCTCTCTGAGAAAGCCTTGTGCAGTGCTTCTGAATAACTTTCTGTTATGGTCCTATAGGAAGAAAAAAAAGCATTTCACGCCCCCCCAGCACCCTTGCATGACTATAAATAGTGTTTACTGCAATTCATATTGTTTGCTAGGTGCTTTTCCCTGACATCATAGGGAACACCTCGTGTAATTTCGCATCCTCTACAGTAGGAGGCAGTTGCGCTCTCACTGTGTTTTCTACACCATAGGGAACACAGTGAGAGCACCACTGCCACTTAATGTAGAGGGTGCACAATTACACTTAATTCTAGTACAGTATGGCAAAAAAGCATGTTCTCCAGGGTCATACCTGCCCCTCCTGGCATCACACTGCGCCCCCCCAAGGGAGGCGCACCCCACTAATTGAGAAGCACTGGCCTTGTGGGAGCTCACCACAAGCACTTCCTCTCTGGCATTTGTAGTGTGCACATCCACAAAATTCTCCTCCTCCTCCTCCTCCTCCTCCTCCTCCTTCTCTGTTATATACCACCTCATGCCTGCCCACATGACATCTTCACGCCCATGTGACATCTTTACTGCAATTGATGATGGAAGGGGTTAGTTGACTTATTGTTTATTCTTGTTTTATTATTATTATTTATTATTAATGTTAATGTACACGTATTATTGTTATTATGAAATATTTATTGTTTTTACATGCTTATCTTTAATATATTAGATCAAATATAAGTGTTTGTGTCAGGTTATATGAGTTTGGGAGGGGGTTGGAATGGATTAATCGGTTTTCTATTATTTCCGATGGAAATTTTTGTTTTATCTAGCAAACATTTTGACTTACAAGCTTGCCCTCGGAACGAATTGATTTTGTAAGTCAAGGTACCACTGTATTTTATTTGTGTCTGGGATGCACCTGCAATTTTATTTCATTGAATCCTTACGAAGTGAACTGACTGTGGCCTCTCTGAGTACAGCGTGACCTCCCTGTACTTTTCCATCAAGCCCAGTCATCAGCCCTTTGGCCCCATTCCGAACAGATCATCTACAGAAACACACCAGTGCATTGTACACTGCCACATTTTTTAATAGTGGAAACAAGAAGACTGATTCTGTGACTCCCACAATAATAATCATTTATATCTAGAATGGTTGAAAATTAACACATGTATCAGGTTGGCTCACACAGTCACTGAGTTAAATGTCAGCTCTGACTGTATGCTGATGATTCGAAGAAGTGATACTTAGGAAAAGGTTGACGTGTAACTTGGTGAGTGTAGTGTATCTTTCTACATTGTAAAATTGTATAGGCTTAGTAAGATTATCTCAGCATTCTTAGAAGTAGCTACTTTTCGACTGGAGGAGACACTTGAGAGTTACACATAATACATGTAAGAGCGACAGGTGGATTTGGGACAGCACAGTGTGGTAGTAGTTAGCACGTCCGCCTCACAGAAACGAGGTCCTGAGTTTGTGTCCCGGGCTCAGCAGAGGCGTTTCTGTGTGGAGTTTGCAGATTCTCTCTGTCCTTGCATGGGTTTTCTCCGGGTGTTTTGGTTTCCTCCCATGTTCTAAAGACATGCACAGAAGAGTAATTGGATATTCCAAATTGTCTCTTGATGTGACTCTAAGTGTGAATGGTTGTTTGTGTGTGTTGGGCTCGCAATGGTCTGGTGAGGGTGTAACATGGTGCGCTGTTCAGGGTGTACCATGGCTTCGTCCTTCGTTCATGTGTGGCTGAGATAGGCTTAGGTCACACTGTAACATTGATGGAATTATACAGTTCGGCAAGTGAATGAAATCTATTCAGCACATTCACATTAAATCCAACAAAATAACTCTTTCTCTCTCTCTCTCTCTCTCTCTCTCTCTCTCTCTCTCTCTCTCTCTCTCTCTCTCTCTCTCTATCGCTTTATCTGTCTATTGCTGTCTATCTTCCTCCCTCACTCTTTCTCTCAGCAGTCCAGAAATCCATGGGAAACACACAAACATGCGTATTTGACACTACCAGTGCTCACACATAAAAAATACTTGCATAAATAAACAGCAGAGTAAATGAAGTAAATGTGAATGTAAATGTGTAAATGAAGTCTTTGGGGCTCATATGGCAACTGTGTTTATCTATTTGAAACAGAACCCACCTAACTTTCCCCAACTTCCTGTTACTGCTCTAAATATACACTCAACCTCGTGACCATCATATCTTTCAGACAGAAGATTGGAAAGGAATGGCGGCATGAGGCTATCTGTAGAAGGAGGTTCCTGGAGTTCCTCTGTTTGTGATACACAGTAAAAGTGTGTACACAGGTGCTGCTGCACTCCAGGGCACAGCGCGGTGATGTTGCTTTGGAAAACATCGCTTTTTAAAAAGTTGTTTTTCGGGACTGGGCATGCAGCTGCAATGTAAAGGGTCACCAGAGCACGTGTGAAGATATTGAATTCTGGGATTATTTATCAGTTTACTGAAGATGTGACAATCTCAGATCATGGCTTAATAATTATGTTTGTATTATTTGTAATTAATGTGTAATTACAGTGGTCAGCACTGTTGCCTCACAGCCAGGAAGTTCAATGATCGAACAGCTGTTCTGTATTGAGTTTGTTTTGGCTTTGTCTGGGTACTCCAGTTTCGTCCTTCGGTTCATTGGTGTGAATGCGAGAATATTAGTCCTGAAATAAATCGATGGCCTGCTTAGGTTGTAACTCCGCCTCTCACCTGAAGTCAGCTGGGATGGTTCCAGCCTCTTCTGTTACCCTGAAGGAAACAACAAATGTTTTACTACTAATTCAAGATTAATGAAAAAAACCTGCCGTAAAACACAAAATATAATAAATAACACATTTCTCCCACAATGAACCAAACATCAAGTGAAGATCCAAAAAACTTTCAGTGCAACCAAATCCATTTTTTTCTAAAAGCCTGTATAAAAACTTTAATATGTACAGTAGGCCCCCGTTATTCGCTGGGGTTCGGTTCCAGCCCCTCCCGCAAATGAAGATAATTTGCAAGTTTCGTACTCAGAAGTAAAACCCCATGTATCTATTACATGCGCTAAAATATGCTTCTAAACACATGCTATAGACAGTCTTACTCATTAATACAGTATTAATGTAGTAAAATATAGTAATGATTAAGAAAAACTTTTTAATTTTGTGCTGTGATATTTATTAATAAAATATATAAACATTACAGAGCACACACACACACACACACACACACACACACATATATATATATATATATATATATATATATATATATATATATGTGCAGCTCAGCCACGCCCCTCAGCCAGAAAACAGAGGTAAAGGCACAACCGCCAAAATCAAAGTCCCCCAAAAACACAGACCATAACAAAAAGAACATAAAATAACATGTAGTGTAATAAATTGGATAAACAAAACAAAAGGATAAACATGCCACAGCACAGTACATAAAATCTCACAAACATTTTAAACATTAAATAAGGTACTGTACTGGAATAATAATTGAAAAAGACTTTCATACTACAGTGCTTTACAACAGTTCATATGATTATTCATCTTCAGGCACTTCAGAGGAAACTGTCGTTTCTTCAGGAGAAAGTCTTATTTCTTCAGAAGAGACATCCAACGTCATTACCTTTTTCTGGTGCTTAGCCGGCGTTTGAGTGGCATCATAGAGCTTAACTTGTAATTAAAACACACACACAAAAAAAAAAGACTCATTGACAACTTGTGCACGAATGAGGAAAAAGGGGCGTATACATCATATCAAACAATCAGCAGGAGGTAGAACATCCATTGGCTGAATTTGAATCACGTGACAGTTACTCGGCAATCTGCGAATATGTGGGGGCGTGAGTGCAAAACCGCAAATAGTCAAGGGCCTATTGTACGTGTCATGTGCGGTACTGAAGGTACATCCCAAGTCCACAAAGCTCATGGCGACTCAGTTTGTTAGACAGAGAGAGACAGAGACACAGAGCCGGCCACCGAGCGTACCACTAAGTGGTTTGCCCATGTAATGGACATACAGTTTTGACAATGGTTCTGGCTGTAATGATTTACAAACTCTTGGTGCTGCTATATTTCTCAAATCTAAGAGAAGATAACAAAAAGAATGAAAAATACTTATTTAATATTGTTGCAGAAATAACTATGAATAAGATCATAAGGGATAAGTCCTAGGCCCGTTGCTATTCTCTCTATACATGCTCCCTCAGGGTGATATCAATCGTGATGATGGTATTCGCTTTCATTGTTATGTTGATGACAACATGAGACAACAGCTTAATAAAGTTGAAAATTGTGTAAAGGACATTAGACATTAGATTAACTTCCTCTAATTAAACTCTGATAAGACACAAGTTCTTGTACTCGGATAACAGGCAGCTAGAAATAAGGTTTCTGATTAAGTTTGGACGGTGTTTCAGTTTCAACATATGTAGCAGTTAAGGACGTTGGAGTGAGTATTGATGCTGGTCTTTCATTTTTATTATGAAATTTTGATTTATTATATTAATCCTGAAAGGGAAGTTATTTACTCTGGCATATAACCCATCCAAAGGGAGCACACACACACACACACACACACACACACACACACACTCAGAGCACTGGGCTGCCAAGCACCCACTGGAGGTGCCCAGAGAGCAGTTAGGGATTAGGTACCATGCTCAGGAGCACTTCAGCCATTTATGTGGAGGAAGTAAAGGTGCTGCTCACTCCCTCACCGCTACACATTTTTCCTGATGGTTTGGGAATCGAACCAGTGACTTTTAGGTCTCAAAGCCGTTTCTCTATCATTAGGCTATGACTGTCCTATTTGAAGCTTGTGGAGATGATATTACTTGGAGTAGCCTTCTTTCATCTCTGGAATATTGCTAAATAAGGAGTATTACTAAAATAAGAAATATGATGTCACTGCTTGATGCGGGAAAAACTTGTTCATGCTTTTGTTACCTCGAGATTAGATTATTGTAATGTGTTAATGTCTGGATGTTCAAATAGCAACATAAACAAACTCCAGTTAGTCCGGAATGCAGCAGCGAGAGTTGCCACTAGAACCAGAAGACACGAGCATATCACCCCGCCCTTATTTACACTGCACTGGCTCCCAGTTACATTTAAAATATAAAATACTACTTTTAACCTACAAAGCACTTAATGGTCACACAGAAACACCATCTCAAGCCCAGGACTTGAACCCAGGACCTTCTCGCTGTGACATTTATGTTTATGACATTTGGCAGATACCCTTATATAGATCAACTTACATCATTTTATACAGCTGAGCAGTAGAAGGTTAAGGGCCGTGCTCAAGGGACCAAGTGTGGCAGCTTGGTGGTACTGGGCCTTGAACCAGTGACCTTCGGATCACTGACCTTAACCAATGAGACACCGCTGTCCACCAAGGAGCTTGTGTTTTGTTCGTCTCTCTCTGACTGCTTGCCTGTTGGTTTGTTCATAAGCAGCTTTACACAGAAAGTTATGAATAGATTTTGGTGTTGGTTTGGAGGGATGAGGGACAGGCCAGCTTACATTCCATTCCATTTTGTAGATGAGCTGGATCAAATTTTGAACCCTGTATTGTTTTAAAGGATTCTTTAACATTGTGGATACTTTATCACACTACCCGTTCTCACAATTGAGAATATTCTATCTGGCTGACTCATTACCTGGATTTGCAGCTGTAATGTTCTGGACCGCAAAGCTCTCCAGAGAGAGACCAGATCAGCACAACGTATCACCAGAACAGAACTGCCAGCCATCCTGGACCCCGACACACAGCGCTGAAGGAGGAAGGCCCAGCAGACTCTCTGTGATCCCGGCCACCTTAGCCACACACTCTTCACTCTCCTGCCATCGGGTGGATGATACAGGAGCCTCTGGATCCACACCAGCAGATTCAGGGTTAGTTTCTACTCACAAGCCAACAGGCTACTGATCTGCTGGAATACCAGACAATTTGCACACCCACGTTACACACGCTACATGCACATATCACTATTTCTTCAGTACTCTGTTTATCCACCATCTTGTGTATGCACCATGCAACTTGTGTATATTTTTATTTATTTTATTGATATTGATTTTATTTTTTTTTACTTTATCATCATCATCATCATCATCATCATCATCTGCATAATCCGGGGTCAGCAGCCTAAACAATGACGTCCAGACGTCCCACTCCCCAACCATTTCCTCCAGTTCTTCAAGGGGACACTAATGTGTTCCCAGACCAGCTGAGAGTCATGATCTCTACAGCGTGTTCTAGGTCAATCCTGGGGTGTTTTCCAGGTTAGACATCCCTGAAACACAACACCATGGAGGTGTTCAGGAGGCATTCTAACCAGAATTTTGAATTTTCAACTCAACTGGCTCCTCTGAACTTGGAGGAGCAGCGGTTCTACTCCGCGCTCCTCCTGGATGGCTGAGCTTCTCACCTTTTGTTACTTTATATTCATTCATTCAATTTAATGAATCGTTTAATCCTAATTAGGGTTGCGGGGAGGCTGGCACCTATCTCAGCCGATTTATCTAAATCTTCATGTGTAATGGGGCTGGTGGTTTAGTGGTTAGGGTGCTGAGCTCATGATCGGGAGGTTGTGTGTTCGAATCACAGTTAGACCCCCACTGTGCTAAGACCCCTGGGCAAGGTCTCAACCACAAGTGTGCCTCTGTTCACCCAGCAGTATAAATGGGTACCGGTAAAAAAGTAAAAAATATACTGGGGAGGTAACCTACGATGGACTAGCATCCCATTCAGGAGGAGTTGTACTCCTGGTAGCTTCATGCTCCGGAAACTGGGGATAAGCACCAGCCCTGGTGTAAAAGCCCAACAGCCTTCACCTTTACTTTTCATGCGGCAGCCCGGTGGCAGCCTGGGTTCGATTCCCAGCTCGGTTGTTTCTGTGTCGAGTTTGTGTAAGTTCTGCCCGTGCTTACCTGGGTTTCCTCTGGGTACTGATATTTCCTCCAACAGTCCAAAAACATGCACCTAGGTGAATATGTGTGAATATGAATGGCTTGTGTGAGTGTTGGACGTGCGATGGCCTGGTGAGCTGTCCAGGGTGTACTCTGCCCATAGCCCCAGCCTCCCAGCTACCATAATTAGGATTAAGTATCTTGAATGAATGTTCTTCATCTGCAGTATTTGTTATGAGCAATTTTGAGGAAGCTCTGAATTCATGAATTTCATTACTGTTCGTGACGTTCCATTGTGACCTGTATGTGAGAGTAAAATTTCAAACTTGTTAAAGAATACTGAAAAAATTCCTAAAGCCCGACCTTGATCTGGATCACCTCCAGAATCGAAGCGAGCCTTCCATATCCAAAGCCCCAAGTCTGTTGCAAATTTCATGCAATTTACACGTGACCTTTTGCAGAATTCTGTAACCTTTCAATTCTGATTTGTATTTCTATTTCATTTTAAACATTCGATATTCAAAAGCAGTTTTACATGAGTCTGTATAGTCCAGTCTTAATACGTGCCAGAAGTATTGTGACCCCAATACTGAACAACCGAGGAGCACAGTTATTATTTAGCACGATAAAAAGCAGGCGCTCATGAGTGTAAGCACGTGGAGGTTATGCTTCAGGTACCTGATGGCCACCGTATGTTCTACACACTTGGGAACACGAGGAACAGTTGGTTAGACTGGACTGAACCTTACATTGTATGGCTTTTGTACATTGCCCTGAGCTTAACTTCACCCACTGCATGATTAAATAAAAATGCTGAAAAGTGTGCAAAAGGGCTAAAGATGACAAGGGCAGAGGTCGGGCCAGATGGACAGCCCACTTTAACATTCTTAGAGGATGTTCGCACTAATCTCACTCACTCAATTGCTGAGCACCTTAATCCTAATAGGGTGATGAAGCCTAACTCGGCTGACACTGGACACAGATGGGATAGGCAGGCGGACCTTGGACTGTGGATGGATACCGGAGTACCTGGTATGCAAGCCCGGGGAAAACATGCAAACTACACCTAGAAACGCCTGGGGCTCAAACCCAGGACCTTCTTTCTCAGGGAGACGGCCATGCTAACCACTCCACTACCGTGTGATCATTTAAAATGAATTAATTTAATCGTAATCAGAAGTTTATGATAGCGTATTAATTAATGCAGCTCTTTTTCATTTAGTTCACATTTATCTCACTAAAAAAAGTTATATGTTATCTAGATTTATTACAAGTTCTGTCCAAGAATGTTATCACATGACCTTGACTTTAGCGTTGAGCTTACAGTATGCAGCTGCTCGGGGCGCCAAGACTGACTGACGTTGCTCAGTCCTGCTCCCTGCTGGAGCGAAAAGAAAAGATGTTCTAGCATCTGTTCAGTCGTGTCAATCTATAAACAGTACTTTTAAGGTAACATTACAGCTTGAGGGGAAATACACATGCTGTGTAATCAGATATTCATGCCTGAGCGCTTGAAGCTACGCTTGGGAACATAAGCGCTTTTCTGCTATTGACTATGAATCCTGGAAATATTCACTATGCCACACAACACAAATATACCATCCGTCGGACTGAACCGACAGCCTGCGGCCTTCAAATCTGAACTCTCATTCAAACATCAGGGATATTTAGAGACTAGGCTTATGGGACACTCTGAAGGCTTACTGTAACACCAAGGCTTTCTCAGCAGCGTATTATTTTCCTTACAGAACAAAGCTTTTAATGTTATTATGATTATTATTTGGTGAAAACTCCGTTGGCAAGAACATGGTACGCTTGTGCAAAGACTTTAAAACACATTTTAAAGAGGTACGCATTCATTTTCTTATCCGTGAGCCTGAAAGCATCAGACGTTCCTCTTTCTACCCAGGCGGCCATTTTTGTAAACAAGCCAATGATGTAATAAGCCAAATTACGGTAAACAGCCACAAAGTCTGATTGTGTTCTCTCGGGTCTCATTACAAACAAATTATGTTTAGGGTGACAGTTTGTGAAGTTTAGGACTTGCCCGTTGTGGGTTGCATTCAGGGGGCATTTTGGCACAACCATCACAGCTTGTTGTTGAGGACGTGTTCCTATAACATTGACAAACTGGTCGTCGCCGCGGACGAAAGACTACAACGTTTTAAAACCGTGATTTCTGGGTTCAGTGTGCGCACGACACGTATTCAACTACTGCCAACCTGCTGAAGTTTTTCCACTTGGCCAATGTTGAGCCATCAGAGTCCTCGGACTTTCAGCTAACTTTAAATCCAACATTAGCCAACAATAACAGGCTTGTTTTTAAAATGTGCCTGACGTTTGTATTAAGCGGTAACAAAGCCATCGTAAACGCATTTCCGGTACGGCAACCGGGATGGCTGAGCGTCGGGTTTCTGTCTGCAAATTTTTCTCTCACTGGGGGATTTTGTTTCATCGAGAATTCTCAGTGTTTTACTAATATATAATCAGATCCACTTAAAATAGGAACCCGTGAGATCTTTGTTTTCAAAACAATCTCCATTTAAAGCACAGACCCTGACATGGGATCTTTACATGAACCATTAATCTAGGCGATCCATAGATGACCACAGTGTCCTTTAGCTAGGTTTTGGTGGCAGTACTGCAATCACCGGTGCATGTGGGTCCATTCATCATTGTCGGATCATTTGTTTACTTGATTGTCTGTGAACAAAACCCTAACCGCAGCCATGGACATATTTCCACCAGACTTGGTGGGGACCCTACTGTATATGAGTCCCAGAGATGATTTAATTCTGGGCGGGGCAGTGGTGGTCTAGTGGTATAGGGCGCTGGATCGCTGATCCAAAGGTTGGGGGTTCGAGTCCCACTCTCCACAGGGTTGTCACTGTCCCCCCCAGTGCAGCTAACTGGGTTATCAAAGGCGGGCCATGTCTCTCACTGTCTATGGTGAGAGGTTCATGTAAAAGAACCATTGCTGACTTTGGTAAAGAGGAGCTGCAAAGTCGTCAGCGTGTTTCTATCCCTTGCTAAAAGGGTTGTGACAGGAAGGGCATCCGATCTAAAAACCTCTGCCAAATCAAACGTGCGAATCAAGATGATTCGCTGTGGCGACTCCCGAGAAAAGGGGAAAAAGCCAAAAGGAAGACAGACAGATGATTTAATTCTGGAATGTCCAGGTCAAAAGGCAAGGACAGAGCAAGCTCAAAAAAGTTTGGAGACACGGCACTTATAACTTTGAAACGAGTGCCGATAATCAAGCCGTCAGTATGAAATTGTAAAAAATATATATATATAGACCTTCATATGAGACAGTGACCTTCAATTTTTGAGTGGCCTTTAATGCTGCAACATTTTACATTTGACAGATCCAGAGCGAAGGGGCAGTGGTGGTCTAGTGGTATAAGGCGCCGGATCGCTGATCCAAAGGTTGGGGGTTCAAGTCCCACTCTCCACAAGGTTGTCACTGCCCCCAGTGCAGCTAACTGGGTTATCAAAGGCCGACCATGTCTCTCATTGTCTATGGTGTGAGGCATGTAAAAGAACCATTGCTGACTTTCGTAAAGAGTAGCTGCAAAGCCGTCGGCGTGTTTCCGCCCTGCGATGGCCTGGCGAGCTGTCCAGGGTGTACTCTGCCCTCGCCCTGAGTTGGCTGGGATGGGCACCAGCCTCCCCGCGACCCTAATTAGGATGAAGCGGTTACAGAAATGATGAGATCCAGAGCGACCTTTTGAGGGTAAAGGGTATTCCTGAAGTGGTAGTTGGGTGGTCTGAGGACTTGAACGCCCAAGTTTTTTTTTTTTAATTTTATTTTTTTAGAAACCTACTGTAATGGCTGAGCCACCCATGTGAGCCCTCTCTGCCCATATATTGGGCCCATTTACTCTATGGGTGCACCTCTAATTTCAAAAAGGGGACCATTATATAGAAAATATATTGAGTAGAAAAACTGTATAAATAGTTACAGGTGCACTAGCAACAGTTGCTCATGAACTAAATATCGGTGCTGCTGTGATTAAGCTGCCATCATAGAATCTAATATTACAATCTGGGTGGGTTTTTTTTTATGTACTTTCGAAGCCTGGAGGAGGGACGGGACGGATTTAGAGCTCCACCCTTTTCTGGTCAAGATGGATCACATACCCGTCTAGGCGAGTCTTCATGGCACCACAACCACAAACACAGTTGGGAACATTAACTTTGACAGCCCTGATATATTCGATGCATTATTAACATGCCAATGTGATATTTTTGAAAGGCTTTGCATTAATAACAGTTTAAACAGCCATTTGTTTACCCAGAGAACTGTTCATTTTTTCCCCTCCAAACAAAATAATGGGCATAGTGCAATATATTATAATATAATATAATAAAATTTTGTAACTTGACTCTTTGAACAACCGCACAAGAATCCCTCTGTGTGTAAAAGCA
Organism: Plotosus lineatus; assembly: GCA_024760905.1. Lineage (NCBI taxonomy): Eukaryota > Metazoa > Chordata > Actinopteri > Siluriformes > Plotosidae > Plotosus > Plotosus lineatus. The sequence continues at coordinate 5,559,540 of CM045742.1, read as the reverse complement.
CAAATCTTGAATTTTGAAACAGACTATGCAATTTTAATTTGCTGTTGAAACTGAAATGAAAACCAACCCGCAGGCAATGACGGCGTGCTGGATCACTGATCCCAAGGTTGGGGGTTCAAGTCCAACTCGCAACAGGATGTCACTGTCCCCCCATCCCCCATCCCCTCCAGTGCAGCTAACTGGGTTATCAAAGGCCGGCCATGTCGCTCACTGACCGTGGTGGAGGTTCATGTAAAAGAACCATTGCTACAGGTTATACTCTGCCCTCGCCCGGAGTCGGCTGGGATGGGTGCCAACCTCCCCACGACCCTAATTAGGATTAAGCGGTTCAGAAAATAAATGAATGAATGAAAATCAAGCCATTCATTTGCTGATACAAATTATAACACTGATGTAAGTCATTAATTCGACCTCAGGGATTCTCAGTGGCCTCTGTTTTGCTTTTTCTTCGCCTCCTCTTGTCTATGTTTGTGTTTTGCCTGAAGAGTAAACTGTAATGTTGCTGTTCTGTAATCACAAGGTTTTTTGGCAGTAATCTGGTGGTATGAGGACCTGAAGAGCGTTTCTGGACATGTTGTTCTCATCTGCCATCCACAGCCAGTCATAAAATGTATTAAACACAGTAAAAGTAGGAGCTTGCATTGTTATCCCCCGGCGTGCATGGGTTTCCTCCGGGTAAAGCAGTTTCCTCCTACATTCCAAACACACTCAACTATTTGACTGTTTAAAATTGCTGCTAGGTGTGAGTGTGGCTCTAAGTCTGAATACTTGTGTATGTGATTGAGTTAGACAAGGTATACCCTGCCTTCACTCCGAGTCGGCTGAGATAGGTTCCAGCCTCCCCGTGGTCCTAGTAGAACTAAGCAGTTGCAAATAAATACAGTAAATGAATGAAAGAATAAATGAAAGAAGGAGAAAATGGCTGATTACATCACTTCACAGAATGACAATTTCATAAGAATCCACTTAAGATAAATTTACACAACAGTCTAAGCAGAGACATAACCGACTCGTAAACTCCAGAACTGACCAATCAGAATCAGGTATCAGAATGAGACATGTTGATTTGGCATCACAGTGAAAATGTTATGGATCAAAACAGTATCTCTCAGAAATAAACAGAATCGGACACAATGTCTTTCTGAAACCATTTGTTTACTCTTCCTCTTCTTCTTCTTCTTCTTCTTCTTCTTCTTCTTCTTTTACTTTCGGCTGTTCCCTTCAGGATCGCCATAGCAAATCATCTGCCTCCATCTCACTCTATCCTCTGCATCTTCTTCTCTTACGCCAACGACCTTCATGTCCTCCTTCACCACATCCATGAATCTTCTCTTTGGTCTTCCTCTGGGCCTTCTGCCTGGTAGTTCCAACCTCAGCATCCTACTCCCAATATACTCACTATCCCTCCTCTGTACATGTCCAAACCATCTCAATCTAGCCTCTCTGACTTTGTCTCCAAAACATCTAACATGTGCTGTTCCTCTGATGACCTCATTCCTGATCCTATCCATCCTGGTTACTCCCAGAGAGAACCTCAACATTTTCACCTCTGCTACCTCCAGCTCTGCCCCCTATCTGTTCGTCAGTGCCACTGTTTCTAAACCATCATTTGTTTACTCTACCTGAGTGTTAATGATCCCTGTCCTGGGCACAATGATATCAGAAAATACGAGCTAGTTTCTGTTAATTACATCCTTTTTGTGATGAACAGTCATTCCTCCAGCCCCCCCCCCCAAACAAACAAACAAACAAACAAACAAACAAACATTTTGCTATTAAACACTCACTCACTTGCTGAACCACTTAAACCTCCTATTTTGGACATGGAGAGGCTGGAGCCCACTGTACCCATTTGGTTAACTGGCCATACCAAGTTTCCCCTAGTTGCAAGTATGGCCAGTTAGCCAAATGTGCATGTCTTTGGATTGTTGGAGGAAACCGGAGTACCCTGAGGAAACCCACACAAACAAACGAGAAGGTATGAATTCCACACAGAAACACTCTCTCGAGCCGAGGATTCGAACCCAGGACATCCGTGTTGTGAGGTGGATATGCCAGCCAGTACACCAATGCCAGGAAGCCAAAAAAAGTCTAAACACCCTTTTCTTCTTGGGAAACTTTACGAGATCGCAGCCATAAACAAAGCTCTGACACTGGAGACTCCTACATCTGCTAAATCAATCTCACAAAGTAAAAATCAAAAAAGCAACAAAAATAAAAATCATCCCAGTGCATAATGCTTTTGTTGTTAAAGCACACTTTAAAAAAAAATCATCCGTTTATAACTCCAGTATTTAGATGAGATGGAGCGCTTCACAAGTCGTTCAGCTGTTACCATGGAAACAGCCTCGTATTCGCACACGCGTATTGATATTCAGCGATCGCATGATAGAGCCGGAAATAGAAATAGAAATAATGCGTACTTTACAATTCATATGGGTCAAGAGTTTGTTTGAACTATTTATTTAATATCTGTTTTCATAGAAACAGGAATATCATGACGCGATGTATCATAAATCCCTTGAAATGAATAGAAGTTTAATTTTAATTAGTTTTCAGAGATCTGGCAACACTTCGACTGCAGCCAATAATCCTGGCTTTTACTACCGGCACCAACTGGAGCGGACCAATAGACAGCAGTGTTGGAGGCATGTGCGTCTCGGAGCGCTGAAGCGAAGCCACTTTCTGTGCCCAAGAACAGTTACACTGATCCGAGGAGGGAGCGGCAACAGCTGGAGGATTCCATAGCAACCGCAGATAAACATGAGTTACTATATCAGGTAAAAGCTCATTAATTTGTGGATGAATTTATCATTTTAATAGATTCAGAAAAGGAATGGAACGATTTTCGCTCAGTATAAAATGTAAGTCGATAAGCTGAGGTGTTTATTTCGGAACTTTTTTTGGTGTCCTGATGCTTAGCATTAGCCTTCTGTGCTCACTGTAAGAGCCACCGAACAGATGGAGGATTTAATTTCTGTAAAATAAACGCATTCATCATCTCCAACACATCTTTACACATGTGCTGCATCACACTCTGGATGCTTCGTGTTCTGGGGGCCAGATGTGAGAGAAACCGCAGGAGTGAAGCTCACACCCGAAGATCTTCCCCTGAACCACAGTTAGCGTCACACTCAGAACCAGTCGGCTCACAGCCAGCCATATTTCACCCGGGATCATAAACTGCAATCAAGTTTCAGAGATTTAAATCCATTTCTTCTTCTCAACATTCCATACACACATCCTCTCTGAACAAACACATCTCATCATTCCAGAGTCTTCAAATGGTTCACTTCAAGCTGCATCACTTATTAAATATATCAGATTAAACTGCATTGACTGCCCCAAAATTAAAAAATAAAATAATTATACATTTATAATGTATATAATTAATCACTATACTGGAACAAAAACAAAACAATAACAATAACAACCCCCCCTCCCCCTCCTCTCCATCACCAACAATTCATTCATTCATTTTCTGTAACCACTTAATCCTAATTAGGGCCGCAGGAAGGCTGGTGCCCATCCCTGCCAACTCTGCGAGGGCAGAATACACCCTGGACAGCTCGCCAGGCCACCATCAGGGCGGAAACATGCTGACAGCTGTGCAGCTCCTCTTGTCGAAAGTCAGCAATGGTTCTTTTACATGAACATCACACCATAGACAGTAAGACATGGCTGGCCTTTGATTAGTGCCCAGTTAGTGCACTGGGGGGACAGTGACAACTCGTGGAGAGTGTGGCTTGAACCTCCAACCTTAGGATCAGTGGTTCAGCACCTTTCCACGAGGCCACCACTGCCCCACCACCAGCAAGACAATTGTAATATTTCTGTAAACAAACATTCTGAGAATTTGTTGAAGACAAAAATTTCAAACTATAAAAAAATACTCCAGTCACTGGAATTGAAAACATCTGCTTTATTTGTACCTTTTTGAACTAATATTTCAGAAAAAAACAAACATTAGCATATTATAACATTAAAAGTGTATTTGTGCAGGATTACCGACCCCAAGGTTGGGGGGGCGGTGTCAAGCCCTACTGTCCACCTTGCCATTGCTGTCCCCCCAGTGCATACAACTGGGTTAGGCCATGTCTTTCACTGTCTGTAGTGTGAGGTTCATGTAAAAGAACCATTGATGACTTTCGTCAAGAGAATCTGCATAGCCGTCAGCGTGTTTCTGCCCTGCAATGGCCCGGCGAGCTGTCCAGGGTGTACTCTGCCCTCCCCACAACCCTAGTTAAGACTAAGTGGTTCAGAAAATGAATGAATGATATAATAAATTATTTTACATCATTATGAAACCTTTACAACACGAAACCTTTTTGTTAGATCATGTTATAAAATGGTCCATCACAAATATTACACATATGCAGAGGACATCCTGCACTGTTCGCCAGGCCAGCACAGAAAACCAATAATAAATATAGTATAATATTACAGTAATGTAATAACAACCCCTCCTTAAATCTCCACCTTATCATGGTGGAGGGGTTTACATGTCCTATTTTCCTGTTGTCGGGGGCATTATGCCTCTGGTCTTGTCACCCAAGGCAAACAGGTCCTAGGAGAAGGTCCAGACGAAGTGTGGTTCAAAAGACCTCTATGACAAAGAAACAAAAAACAAGGACACAATTTCACGAGACCTTCACGAGGTTCTTAAATATAGTGGTTTCTTTTTCCGAAATAATCACCTCCGTCACTGTATCTCCGGCAAATTCTTTCTCCTTTATCCAAAGGACTAACAGTCTCTCCATCTCATCGTTCAGTGACGACCTCTTTCTCGATATCACAGTCGCTTTTAAGGTCTCCTTTGGCTTCAATATCGTTCGGATGGTAGAGGGGATTCGGCCGTACTCCTTTCTGATTTCACTCAACCGCATCCCACTTTCATATTTTTTTAATCATCTCCTGTTTCACTTCTATTGATGTCTGTCTTCCTTTCGGCTTTTTCCATTTTACTCAGGAGTCGCCACAGCGAATCATCTGATTCGCACGTTTGATTTGGCAGAGGTTTTTACGTCGGATGCCCTTCCTGTCACAACCCTTTTAGCAAGGGATAGAAACACGCTGACGACTTTGCAGCTACTCTTTACGAAAGTCAGCAATGGTTCTTTTACATGCCTCTCACCATGGACAGTGACAGACATGGCCCGCCTTTGATAACCCAGTTAGCCGCACTGGGAGAGACAGTGACAACCCTGTGGAGAGTGGGACTTGAACCGCCAACCTTTTGGATCAGCGATCCAGCGCCCTATACCACTAGACCACCACTGCCCTTGTTTCACTTCTATTGATAACGGAGCCCAATTCTTCTTTTCAGTCTCACCGGGAATCACTTTCTTGTCGCCCATGATGAATAACGAAAAATAACGCTGCAATAAGCACACTCACGAAAAAAACTCACGAAACTCACGAACCAACAGTACAACTGTCCTTGACGCGTGTAACGAACAATCGGTCAAAGGCACACGAAAAGCATTATGGGTATTATGGAAATTCAGCTCCCTCCTAGCCAATGGGAGGCCAATGGGAGGCCAGCGGGCAGGGTATTGGGAGACAGTCAATGGGAGAGCAACTCGCGCATTGTTTGAATGTTTGAATGGCGCGTTTCGCAACGTGAACTTGTTTCGTATCCAGAGACAAAAATTTTAGGTAAAGGCGTTTTGTAACCTGGATTTTTCATTTGTTGGATCTTTCGTAAGGTGAGGTACCACTGTACAAGGTTTAAACATACGTTCCCCTCTAAAGAATGCCCTGTAACGACCTACAAACAAGTTCATCTGCGAACGGCCGTCCAGAACCTAACTTGTTCGTAATCTGGGGAGCATCTGTACACACATACAGATGGTATTACATGACACATATACATACATACATACATACATACATACATACATACATACATACATACATACATACATACATGCATACATACATACATACAGGAGGTGGACAAAATAATGGAAACACCTAACATTTTAGAATTGTAATCTTTGAACATAATTTAAACAATCAAAACTTGGCATATGTTATTATTTTTTGTATAATAATTTTGTTATTTTATATGTTGATGTAAAATAAATGTTTTTTTTTTCCTTTTTCAGATATTGAAAACATTAATCATACCCCATAATGGCAGACCGCTCAGATTTTAAAAGAGAACAAATTGTTGGTGCTCGTGTGGTCGGCGCTAGTGTAACACAAACTGCCCAAATGTTCGGTGTTTCAAGACCTACTGTCTCAAAAGTAATGAGTGCCTTTGAAAGAGAGGGACAAAAGTCCTCAGCAAAGCACAAGTCTGCCATCGTCCCTAAAAGAGTTTGAAGGGATTCGAACTGAAAATTGGATTCAAATTTCTTTGGAAACAATATATATATATATATATATATATATATATATATATATATATATGATTTTCTGAGTAGATCCTTCCATAGGAGAGTGCTCAATACTTTTTGGTAGAGCAAATAACAATAAAAATAATAAAAGGACAGGACAAAGACTTTCTATTGAAACTCCATTTATCACTACAGATCTGTTTTGAATTCTTCTATAATCACCTGAAGAGAGAGGTTGGTTTCACCACCCCTCGAAACAGATCTGTAGTGATAAATGGAGTTTCAATAGAAAGTCTTTGTCCTGTCCTTTTATTTTTATTATATATATATATATATATATATATATATATATATATATATATATATATATATATATATATATATATATATATATATATGGGTCTGATCACGAAACTGGTGCTGAAATGTGTGATACTGACCTTTTACAGACGCTCCCCGACTTACGTTTTTAATTGGTTCTGGACGGCCGAACGTAAGTTGAAAGTGAACGTAAGTTGTTATAGTGACGTATGACGTATGACGTGTGGCGCTCATACTGTACTATACATCCATAAATACCATTACCGTATCTCATAAAACACCCCTAAATCAATTATTATAAACATAACATTGTAAAATAATATCAAATATATCAAATAATATCAACATTAATTTCAAATAAGTCACTTATTTATAACTAGTTACTTTACATGAAGCTTAAAATGGCCAATGAACGCTTACAATATGAGGCACTCAATACTGAAAGTAGTGTACTTGCAAAAGTAGTGTACTTGCTGTGGGTTATACAGACTTCCGGTCTTTCAAGTGCACAAGGGTGCCGTTGAACTCGTTTCGAACACAGCCTGCACTGATGTGAATCCCAGCAAAGCGGAGAGTTCTTTCTTTTGTGTAAGTAAGTAAACTTTATTCAAGAGATGCATACAAAGAACAAGTACAAATCCTAATGAATATTAATATAAAAATAAGTGTACACTCTTAGGCTTCTGCTAAAAGATAATAAATATCTGTAATTGTTCTGTAATTTGTGGTTTCATTTATATTACAACTCTCTTTGCTTAACTGAGTATGCATGGTAGATTGCGCCGATCTGAGCAGATGATTAATTCATCTCTGTGTATGAGACTTGCACCCATGCTAGTAGGCTTACACTTCTGACCAACCATATTTGCTTAGGGTTACAAAAGTCCACAAAACAGTGTAAACACAAAGATCACAGAAACGACGTCTTAACACAAGGGTAACATGGTATATACCTGATATATATATATATATATATATATATATATATATATATCACAAAACAGTGTGTATATATATATATATATATATATTGTAATATGTATTGTAATATATATATAACATATATATATAGTATATATATATACAAAACAGTGTAAACACAAAGATCACAGAGACGACGTCTTAATACAAGGGTAACACGCTATATACCTGATAATATAGTTGTAAGTTTGTAAACAATGTATGCAGTGAATGCAGCGTCATTGAGTTTAGATGTACCTACGTAGTACGCTGACGTAATGACACAATGACGCTGCATTCATTCAAAACAAAAAAAACCAAACGTAAAATCGAAGAAACATAGAACGGATGAACGTAATTCTTGGAGCGTCTGTACATTTTCTTCAGCTTTAGAATAAATAGTTCTTCACTTTTTAAGGGCATTAACTCCTGGTAGATGCAGTATAATATTCCCTGGAGAATCAGCATCATCAGATTATCAACAAGAGAGTCATAAACTCACTCAGTAACGTGGACAGACTGAATCGCCTTCTTTTCACTTATAATTACTTTAGATAATAATTGTCTAATTAGTGACACCGTGCTGAGTCAATAAATAGCAACACATCAGTGATTTGTTTGATGAGTAACACATGTTAATTTATGTCATTTAATTACAATTAAATCACTTTCTTTTTGAGACAGCAAAACTATGGGATGCTCTGAATGAATGGATATGGACCAGATATGGACCTATCAGAAAGTGATAACCAGTATTTTTCACCCGGTTCTCCTGCTCACTAATTTCATCAATTTAAAGACGTTCCTGGCCATGTGCTTTTGTTTATGTTCATGTTGATTGGTTCAACATGCCATATGCTAAGGTTGACATTCATGTTGATTGGTTCAACTTGCCATGTGCTAAAGTTGACATTCTTGTTGATTGGCTCATTTTACTTGGGAAAATGTTTAAAGGAAATGTTCAAAGGAAACGCACCGGGAGAGAAAAGTAAGGGAAGGAAAAGTCTTTGTTTTTTTTTTTAATTATGCTGTTTTCAGTTTATTTTCAGCTTTCATGTAAGTAGTTTGGTTTATACTACAAAATGAACAATACAAATACTATTAAAACTCTTTTATTGTTCTGTTATTATTCATGTTTTCTACCTTGATGCTAATAAGCACTTACCGCTGGTAACATTTTAATAAGCATTTTTTAAAGTTCCCTGGGCGCTTATCACATCGAATACGGTATAGATTCAAACATTCAAACAATGCGTGAGTTGCTCTCTCATTGGCTGTCTTCCAACATCCCACCCCACTGGCCTCCCATTGGCCTGGAGGGAGCTGAACTGTACCCATACTTCCTGTTTGTCAGACGTGTGAAGGAGTGTTGAACAGGACTGTTCGCTCGTGAGTTTTTTTGAGAGTGATCATTGCAGCTTTATATTTTGTTATTCATCATGGGCCCCAAGAAAGTGATTCCTGGTGACACTGAAAAGAAGAAGCGGGCTTCGTTATCAATCGAATTGAAGCAGGAGATAGTAAAAAAGTATGAAATTGGGATGCGGTTGAGTGAAATCGCAAAGGAGTATGGCCGAAACCCCTCGACAATCGGGACGATATTGAAGCAGAAGGAGGCATTAAAAGCAGAGATACAGTGACGGAGGTGATTATTTTGGAAAAAGCAACAGCCATATTTAAGTACCTTGTGAAGGAGGTTGAGGGTTCTTCAGACCTGCAACCCCCGGACTTTAAAGCATCGCATGGGTGGTTCGAGAGATTTAAAAAAAGGTAAATAATTTTCTTTTACTTTTAACACATATTTCATACAAAGTTGGTGTACTTTTATAATTTTTAAAGGGTTTATGGGGGTAGTTTTGGGAGCCTTGGAACGAATCACGCATTTCACATGTAAAATGCACCTCTAAGTACGAAAACTGTAGAGGGCCGAATGTATATATATATGTATATATATATATATACATATATATATATATATATATATATATATATATATATATATATATATAAGATAAGATAAGATAAGATACAGCTTTATTAATCTCACAATGGAGAAATTCACTGTTACAGGCTCTTGAGGTACTATCAGTAGGGGGTGCAAAAATAGATACAAGTACAAACATACACACATACATATATTATATAAGTAAATAAATAAATAGATACATAAATAGTATATATATATATATATATATATACACACATACAGAATCTACATTAATATAAATATATATTATATCTACATGTGAGTGTAAAATGAGAAGTGAGTAATATCTGCATAAACAGGTAGAGAATGAATGGAGTCAGCGAGGGATATCTACAGTATTATTATTATTATTATGATAAACAGTAGATTGTGAACGTATAACAGTGGATGTTGTTTGTATACGGAGAAATTTTGTACAGTTAATGTTCACAGGTTTGTGTGGGGCCAGTGGCGTAGTGGTTATGGTGCTGCGCTCATGATCAGGAGGTTGTGTGTTCAAATCCTAGTTAGACCCCCACTGTGCTGAGACCTGGTCAAGGTCTTAATTACAAGTGTGCCTCTGTTCACACAGCAGTATAAATGGGTACCAGTAAAAATATTCTTGGAAGGTAACCTGTTATGGACAAACATCCCATCCAGGAGGAGTTTAACTCCTGGTAGCTTCATGCTATGGAACCCGGAAATAAGCACCGGGCTGATGGGCCGCTATGGTTCGTTGTGTAAAAATCCCAAAGGACTTTACCTTTACCTTTTTAATGTTCACAGTTAGGAATGATTTCTTGTGTGGTTCTGTGGTGCATTTTGGTGGTATCAGGCTCTTACTGAATGGTTCCTGTGGCCGATCAGTAGGTGGTGAAGCAGGGTAGAGGTATTGTTCAGTATTCTTTATTTTGTACAACATTGTTCTCTCTGACACCACCGTCAGAGACTCCAGTTCCATCCGAACAACGTTACTGTTCTTGCGGATCAGTATGTTCGGTCTGTTAGCGTCTGCCACCCTCAGCCTGCTGCCCAAACATGCAACAGCTGACTATAACAGACTCATGGAACATCTTGAATAGTGCTCGACAGATGCTAAATGATCTTTAAGTCCTCATAAAATAGAGATGGCTCTGGCCTTCTTGTAAAGTGCGGTACTGGTCTTAACCCGGTCAAGTTTACTGTCAATATGAACTCCAAGGTATTTGTAATCCTCCACCATTTCAACATTGTCACCCTGCATGGAAATATGGTGTTTTGATGGTTTTTTGGATCATCTAACTTCCTTGGTCCTTGTCACACTAAGCTGCAGATGATTCTGCTCACACCATGTGATGAGGAAATCCACCTCAGCCCAATATTCCATCTCCTCACTGCCACTGATTCATCCCACTGCAGCAGAGTCATCAAGTACTTCATGTATTCCATGTAAACAGCTCGTCATTTGTGATTCAGAAAGATTTTCCAGCTGGATTTCGACTGCACAGAACAACCACTGCAGTGCAGTGTGAATTTCTAGCTTCCTTATTAAATGGGATCTGCAGATTGCAAGACACACATAATATGATAAGATTCTAACAGATTTTTATGTACGACATGCACGGTAGCTTCTCCGTCATTCAGTTCTGTGGATGAACGTCAAGATGTTTTTAAAGAAAAGAAAAAGTCAGTAAGGAGAGTGATAGTTTTCAGGAAGGTGGAGTAATCCATTTTATTTTTGGAAGTTAACAGTAAACCAATTTGTTGAATCGGCTCTTAGCACGTTACGGTTTCAAACCAATTGCCGTTCTACATGTAATCAAATACACGCCGTAACGCTACTGCCAAGAAAAACAACTCTGTATGCTGTGGCTATAATAATTTATTAATGCAGTAAATAAACAACTAATAGTTCATCAATTTTTATAATTCATTAATTAGAGGCTTTAAAGTTTTTTCCTGCCACACAAATTCTGACTGAAATACTGAATTGAAATTGTTGTCTCGACGTATTTTCAGGTTTCCGGGTGAAAAGAGGGGTGTGGTGGTGGCGTAGTGTTTAGCACATTAGGTCCTGGGTTCGAGTTCTGGGTTCAGCAAGGGTGTTTCTGTGTAGAGTTTGCATGTTCTCCCTGTGCTTGCTTTGGTTCCCTCCAGGTCCTCCGGTTTCCTCCGACAGTCCAAAAAACATGCATATTTGGTTAATTGGCTTCAGACTGACCCTAGTTGTGAGTTTGAATGGTTGTTTGTTTGCCCTGCTATGGTCTTGACAGCTGTTTAGGGTGTACTCTGCCATTGCACAGAATTGACTGAGATAGGCTCCTTCCTCCCGCTGTAGGAACAAGCGGATTGACAAACGAGTAAGTGAGTGAGTGAAGGTCATGAGTGTCACAAGCCCAGTTATTTTTGACTGTCGCTGAGTTCATCACATAATGGCTTCTAATCACACCTTGCACCTCTATGTCTGCTTTGCAAAAGGTCACGACTTGGTCAAATATAAGCTGCCAACAGAACGAGTCTGGAGCAGCCCGTTGTCTTCAGGATTGACTGTAAGATTATTGAGACTGTAAGGTTTCTGCCGGTTGCTCAGATACGCAGTGACGGCGCACAAGAGCTCAAATTAATACAAACTACCTCATAAGTTCGTGGAAAATGCGGCCTGATATTTTATGTAAACAGAGGTATACAGCAGTGCTTCTATCCACAGCGGCCTGCTGGTGAGGCAGATTACAGCTGGAGATGGTTTAGTCTGGTTAAAGATCGGACTAATCTGCCGTCGTATCATGAGGAAATTTATAGGGTCATTCCATGCCAAAGTCAAGAGTACAGAAGCAAAACTAATTTTTAATTATTAAAATATACTAGTGTCACAGGCTGGGTGGAGCCTATCTCAGCCAAGTAAAGGCACAGCTGGGATAAACCATGACTCTGAAACTATTCACACCTAGGAGCGATTTGGAACAACCAGTTGGCCTAACATACATGTCTTTGGAGTGCGGGATGAAACCGGATTACCAGGAGGAACTCCACTGAAACATGGAGAAAATGTGCAAAGTCCATATAAAAATGCCGTCTTCGAGCCTGGGACTCAAACCCAGGACCTTCTTACTTTGTACCATACCTTCTGTTAGAATCGGCCGAGATAAACTCTACCCTCCCCGTGACCTGAGTAGGATTAAGCAAATGAATGAAATTAATTAATCATTTCAGGGCAATGTTCTCAGAGGTCCTTCCAAAGCAACACCCCCCCTCACCCCTCCTCCTCCTCGTGCAAAAGCTCTGTTCTGCCTGCTGGTCTGTTCATAGTAGACTCCCCCAAGAGGAGGTTTAGTAGGGAGCATTAGATTGGATTGATTGGATTTCCCAGTGGACTGCAAGGCACTGATTGGTTGGAATATTTATAGGATTATAGTAGCTCAGCTGGGGGCAGTGGTGGTCTAGTGGTATAGGGCACTGGATCGCTGATCCAAAGGTTGGGGGTTCGAGTCCCACTCTCCACAAGGTTGTCACTGTCCCCCCCCCAGTGCAGCTAACTGGGTTATCAAAGGCGGGCCATGTCTCTCACTGTCTATGGTGAGAGGTTCATGTAAAAGCACCATTGCTGACTTTCGTAAAGAGGAGCTGCAAAGCCGTCAGCGTGTTTCTGTCCCTTGCTAAAAGGGTTGTGACTGGAAGGGCATCCGACGTAAAAATCTCTGCCAAATCAAACGTGCGAATCAGATGATTCGCTGTGGCGACTCCCGAGTAAAAGGGAAAAAAGCCGAAAGGAAGACAGACAGTAGCCACAGCTGATGGAATTTTTGAGACGTTTTTCAGTCAATGATTCTGGTTGCAGTGTAAACAACTTTTTATCCAATACAGTGGTTTGTGTATACAGTTATAATTTACTGATTCAGACACTTACTGAAAGTGAGAAAATGTGACATCATCCATTGAGGTTTCCCCAACAGTTCACCGTCTGGGTACCCATAGTGCAATGTGTGCTGCAGGACTTTTCAGTGTCACAAGAACAAGTCCACACGTACTCATCAAGACACAACGATGGTTCCCATGGACCGTTATTGATGGATATCAAAAAGCCCTCAAACACATTCTTTAGATGCTCCCTGAAAGTGTGTGTGTGTGTGTGTGTGTGTGTGTGTGTGTGTGTGTGTGTGTGTGTGTGTGTGTGTGTGTGTGTGTGTGGAGTCTATACTCTTTTGGGATTTTTCCTGAAAACTTTTTGAATTCTTGTTCTGTTTTTAACTTGTTTTGATTTTTGCTAATTACACCCAGAGGTGTGCCGTTGTTACAGAAAGGTGAGCGATACACACAGACGCAGAAAGCCGTACCCAAAGGTGTGTTTATGTCTCCCGGTAACGTTGCCTTGCTTCCTCTGGTGGTTTCTTTGTTTGGAAACCATCTCGCCTCTGTGCTCTTTGTCGAAGAACACGAATGGAATTAGTGCTAATAGACCCTGATGATGACAACAACACAAGATTCCCAGATCGGGCATTTCGACATGGGACGTGGCATTTACATGATTAGACAGTCTGGGTTAATATTTTACCAGACTTCAAACACAGAGATGATGATGATGATGAAGATGCTGAAGATGATTCAAATGATCAGATTGGTGTCAGTAAGGTTTTTGGCATTTCCATGCACTGCTCACTCACCAAAGATCTGGGTGTCTAGAGGATATTTTGAAAGGTGTTGTTGCCATAGTGATATTCATCACTCACTCGAGGGAGGCTGAAGATGCTGGAGCAGGGAGGATGGGACGACCTGAATGCAGGTGAGACTGTCTGATGTAGTCATTTCAGCACCACAGCCAGTTACAAGCTCCTTCATGCGTGCCATGGACTCACTGAGCATGTCATCTCGGGCCACCTACAGCCGCTGGTCATACAGGTACGCCTGTACGGTAAAAGAAGCTTAGTTTTTATGCATAGAGAAAGTAACATGACTCGATCTCTTTCCTCTGTGCGTCCTTTAAAGAGGTCGTCAGCTTAAATCATGTTTTTAAGAAAAATGCTTGTGAGCAGCTTTAACAGGGGCTGCAGCAGACTGTCAGATGTTACTGGTTACTGGTTACTGGTGTGTTGACATCGCTGGCTCTTGCATGTATCCACTCTCTCTTAGCGAGGGCAGTGAGAGACACGGCCGGCCTTTGCTAACCCAGTTAGTACACTGGGGGGCCTTTCAGATGTTTTCTGTACTTAGATTTTTGTTGTTGTTGAATTTGGGGACTGAGATACAGGATACATCTCAAGTTTGTATCATCATCATCATAGTGTTCCAGCACTAGGGCTGAGTGACATGTTGACCTGGTACTGATATTGTGATCAATTAAGTCATGAGACACATTTCCACAGGCATTGTGATTTTTTTTTTTCTTTTTTTTAATATTGAACAAAAACAACAATGGCAAACCGATTTGAAGTACCTGAACTGATGTTAAAATTATGAACTATATTTTTAAGTGGTTTAGTGGTTATCATGTCCTCACATCAACAAAATCCTTGGTTTGATTCCCCGGATTGATTGGATGTTGATGTTCTCTGTGTGCTTGGGTGGGTTTTCTCCGGGTACTCTTGTTTCCTCTTACAACCCAAAAGATGTACATTAGGCTGACTGGCAGTTCCAAATTGACTCTACGTGTGATTGTGAATGCCTGCGTTTTACCATGTGATGGGTTTTCAGGGTGTACACTGCCTTTCCCCACTGCTGGCTAAGATAGGCATCAGTCTCCCCACAACCTTAGTAGGATTAAGTGATGAGTAAGTGAAGCATACTTTTTAATTTAATTCCACGTTTTTACCTCCTCCAAGGTTATGTTTTTGGTTAGATTTGAGTAATTCTTAGCAGGATTACACAACAGCTTAGGTGCATAGTTTCCTGGAATTCATACCAGTGGTGCGACTTGGCACAGAGAAGATCCCATTATTTTTTTTAAGATAAACCCTGAGCATATCTGGAGCACATGTCCAGCCTACTACATTTTTTTTTTTTACACATGTTCATGCATTGCCACACATTCATTATACACATGCTCACAGATGCTCATGATTGGCTAGTGTCACGGTAATAATAGATCGTATGCCATATGTCTCACCCAGAGGCCCCAGCCAGAATGTTCTCCTGGGCTCCCAACCGTAGGTGGCAGAACAGGGCAATCTGATTGGCTCACTATCACAGGATAGCAGATATTATTATTCATTCAAAAGTTTTTCTCCTTTCTGATTGGTGGAAAGCTTTCAAATAATTATCGGCATTCCTCTGCTAGATGAATAATTGCATCGTTGTCAGTGGATAAGTTGAATGATGATTGAATGTATGATTTGCATCTGCAGCATACTGTGGTTTAAAAAATACTACTTTAAAAAATATTTTGAATGAATAATAAAACAATTATACAATTTGAGTTTTGTACGATACGGAGGATTATTTGGCCTTGTCATATCAATCGAGTGATTCGTGAAATCATACTCCGCCTTATTTAATTAATTGCTTATTATCCATCTCACAAAGTCAGGATAACGCCAAAGTCTGGTTTCAAGAATTATTCGATTGATATGACAAGGCCAAATAATCCTCTGCATCATTTTTTAGTGTTTTTCCAGACTAATAAAAAAATTCAAAAAAGTTGTCATGGAGCCTGCATGACCAGTTATGCTATCATATGCATGTACAGCATTGCAGACACTCATACAGAGCGGCTTACAATTATCATTTTTAAACAACTGAGCAATTGAGGGTTAAGGGCCTTGCTCAAGAGCCCAACAGTGGTAATAGTGGGGATTGAACATCTGATCTTCAGTTCAGTAACCCATCAAATTAAGCCCAAACAACATGTAAAAATGTAAAAGCCTATAAATTTGCATCCATACAGGAAGATGTGAGTGACAGGTGACCATATAATGTTAATGAATGCCAGCCTAACTGAGCTGAACTTTTACAAAATGCAATCTGAACGATTACCAATCAAAAGTTTAAAGATACCGTTGATTGGCAGATGCCATGAAACGCTGAGCTCCTCAAAACATTTTCTGTTGACAAACGATTAACATGAGTTTAACGATTACACCTTCATCTTCACGGAAGTGCGTCTCAGTAGTGCCATGTGCTTTACAACAGAAAGAGTCCACGTTCTATACATGCTTTGCAATAATAATAATAATAATAATAATAATAATAATAATAATAATAATAATGATGATGATGATGATGATGATAAGCTATTTATTATGATAATCTAAGCTAATAAGTTATATAGCATAGGCGAATGATAATAAGCTGTTTATTAGTGAACGAGATCAATGCTGCTGTATACATGGGTTTGCTGTTCACTGCTCACAGTTTTACTCCGACACATTTGGAAGCAGGAAACATACAGTCTGGCAAACTCATGAAAATTTCTACTGGTCCATACCGATGAGTAGCCCTTAATAACTACTGGCCCATACAAAATGTAACCAGTCCTTAAATGCACATGCGTTTTTATGTTCAAAATATGCATAAAAAGCGAAAATTGTCTGATTCTTATTATCCACTATAAACAAAAGTTTAAAATATCAAAGAATGAAATATGAACACAACTTGAAGGTTCCTTTAAGAAATAAGCAAGCATGCTATGCTACAGACGACATTAATCCTTCAGACTGAGCGTTACAACAGAATGACTGTTCATCTTATTAACTCAACCTGAACAAATGTTACAATTATTTC
Source organism: Plotosus lineatus (assembly GCA_024760905.1). Lineage (NCBI taxonomy): Eukaryota > Metazoa > Chordata > Actinopteri > Siluriformes > Plotosidae > Plotosus > Plotosus lineatus. The sequence goes on along the minus strand of CM045742.1, from coordinate 5,542,260 downwards.
ATTGAACAATTTTAGATTTTCTGTTCAGGCCTGTTAGTTGCTTCTGAACGTTGCGGTGTTATTGTGGACAAATACAACAGTGCTGGTTCCATGGTCACCCACCGTCAAACCTGCAGCCATCTTACACTGAGACTCTGGAATTGGCTCAAAACATTCATTAGTAAAATGGTGTTTACAGGGAGCAGAATGAATGCTTGGTGCTTTCCAGTCTGCCTGTGTGTGTTCACCTCGCTTATTCCCTTCATCATACAGTTTCACCGAGTCGGCCAGTCAGTTGGGGGAACATCTGATAAAGCGACCATGTGGTTCTGTGTGCAGTGATCGTAATCATTTGTCTTTACAAGTTTCGTCCAGTGTCATTATTTCCCATTTATTATTTCGCAAATCACATACCGTATTTGGCATAATAAGCTCTCCGCTCCAATAAGCACCCCCTAGTGTTTGTTTTTGATCTCATGTCTAATAAGCACTCATGTGTACTGGGAGCAAAATCGTAGATCAAACTTACCAATTTTATCCGATCAGTCTCTGTAACTGTAAAATGAGGCATTCACTGCCTGTAAAAGTGAGTTTACACGGTATTTCAAGACCCCGTGCCACTGGGGAATGTCTATAACGTTCATCAGTAACAACGCATTTGATTATTCCGCTGTGCTTTAAAAAACAGGAAAATATTTTGCTGTGTTCTCTTGGTAAATGTCCAACAACCGATGAACCATTAGAAACTGTTACAGCAAAACTATGGGATATGGGATTCTGAATGAATGGAGCGATGAGCCAGATATGGATCTATCAGAAAGTGATGACGAGGATTTTTCACCTGATTCTCCTGGTCACTAACTTTATAAATTTAAAGATGTTCCTGGTTATGTGCTTTTGTTTATGTTTGTGTTGATTGGTTCAATGTGCCATGTGCTAAAGTTGACAGTGTTGATTGTACGCAGCTCCACATTCAACATGCTGTGATAAAAATTGGTAATAAAATTCATAACCTACCGGGATAATATAACACAAAAGGGGCAGTGCTGGCAATGGGTTACTGAGCCAAAGGTCAGGGATTCAATCCTGTTCAATCAAGGCTCTTAACCTTCTGTTGTATAAAAAAGTGATAATTGTAATTCATTCTGGATGAGGACATTTGCCGAATGCGGTCTGTAACAAAATGCCATAACAAGGTAGATGGAAAGTTTGTGAAAATGCCAGCCTGAACAATGACCTGAGCATTTTGTTGCGCTGCAGCAGTGCATCACAGGAAAAAATAGCTGGGGTGCAACTTTTTTCTCTCCTCTAAATTGCTAGGCGTGTGAACTGCACCCATTCAGTCACACTGCTTAAATTTGTGAGGGGCTCAGCCAAGCATTACAGGCTTGCTCCACAAGCTTTTCTACTGTTTAATGTATTTACAGTAGGCCCAAGGGTTCATTCGTGGTTCAGCGCTTGCATCCCCGGCTTGGGGACAAACTTGGAAGTTACTGGCACGTGATTCAAATTTAGCCAATGGCTAAGAGCTTTTGTTTCTCCCTCCTACTGATTGGTTGCAGATGATGTGTACACCTCTTTTTTTCTCCTTCGTGTACATGTCATCAACGTTTTTTAGTGTGTTTTAATGATTATTTGATCCCTATGATGGCACTCAAACACCCTGCATCTCTCTAGCTTCTGGTAAGCAGTCTAAGCGCCTTAAGTCTTCAGGGTGAAACCGATTTATCATCCATTTTACAATAAAAAAATCCAAAATTCCTTTTTCATACGTCAGTTTCAAAATTTTTTTAAGTGCTTATTACGTTACATTTTCTTATTCAATTGTGTACATAGTTTATAAATAGTTTTTGAAGTTATTATCTTCATGATAAATTAAAAAAAATTCACTCTTTAAAATGGGGGAAAAAATTACTTGTCAAAATGGCGAGTCGGCAAAACTGTTGACTTTTCACAGTAAATCAGCCACAATTTCCTGAATATTGGCGCCATTAACATCAGGTCAGAACTGTTATACAGTTTAAAACATTCACTTATAATCAATTAAATTTAATCAAATAACACCAGATTATTTCCTGACTTCTACTAATCAACAAACAAAGTTTTGACAACCAAATGCATAAATAAAGTTTATTTCCTTTTTAACTAAACTATTTAAATAAAATATTTAAGTTATGAATTTACCTGCATTTTAAAGCATGAAATGACTATTCCGGGGCAAAAAACGTTAGGCAAACATGTTCAAATGGGGATCTCATCACATTTTAGCAATGAAAATTGATATTTTCCTTCAGTTACAGCATGCACAATCAGTGCCATCGAAAATAAAATAAAATAAAATAAAAACCGCTTGGCCCAGTTCTGAAAAAATTATTTTATCTTTTACATTAAAAAAAATAGACAATGTAAGCTTCTTTTTATATGAAAATGACACAATTTTGCATTTATTTAGTCATTTTATAACAAGAATGAAAACTTTAAATGATAGGAAGAATTTTTATGAAAATGTGGCTGAAGAAATGCTCTAGCCGTCTGTCAGTGTTTCCGAGCGCTGCCATGAATAAGAAAGTGCGTGAGTCACCAGAAACCATCACGCTTTGCAAGTCAGCGTTCAGCACTAGGCCGAGGTGTCTCAGGAATGTTGGTATAGCTGTTTTTAATTGCAGCTGATTGATTAAGGTATTGATTAAGATATTAGCTCAGGATAGTTGAGCGTGCTTGGTTGCCCGAAGACTCCGATCTCATGGCTGTCGTAGGGTCAACCGATCATAGACGAGCATAGTGCAAAACAACAAATAAAACAAATTAAAACGAGCAAAGAAACAATTTGACTCTGAGAACTCCGTGACGTTGCCCTCTAGGCAGCGCCATCTTGGAGCTGTCACTCCAAGACGTTACTTCAAGTTCAGTGGAAAAGGACATGAAGCCTAATAAAGTTTATCCTTTTGGTATCGTTTGTTAAACATGCTAAAGAACATAAAGTCTCACGTACAAACATTCCAAACATTAACTTAGATACTGTACTGGAATAATAATTGAAAAAGACTTTAATACAACAGTTTAGAGGAAACTGTCGTTTCTTCAGGAGAAAGTCTTATTTCTTCAGAAGAGAGATCCAGCGTTTTCTAGTGCTTAGCCAGAGAAGACGCACAGCGTTTGAGTGGCATCATAGAGCTTAACTGGTACTTAAAGCACACCAAAAAAAGAGTCGCATTAACAACTTGTGCGCGAATGAGGAAAAAGGGGCGTTACATCATGTCAACCAATCAGCAGGAAGGAGGACAGCCATTGGCTGAATTTGAGTGACGTGTCAGTTGCTTGGCAGTCCGCGAATACTCAAACCATGAGTGCAAAACCGCGAATGGTCAAGGGCCTACTGTACACATAATTTCTGGAAAAGGAGAGTGAAATGTCATCTGTGATGTCTAGCAGCATTAGTATAGATGTTAAATTCGACGTGAGAATTGGGCTTTGAAGATGCCGGAATGCTTCGTGTTCTTGAAGATTATTTCGCCATGCAAAATTTGATTATGGAATTTTTTTTATCATTTGATTTGTGTGTAATCTTGTCTGGACTGGACATGCTGGATTGTGGGTTGTTTAGTTGTGTACGAAAATTGGTCATGACCTGAAAAATACTTAAATGTTTCATTCCTTTTACAGATGAACAAACTGATGATGATGATGCCAGCTGTGTTGATGAAGATTTTGATTTTGATGTTGATGAAGAAGAGGCATCTGTTAATAAAAGCGTGCATGAGTGGTGGTTGTGAAGATGATGTGATCCTTTCTGCTGAGAGGGATATAGATTAAGATGATAATACTGAGGGCAGAGTTGATGAAGCTTACTTGTATAAAGAGATCAGAGAGTTTTGTTATATGGTTTTCTTATATATAGTTTTCTTAATTTCAGTGTGATTGTTTTTCAATCAGTATCTTTTGAAGGCATTTGAACCTTTATATAATAGTTGAAAAGATACATACTGATCTTATCGGAATAAACAGAAATGAAAAAAAGTCGTTTTTTGATTGTTCATTTGGGGGGGGGGGTTACCACGGTGACTGATGGGTTTAAAAGGGCCTGTCAGATTAAAATGAGGATGACTTCTCTTATCATCTCTTCATAAAACTTTTCCTAGACATGTTTTCTAAAATTTATATGGCTGAGGTGCATAAAAATGCTTGGTTGCTAAGGACTAATGATCTTGGAAGAAAGGCAATCTTTGTGCTCATTTTTCTCATAAGTCTTTGGAACTTTTTAGTTGAATGCTGATACAAGAAATGGCATAGTTCGGTCAGTTTTCAAGGTACAGTATTAACAAACTTTTTGCTGCATTCTGCTGCTTTGGGCCTCCACTATCTGACTGTGTAAAAAGCTAATTTTTCATTTTTGATTTTGTTTCATTTTGGTACAGTGGCTCACAAATATACGAGTAATACACATAAAAGGTGGACAGGTTGTATTTCAAACACTTTTGCTTTTATACAAAAATATATTTAATAGTACAATTATTGGGTTTAGTGTGCGTGCGTTAACCGCTGTGCAGCCTGTTTCAGTAGTGATGGTCTTGGGCTTAGCACCCACCCTCTGGCAACTTTTGACACTTGCCAAAATTTCAGGAATCATTCCAAATTAATTTTGGCATAAAAAGAGAGTACTGGCCATAGTGTGGTGCGGGTCAAGTGCAGTCCAAACTTTTGACAAACTGATGGAAATGTTTCTGCCTTTAGATCTCAAAAAATATATTTCCGAAGACCTCACAGCTCATCTTAGTCAACACAATGTCGAAACGCTTAGAGACACGACAACTCTCGCCGATGGCTACATTCTCAGACAAAGGAAGGTTTTCAGCAGAAAACCTGATGATCATGAAATTCGACAAACTGAGTTTTCCATTAACTACAAAGAGCCTGGTGCTCATTAAAGGAAACCCGAGAGGAACCTGGTCAGGTTCGGTATGTCAACATTACAGACAACAAGGTCACACGATATATGAATGTTATGCTCTACAAAGGATAAAACTGTCCATTGCACTTGTTTCCACTAAAAAGACTTATGGAATGAATCCTCAGACTTAATCCAACATTAGAAAGAAATACGTTCCTTACATGTCCAAGGATACAGTGTCACTTGTTGGCATGAACAAACCTGGACCAATATCATATTTTCCAGACTATACGTTGCTCCGGAGTACATTTGCATTGGCAAAAAAATGCACAATAAAGAAGAAAAAACATATGTAAGTCACACTGGACTATAAGTAGCAAACTCATGGAAACTGTTGACCTTGGCTTGGAAATCTGAGGCAGTTTTTGTGATGCTGTGGTCCTCGCTCTGATAGAGAGGTGGTTGTGTTGCATGAAGCGGTAACACCTAGAAAGTCCTCACGCACAGTCATTTCTATTCATTTCCTTGACAACTACCTGGACGTGGAGACGTAACTGCACTATTGACAAGCCTCTCCCTAAGTCACATTGCTCAAGCCCCCTTGACCATCTGGCTTTCAGACTGTGATTAGCTTTTAGCCCGTGATTAGTTTTTAGCCCATGATTAGCTTTTAGCCTGCGATTAGCTTTTAGTCCACAATAAGGTTTTTTTTTTTGTTTTCATCATTGCAGTAATAATAATCTCCGCTTTTCTGTCCTCTTGTGGTTGTGAGTGTAAAAAAATGTGAAATTGTATTCATTATTATTGTGACGAACAGAATTATATGTAATAATTTCTCATATAAGTTGCTCTGGAGTATAAGTTGCACCTTCAGCCAAAGTATGAAAAAAGTGCGATTTATAGTCTGGAAAATACGGTAAATTCTTGCGAGATACTGGGGAAGTCTAATCCGTGTTACCCTTGTATTCGAGTACAGCCATCGGTAAATTCTCATTGTTGCAAGGGTTTGAGGGTGGTGCCTTACATAATACAATGGTACCTTGACTTACGAGTGTCATTTATAATGAATTTTCCAAGCTTCGATTCCACAAAAAATCTGTCCCATCCACTATGCTTTGTTCATAATTTTTATGTTCAGAATTTCTACATGTAACCAAGGCGTTGAAGGGTTCTGGTTTGGTGGTCATCAGATCTTGTCGCTGCTTTTTGCATATGACCTTGTCCTTTTGACTTCATCAATCCAGGACCTCTAGCTCTTATTGAAGTGATTTGCAATTTAGTGCAAAGGGGCCGGGATCAGAATCAGCACCTCCAAGTTTGAGACAATGATTCTCAGCCGGAAAAGGTTGGAATGCACCATCCGAGTCTGGAATGAGGTCCAAGTGGAGGAGTTCAAGTATCTAGGGGTCTTATTTATGAGTGAGGGAAGGATAGAGCGGGAGATCAACAGGCAGAGATCTGCAGCCTTTGCTCTAAAGCAGAGCCTGTACCGGTCAGTCATGGTGAAGATTGAGCTGAGCCACAATGCATAGCTCTCAATTTACCAATTGTAAGTAACCTATGGTCATGAGCATTGGGTAGAGAAGAAAATCGCAGATACAAGCAGCTGAAATAAGTTTACTTCACCGGGTGGCAGGGCTCCCCCTTAGAGAGAGTGGGAGAGGCTCACCCATCCGGGGGAGCTTGGAGTAGAACTGCTGCTCCTCCGCATTGAGAAGAGCAAGTTGAGGTGGCTCGGACATCTGGTAAGAATGCCTCCCGAACACCTCCCTGGTGCATGTCCAACTGGAAAGAGACCCCGGAGTTGACCTAGAACATACTGGAGGGATTAATTCTCTCGGCTGGTTGGGGAACGCCTTGGTGGCCCCCGAGAAGAGCTGAAGGAAGTGGCTGGGAAGAGGGATGTCTGGACCAGATTGCTTAGACTGCTGTCCCCACGACCCAACCCCAGATTAAGTGGAGGAAGATGATGATGATGATGATGATGATGATGATGATGATGATGATGAGTTGATTCATCTAACGATGAATTGAAGAGCTCAGTACCATAACCTGTGAAGTCAGAAATTTGTAATTTTGAGAAAAACATAAATAAGATGATTAAGTCATATTTGTCACATGATTTGAGATTTTATCTGCAAAGAAGTTTTCAGCACATTATGAAAAACTACAATTGTCAGAATATAATGCTACCTCATTTCATGTGTGGGCTTTGCAGGTTATGGCACTGAGCCCTTCAATTTCCCTTTAAAAATCCAACTGACAGTTTAGTACACTTGCAAAACATGCTAATTAAAATTGGTGAGTTTTTAAGAAAAATCTGACTTTTTAATAGGCATAGAAATGGTGTGATAGAGTTTCACTTCTTCTGCAACAATTTATAATGTGAATTAGCAGATATTGAAAGTGGAGGATCAGTGTGACATGCACAGGTACATAGGTGCCTGAAAAGAGGCTAAGGGAAATACCTTTAAAAAAAAAAAAATTGTTTTGAAACTGGACTTCTCAATTTCAGTTTCGTTTCTTTTGCGAGCTGTCATTATATAATACAATATATAATATATTACAAATAATAATATAATACAGCATGTAGTACAAAACTACATTCAAACTGGCATCACAAGCATGAAAAAAGTAAACAAAAATTGGGCTTTGTGTCAAACCTCCTCAATTATATCTCAGTTATAAAAACCCTAAATACACAAAACATTAATGTCATGCTCTTAAAATAATTAATCAATAAAATTCACTTCACGTCTCCCTTAACATCCGAGGATGTCGTTGGGGTGCCTTCATGGCGAGACTTGGGCTGATTTGGCCTGGCGGAGCCCATCCCTCTCCAGGTTGTAGAAACAGGCACATTAAATACTCACTTCTCAAGACCTGTGCACCATTACACACATCAGCACCACCAGGCAGCATAGAATACACTCAGATTACCCAAAACAGTTTCTCAAAGACTTATTTACTATAAAATGTACATTATTTCTGGTGGTATTGTTTTCTCTGAAATTTTGAATAAAATGTTGAAAATTGTTAAATTATCACAGCTCCTGAATTTTCTTTCCCTTTTTTTGTTTTCCCTGTTTTTTAGGGGTCTCCACAGCGAATCATCTGATTCGCACATTTGAATTATTCAGTGCTCCTGAAAAAGTACTATATTCATGGTACATGACATTGATAGTTGTCGCTTGTCCATGACTGAGTTGATGCTGATTTGCTGTTATGTATCACTCGCTTACATGATGATGGCAGGTTGTGTAAAAAAACAACAACAACAGACCTATCAACCAAACAAACAACAAACAAACAACTCTTTATTGTCAAAGTACATTACATACATTGAAATTTGCTTTGTGCGCTAGGCACCTGTCGCCACTGTGCAGCGCCAGTTATTGCGTTGTTCTATCCTTTTGATGCTGAGCGCCAAGCAGGAAGCAACAACTGCCAAATTTTAACGTCTTATGGTATGACGCGGCCGGATTCGAACTCCGACCTACCGGAGGATAAAGCGGACGCTCTACCAACTGAGCTAAATCCCCGGTCAATCAGGCTTGAGAATATTCCACAATCCACGGATTTCCGAGTTTTTCTGACCAACAGTATAATTCTTGAGATTCACGTAAATCCATTGAGAAATTTTAGGGGTGTAGGGGTAGGGGTAGGGTAGGCCAGTTTGTGAGCGCCTTGTTTCCTGGCTATTAACAGTCGGTCGGTGCACTGCTTGACCTGCTTGATAGCGTGTTAACGCACTATGCAGAACAGTCGCCTTTGCACAGATCACGGGAATCAGGTTACCCCGTGATAGGCGTGAATGCCTCAGTTTGTTGTTTGTGCAGTTTTATAGCATTCGGCTACTAGTACTAGATACATTTTAAGTTTACTGTAATAAAAGGCAAGGAAGGCTCAAAAACTGCAAAGCAAAAAAAGCAGCTAAAACGTAGCTCGACCAGAGTGAAAATGCCAAAATACAGATTTTCCTTTAAGGAAAATGCCCCCAGACCCCCATCTTATTTTCAGAGATTTTCAGAAATCTTCATTCACCTATTTATAATATAACTGAGAACAGAACAACACAAAACATTAAAGGGAACACAGAACATAAACTCGTTAAACAGATAATCAAACTACAAGGCAGATAATACAAACAAACACAGAACCCGTCTACTTAATGGCAGTGTTTAACTTTCCTTCTTTCACTGGGGGACTTTGGAGATTTGGAAACTGGGAGGGGATTGATTGATTGATTGATTGATTGATTGGTTGACTGATTGTTTGATTTCCTGAAAGCTGAAGTTGATGCAGCCATAAAAGGGGCCATGCTACTGTTATGACACTCGCGTCGGACACCTATCACTACATGGAGCTCCACCTGTAGGCGATGCCTAATTCTTTTTATTAGAGATTCAGACATCCAGAATAGCGCTGTAGGATTCTAGTTTAAGTGCTGGTAGATGACTTTAATTGAAATGTGGTATTAAAATTAAAGCTAATCTGAAGTATTCTCATACTTTCTGTATTTTCTGTATTTTGGACAATGTACAAAACTGTTCGAATATGGATTTCCAACCTCACTGAATCCGCCAGGAACTCTTTTAAACTGTTGTGCTTACTAATGCAGACTAAAGCAAGATTGTGCATATCACTAACATCCCTGTCTCTTTTATCTGCACACACTGTGCTGTAGAGGGTGAAATGTTTACTTATTCCTACAGTGCGTATTTAAAAAAGAAACTATTTCCCTGCTGTACTAATTTTTTTTTTCAAATGACTGTATTTCATTGGTCGGTCACTAAGCATGATATGTATGTATGTAATAAACTAAACATGGCAGGTATGATATAATATTTGTGAGATTTATCATCTACCACAACCCATAATATTTGGCATTTCCGAATAATATTCTCAGAATATCCTACTAGTGTGAAGTGAAATAGTGTAGTGGTTAGGGTTCATGATCAAAAGGTCATGGGTTCAAATCTATATTAGTCCTCCACTGTGCTAAAACCCCTAGGTGAAGTGTTAACCATGAGTGTGCCTTTGCCCACCCAGCTGTATAAATGTGCACTGTTAAGGAAAATTGAGATGAACATGTGATGGACAAGTGAGGAGTTGAACTGCTGCTAGTTGCTTCATGATACAGAAACCAAGATAAAGTCCAGCAGTCATGAGTCAACAGGCTTGGGTGTAAAAGCCCAACAGATTTACGTTGCCTTCGCCCGCAACACTCAATTCCTTGCTTTGCTGTTTGGGGTTCTATTACACCTGTTTTTTGTTCTCTGCCACTGTGCGATCATCTCTTCATCCTCCTTCTGCAGTGTATGCAACAGGAGCTGATACAAGCGCTCCTTTAGTTTACTTCACACCTCTTCAATCTTCTTTCCCCTCACACTATTGTTCCCAATCGTGCTAAAAACCCCAGTCTCTGCATCACGTGGCTTTGTCATGTTTATCTGCTACGCTAAGTAGAAGAGAGTTAGTTTTGTTCTCTGTGAATATAATTTACTATGAGAATAAACGGGTGTGGGTGTGGGGATAATTAGGTGGAGGAGGATGTAAAAAACTCACACTGTAGTGATAGTGCATTGTTCAGTTTTCTAGCAGAGTGGTGTTTATATGTGTAGGGTGGGTTTAAAGTAAATGGCTCCAGGATAAGGGCAGCTCTGGACTACAGCAGGGGTTTTTTTGGCCTAGGTAACCATGGTTACTAAGTAGGTGTCACAATGACAAAGCTTGTGTCCTCTGTGTCAGACACACACACACACACACACACACACACACACACACACACACACACACACACACACACACACACACACACACACACACCATAAAACATTCATACTATCAAGCCTTAAGTCAAAGCACAGCACTGTTGTTTTAGAAGAGAATCCAGGAAGCATGTTGGGTTCACAGCAAAAGACGGAGAGGTACAGGAGGATCTCAGCTCTAGTGCAATAGTGACCGAACAAGAATGAAGCCTATCAGCATCCTCACTAACTTCATGTGTTGTTTTTGTCTCTTTTCTGTTTGTCTCTTATGACCTTGGAAACAAAGACCTTCCAGCTCGAGTGGCTTCTCCTCCACGGCTACTAGCAGGTGAGACAAGCACACATCCATTACATTTCCATTAACCTCGTCACACTTCTCTCTTTTCGGTATGCATTCTACCCTACCTGTTAGTACCGACTTATATTCAGGTGTAAGTTTCAAGAGGAAATTGTTGAGGAGCAGTACAAGGATATAATCCTCTGTGTCACTATCAAGCCAAATACTAAAAAAAAAAAACCAAAAAACAAAAACAACGGGTTTAATTCAGCTACACTCCAGAGGTATATCTGTGACACATTCGGATCTGGCTACACAGCTGATAATGCCATTAATTTCTATTTCACGAATCCAGCTTCATCAAATTATTCATCAGGCCATCTAATCTGCAAAGCTTTGTATAGTTCTGGTCAGTAATAACAGAAGAGACGGACTTTGACACTGACCTCATGATTCTACATCCACGTTGATAAGTGAAAATCCTAACTCCGCGGAATTGTTGACATCGTTGTGTAGTATAATGTTGACAAAATTTCATTTAATTCTCTCCACACAACATAGCACTTTATTTTATTTTTTTTATCTGTAATTATATTTCCGAATGTTGACAAGGACAAGTTTGCTAAGTGTCTTGTGATCGAGGAAAATGACTATTAGATAGAGGCAACTGTCCGCACCACCATCACCACCACCACCACCTTCACCACCACCACCATCACCAACAAGAAGGTAACAAAGAGTTTTATGCCACAGACCTCTAATGCAAATTCAGTGGATTCATTTCAATTCCGTTTTATTTGTTTAGCATTTTTTACAGTTGACATTGTTGCAAAGCAGCTCAATACAGTAAAGGTAGAGGCTCACAAAGTATAAAAGTATTTAAACATTTCCCATAACCCCTACAAATGCTGAATGAGCGTCGCCCAACAACGATGGTGGCAGGGAAAAACTACCTCAGTAGCTCCGAGGAAGAAACCTTGAGAGGAACCAGATCCAAAAGAGAAACCTATCTTCATTTGGTTGGAACCATAAAGATACAAAATGATATATGGGAAACTTCATTATAGTCCAAATGGAGTCCGGTTGGTGATACAACTACAAGTCCTAAATAATTGTGGGGAAAAGAGTTAATATCAACAGCAGTGAAAAGTCATGTTCACAGTCTGTTAGTGCACATCTAGGTCCATTTAGATCTTCATCAGCAAGAGGGAGGGGCTTCCAAGATGTGATCTCTGCTGCCTCCAGCTCTGCCTCCTGTCTTTTCCCCAGGGCCACTATTTCTAAACCATACAACATCGCTGGCCTCAACACCTCCTTGTATCAACCCTCCTATCACACATCACACCGGACACTTTTCTCCAACCATTCCAACCTTCACCTCTTTTCCACACTCTCCACGGGCATACCTCCACCTCTCTAGATTTTCCGCCACTTGTTCTCTGCTCTCACTACAGATCACAATGTCATCTGCAAACATCATAGTCCATGGGAAAGCTTGTCTCACCTCGTCTGTCAGCCTGTCCATCACCATAGCAAACAAGAAGGGGCTCAGAACTGACCCTTGATGCAATCCTACCTCCACCTTGAACTCTTCTGTCACACCGACAGCACACCTCACCACTGTCTTACATCTCTTATACATGTCTTGTACCACTCTAACATACTTCTCTGCCACTCCAGACTTCCTCATGCAATACCCCAGTTCTTCTCTTGGCACCCTGTCATATGCTTTTTCCAGATCCACAAAGGCACAATGCAGTTCCCTCTGACCTTCTCTGTGCTTCTCTATTAACATCCTCGAAGCAAACATTGCATCTGTGGTGCTCTTTCTTGGCATGAAACCAAACTGTTGTTCACAAATGCTCACCTCTGCCCTTAATCTAGCTTCCACTATTCTTTCCCATAACTTCATCGTCTGGCTCATCAACTTTATCCCTCTGTAGTTGCCGCAACTCTGCACGTCTCCCTTGTTCTTAAAAATGGGCACCAGCACACTTCTCCTCCATTCCTCTGGCATCCTCTCACCCTCTAAGACCTTGTTAAATGTTCTTGTCAGGAAATCTACTGTTACCTCTCCTAGACACTTCCATACCTCCACCGGTATGTCATCAGGACCAACTGCCTTTCCATTCTTCATTTTCTTCAATGCCCTCCTCACTTCTCCCTTACTAATCTTTGCTACTTCCTGGTCCTTGACGGTCACCTCTTCTACTCTTTTTTCTCTCTCATTTTCCTCATTCATCAGCTCTTCAAAGTACTCTTTCCATCTTCCCAGCACACCTCTGTCATCAGTCAATACATTACCCTCTCTGTCTTGAATCAGTCTAACTTGCGGCACGCCCTTCCCATCTCTATCTCTCTGCTGTGCCAAGCTGTATAAATCATTTTCTCCCTCCTTACTGTCCAACCTGGCATACAAGTCATCATACGCCCCCAGTATAGCTTTTAACATCGCTACCGTCGCCTTATGCTGTGTCTCCCTGTACTCCTGTTTACTCTCTTTGGTCCTCTCAATGTGCCACTTCTTCTTAGCTAACCTCTTCCTTTGTAAACACTCCTGCACTTCCTGATTCCACCACCAAGTCTCCTTATCTACTTTCCTTCAAGAGGACACACCAAGTACTCTCCTACCTGTCTCCCTGATCACATCAGCTGTAGTTGTCCAGTCACCTGAAAGTACTTCCTGACCACCCAAAGCCTGTTTCAGCTCCTCCTTGAAGACAACACGACTCTCTTCCTTTTTCAGCTTCCACCACTTTGTCTTCTACTCTGCCTTTGTCGTCTTCACCTTCCTCACCATCAGCATCATCCTGCACACCACCATCCTATGCTGTTTGGCAACACTCTCACCCACGACTACTTTGCAGTCACTGACTTCCTTTAAATTATATCGCCTGCACAAGATGTAGTCTACTGTGTGTTCCTAGCTCCGCTTTTATTAGACACCCTATGCTCCTGTCTCTTCTGGAAGAAAGTATTCACCACAGCCATTTCCATCCTTTCTGCAAAATATATTAACATCTGTCCTTCTGCGTTCCTGTCCTGGATACCAAACCTGCCCGTCGTCCCCTCTGTTGCCTGCACCAACATGTCCATTGAAGTCTGCACCAATGACCACTCTTTCACCTCCTGGAGTACTCTGCATCACTTCATCTAACTCACTCCGGAATCTCTCCTCTTCTAGCTCACATCCTGCCTGTGGGGCATAAGCACTAACAACATTGAACATCACACCTTCAATTTCTAACTTGAGACTCATCACTCTGTCTGACACTCTTTTCACTTCTAGAACATTCCTGACTATCCCCACCTTCAAGATGACTCCTACTCCATTTCTCTTCCCATCCACACCATGATAGAACAGCTTAAACCCTGCTCCTAAGCTTCTAGCCTTGCTACCTTTCCATCTGGTCTCCTGAACACCCAGTATGTCCACTTTCCTCCTCTGAATCATGTCAGCCAGCTTTCTACCTTTTCCTGTCATAGTTCCAACGTTCAAAGTCCCTACTCTCAGTCCTAGTCTCATGCCTTTCCTCTTCTCTCTCTGGCTACGGACACGCCTCCCGCCTCTTCTTCGAACAACAGTCGCCCAGTTTCTACCAGCACCCTGTTGGTTAACAGCATTGATGGCTGTCGTTGTTAACCCGGGCCTCGACTTATCCGGTTTGAAATTCGTTTTTATTATTCGCATAACAAATTTTGGCACATGTTTTATGTCGGATGCTGTTCCTGACACAACCCTCTGCATTTATCCGGGCTTGGGACCGGTGTGAGGATGAACATTGGGTTGTGCCCCCCTCACGGCTGCACTGACGGTATAAATGCTTATAATAACAATTTAACATTCGATAATAATGCATAAGATGTAAGTCAAATCTAAACAATGTATAATACATATGTGTCATTGTATATAGAGGTAAATAAAGTGTAAGAGATGTGTTTTTAGAACTTTTAATGTTATTGCAATACAGTACATACATGCAATTGTACATCGAAACTGAAAAACAGAAACTCATTTAATAAACTACTAATATTTAATAGAAAGTATAAAATAACTTTATTCTTTAACAGAAAGCTTATGAACATTTATTGCTTCATTAAAAAAAATATTCACATTTACTATTTAACGACAAAAGGAGTAACAAACCAACCACAATACTGTAACTCCTTTTCATTTTATTTCCATTTTGAATTGTATTTCTTTTAAATAACTACTGTACATTAAATATAAAGAGACTTTTATATTTAATTCGAATGATGCAAAACATTTATTCCAGCAGGAGGCGCTGACGAAGGTGTCTGACGGTTGAGGAATATTGTGTTGGGGAGTTGCTGGCATTGTTTTTTCTTTTGAGCCAAGATGCTTTTGTATAACGCCATGTCTGACTCAATACGGTTACTGAATTTGATGTCTCTGATCATGTTGCCGTCGATCTCCTGGGCCTTTGGTGAACAGCTCGTACCATGTTGCACAGCTCTTGCAGGTTCTCCATGGAAAGGCCACTCTTATTGATTTCTTCGTCGTCTTCTTTGCTTGGCTCCACTTCCTCTTCACTCGCCGGCTTGGTCATTTCGACTAGGTCCTCTTTCGTGAGAGGTTCAGAGTGGCATTCGATGAGGTCTTTAATATTTTCAGCCGTCATGTCGGAGAACCCTTCATTGGCTAGCTGCTGTGCCAGCCTCACAGCACTATCTTCGGTGGAGTGCTGGACTTCTTCAGGAGTGAGGCGCTCATAGTCATACATGACGTTCGGCCAGAGTTTTTTTTACAACTGCCAATGTGGGTTTACTGTTTCATTTCCTTTAGAGAATTCTGAATGTTGGCCAGGCACGTCACGACACTGTAGTTCCACCAATAATTTCTTAAACTGAACTACTCTTTCCCTTCGTCAATGGTGGAGATGAGGCCCTCCATCATTGAGCGTATGTACAGGGCTTTGAACTTGTGTATTACCCCCGATCCATGGGCTGTATGAGGGACGTGGTGTTGGGGGGCAGAAACTCAACCTGGACCCCGTCATACTGGAGGCCCGTTGCATGTCCTCCTGCACAGTCCTTCAAGAGCAGGACCTTAAAGGGAAGCCCCTTCTCAGCCAGATGTCCAATGTCAGGGCTTTGGTGATCCACGCTTTCTTATTACTCATCCAACCGACGGGCAGCGAAGCTTTGTTTTTATTTTTTAAAGCCCGAGAATTTTGGGACTTGTAGATTAAGCCTGGCTTGAGCATGAACCCAGCAGCATTCCCGAACATAGTGAGAGTCACTCAATCCTTGTGTGTCTTGAAGCCTGGTCTTTTCACGTCATCCTTCGCCTCGTCCCCTTTGTTGCTTGGGTTGGAGTCCTAGGCTTGGCTGTGTCTGCGTGGACTTCGCATGTTCTTTTCATGTTTGTGTGGGTTTCCTCCTGGTGCTCTGGTTTTCTCCCACAGTCTTAATACATGCATACTAGAATAACTGGCTGTTCTAAATTGCTCGCAGTTGTGAATTTGTGGGTGAATGGTTATATGTAGGTGTTGGTCCTATGGCAGTCTGGTGAGCTGTTTAGGGTGTACCCCGTCTTTGCCCATTGTGGGCTGAGATAGGCTCTAGCCTGCACAGAACCTCAGTAAGATTAAGTGGCTTGACAAATGAGTGAGAGTGAGTGTATTTTTGTAACTGATAATGTTTGCCTAGAAATATTTTGATGTGAGTACTGAGTCTCACAAATTAATGACCTTGATGTGACCTTCACCTCTGACCAAAAACTTTTTGAAATCAAACAAATTTTACGACTCAGACAGAGTAGCATCCCTAGTAAATTAGGGGAAAATCTGTGCACCGGTGTGGTGGGAATTTTGTTCACAGTCAAACAGACAAACAATGGTGATAATAAAACATTTTAAAACTCAGTCGGAAGCAGAAGACAGAATCAGATTGTTGTCAGTGTCGGCTGATACTCAAGGTTTGATTTCTAATATCAGAAACGAAAAAGAGAATCATGTCTTCTGTCTAATACCAGTCCTCCATCTCTGCCTTACTGCTTTCATCTCTCTCTTTCGCAACCATCAGTTCTTTTTTGGGCAGGTTTCAGGTACCGCAAAACCAATTTAAAGCCCCATCAAATAGTGCGCTGCTCTGGTTGAGTTCAGGATTTATTTTTTCTCTTCAATTTTCCTTTTTCTGTCACGGCATGTATTTGTGCTTGAAGCCGGGGAAATGGATGCCTGGTTTTGGGTTGTCCTTTATTATAGTCAAACATGTGTTCCGATGGCCTTAAAGTCTTTATTAGAGCCTCAAATGAGTGTGTAGAAAATCTTTATAAATTGTCGGATTACTAATTTTCACCCTGATTAGAATTAAAAGGGGCTTATTTCCCCGCTTAACCACTTGTTAGAGGAGGCTGAAGCTTATCTCAGCCAACAGTGGGCAAAGGTGGGTTTCACCATTGCAGAACTAACACACAAACATTCACATCAACACCGATACCTTGGGGAAATTTGGAACAGGCAATAAATGAATGCGCATGTTTTTGGACTGTGGGAGGAAACCAGGGTACCCGGAGGAACCCACAGGGATAACATACAAACTCCACACAGAAACATTGGAACCCGGGACTCAAATCCAAGAGCTTCTTGCTGTGAGGCAGGTGTGCCCGCTTCTAGGCCACCATGCTGCCCTCAGTGGAGTCAATCATCCAGATATTTCAGACAATCAAAAGCTTTCACATGGATCAGAACCTCAAAACCCAATTAAATATACCGGAATAAACCCACGAGAAGGTCACCAGACTCAACAACATTTTTCCAAACCTCACAAGTACTCAACCTGTACTACAAGCAGTGTAATGTATTCTTAACTGATCCATCAAGTTGTCTGAAACCCAGTAGGTCTGAAATTTTAATGAATGCAGAGATTTGATCCTCATGTGGTGTTTGTGTTTTATATGGTGATCCAAGTAGAACTAAATCATTACTATAAATGCTATGGTGCAGTTCAGGAACCATGGTGTATTAAATCTTCTTGTTTTTGATGTTCTTTATTTGTAAATGTGGAATGTTTTTTTTTGTTTACAGTTCCCTGAGTGATGACAGCAGTAGCTTGAGACAGCAGAAGCTGGAGAAACAGGTGAGAGACACTTTGTTATTATAAAAAAATAAATAATTTGACTGATCGGATATAAAATCCTGCGACAGCTCGTACATGGGTTCCAGGTACAACAGAACCACATCATTTATATGAGACATTCAACAAATATTAATCGCCAAAAAATCCTCATTGACAAAACCATGCAATTGAACTTCCACTTCCACCTGGTACAAATAGATTATTAAAACTTGGCATAGATTTAATGAAATGTCTCCCCTAGTGGCCATTCAATGTACATTTTGTCCCATGTTAATTATTTCAGCTTTTTCTGGGTTTTATTAACATGATCCCCTTCACGGATCACCTTGAACATTTAAGGCGTCCTTCCCAGGCCCAGGCCCCACCTCCCCATCAAGTTTGAAGGAATTCAGTTCAGAATTTCTTCATTTTGTAACCTTCCTAACGGAGAAAAAAAAATATCCTGTAATAAATGCTTTTAAAAAGCCTTTGATTACTGGATTTGGATGTGCTAGGAAATGTTTGGGGTTCTTGCCACACCCAAACTTTATCCCTCCATCAAGTTTGGTGAAAATCTGTTTGGTAGTTTTTGAGTAACGCTGTGAACAGACAAACCCAGAAGAAACCTATGCGCGCATGAAACTCCACACAGATACACCTTCTGCCGAGCCCAGGACTCAAACCCAGGCTCTTGCTGTAAGGCAGATGTGCTAAGAACTGTCCCACTTTACCCCCCCCCCCCCCTTGTGCCTCATTATATAATTACTTCATTTGGTTAATTACGAAACATAAATGTTTAAATGAGGTGAAAAGTGAATTGCTTTGCCATTGAGAGACGAATGAATCAATAGATTAGCATTTCAGTGTTTGGTGCCGTCTTTTATTCAGTGGTGCCTTTATGCCTTGATTGATGGTTACTCAAATTCTGTTACCTGAAAGTTCAGCTCAGCTCAGTTTAATTTTGTACCTGCTCACTTCATGTTGCTCATACTGTAGATCATTTCACTGACTTTATCTGGTCACTCGTCACTCATCACTTCTTGTGTACATCTCCCTGAAGGATAATTTTATGTTCAGGTCCTCATTTGGAAACACTGACAAATAAAGCAGTTGAGTTCTATTCCACCCACATGCCGTCATTCCTTCAACTCAGAGTTTCGTTCCTGTATATGTTCTGTTATAGTTGATCGCAGTGTCCGTGTTGCATACACTGTTACTGTGACAACATGGAGCACGTGGGACCAGTCAGCTACCTCCGCGGCATGCCCTCAACCTTCTCGTACTAACCCGTTTAATTGATTATTAAAAAGACAGC
The DNA here is from genome assembly GCA_024760905.1 of Plotosus lineatus. Classification (NCBI taxonomy): domain Eukaryota; kingdom Metazoa; phylum Chordata; class Actinopteri; order Siluriformes; family Plotosidae; genus Plotosus; species Plotosus lineatus. The sequence continues at coordinate 5,522,947 of CM045742.1, read as the reverse complement.
ATCATGTGTTCAGGGTATACAGTATTTCACCATATTATTTTCATGACAATAGTAGAGCTTGTTTTTTTTTGTTTTTTTGTTTGTTTAATATCAGAAAATGGTGTAAATAAAATACAAAGAAGAAAATCTACTGAAGTCTGTACTTTTTACTAGATATGCATGACTTACTGAACAAGCGCGTATGGCACAGATTCAAATTCTAAAAAAAAAACAAAAATAAAAACCCAACACAAACCTTCTGTATTACAGACCTGTGGGAATTATGGGGCAACATCTGAAACCACCTACTGCCATAATAAACAGTGTACCAAAATAATATTCAATGTAAAGCATGCTTTTCATTAATTACTCATTTATCTGAACCGTTTCATCCTAATTAGGGTTGCGGGGAGGATGGTGCCCATCTCAGCCGACTCCGGGTGGGGGCGGGGAATACCTTGGACAACTCGGCAGGCCATCACTGGCCCAACACTCACACAATCATTCATACTCACACACACACACCCACACACACACACACACACACGCACACACACACACACACACACACACACACACACCCTGGGGTGGCTTGGAACAGCCAGCATACTATTTATTAACGTAGAATTCACTTTGAGATGGTGAACGTTTCCGCTCTTCCAGCAATGCTAGCACCAAGCAACAACAACGGCCTCATTTTACATTTTTTCATTTATACTGAAGCACTGTTTTTTTTTTTTCTTGTAGTTTACATTATGCAGAAATGCTTCCAATAGATGCTACACTCGCTCTGTTATTCCTGCCACCAGTCCCACATATAAAAGGTTGATGCTCAAGGTGTGAGACTGAGTGTTGTTAGTTGTATGTGTGTTGGACCTGAGGTTGCCTGGCGAGAGTTTTCATCCAGAGCCGGCTGAGATGAGCGCCAACCTCCCAGCAACCCTAATTAGGATTAGAATTTGAATGACTGAAGGAAGGACAGTGATATCTCCTGGAAATAGAATATAATCTGCCACAACATCTTTCTGAAACCATTTGTTTACTCCTGTATGTGAATATCAATGGCCCCTGCACTGAGCATCATGGAATTAGTAAACAATGCCCAACTTTCTGACATCTGACATGTTGAAACTGTATCCCTTCTTCTGTTTCTTTATGGTTCATCTAGGACTTTTTTCACTTTCTATGAATTGGAGTTGCACTTCCAAGTTATTGTGCATGTGCAAAATGATTTATCCTGTCCGGTTATTGTTATTGTAAAGAGACACAGAACCAAAACAAGATGTAGAACAGGTGAATAAGAGATAATAGGAGATAAAACACATCATTTCATAAGCAATTTGAGTTTTTCGCTCGAACCAGCGTAGTGTGAAAACGATAGGGATGATGGGGCATTTCTTCAGATCCTAGGAAACACTCTGAACCACAGTTTTTACACCGAAAGCATTTCTCCTGGGAGCAAACAGCTGTTTAACGAACTGAAACTGTTCGGTGTTGATGTTGTTCTGGAGGAAGTGGCTGATTTGATGTGCATAGACAGGGTTATACCTGACTCCAGTGAGGGTATATGAGTTTCTTTCTGGGTGTTCACAGGGGAGAGTCGTATTTTAATGTTTGGGGTGTTGTTTGTGCGAACTGGGTGCAAAAAGTAACCAAAAGATTTACCTTTAAGTACTGTGACTAGATGGGTGGAGATAAGTGAAATAGTGGCTCCATGTATGAGTCATAGTCAATGTGCAGATGTGTGTGTGTGTGTGTGTGTGTGTGTGTGTCCTGGTTTACTGCATCCTTTATCATGACACATATCCTGGACTATTGTGTAACCGAGTCATTCATCTGGTATTTCCATTAGATTATTTAATATTTTTAGCTGAAGAATGATGCATCTTGATGTCGTGCAGCATGGAGATGCAGCTGGAATTGCGTTTTACCCGTAAACAGCTTTTATTCTTGGAACAATACATAAAACTGAGCAGTTTATTTCTGTCACTACTGAGAATATAAGTAGCGCAGGGATTAAATGGGCATACAAACAGGAAGTGATTATGTGTAGTCCAGGAAGCCCAGCAGCATGAAGCCATGACATTTTCTCAAATGATATCCCGAGTTAAACTGAGCTCAACTCTCAGGCAATATGACCGAAGCAACTACCAACCACAGTGAGAAACTAGCATTCAAATAGCAGTTCAATTCATCGCCCATCCCAGTTGACTCCGGGCGAGGGCAGAGTACACCCCGGACAGCTCGCCAGGCCATCACAGGGCAGAAACATGCTGATTTCTTTGCAGAGCCTCTTCTTGAAAGTCAGCAATGGTTCTTTTACATGAGCCTCCCACCACAGACAGTGAGAGACATGGCAGGCCTTTGATAACCCAGTTAGTGCACTGGGGGGGGGACAGTGACAACCTGTGGTGAGTGGGGCTTGAACCCCCAACCTTGGGATCAGTGATCCAGCACCTTTACCACCAGGCCACCACTGCCCTACTTCAAATAGCAGAGTTCCCCAAAACATCTCTAGAGAAAACCCTCACTCACATCGTTCAAACTGCTGCATCATAGGCTTGCTAGACCATCAAAGGGCCAACACACACAACCATTCACACTTACTCTCACATCTGGTGGCAATTTAGAACAGCCACTTCACCCAATGTATATGTTTTTTGACTGTGGGAGGAAACCAGAATACCTGAAGGAATCGCACGCAAGAACAGAGAGTACTGTATATACATACTTCTTCTTCTTCTTCTTCTTCTTCTTCTTCTTTTCCTTTCGGCTTTTCCCTTCAGGGGTCGCCACAGGGAATCATCTGCCTCCATCTCACCCTCTCCTTCGCGTTTTCTTCTCTTTCTCCAACTGCCTTCATGTCCTCCTTCACCACATCCATCGATCTCTTCTTTGGTCTTCCTCTGGGCCTTCTGCCTGATAGTTCCAGCCTCAGAATCCTACGACCAATATACTCACTATCCCTCCTCTGTACATGTCCAAACCATCTCAATCTAGCCTCTCTGGCTTTGTCTCCAAAACATCTTACATGTGCTGTCCCTCTGATGTGCTCATTCCTAATCCTATCCATCCTCGTTACTCCCAAAGATACATACGCCATATGGAAACGCCCGAACCCTGGACTACAACCTAGGATCTCCTTGCAGTGACCTGGACGTTCTAACCACTGTGCCACCATGTCATCGATATAACAAAGCAATGAACACAGATTGTAATTTTGATTCCTTTATTTGAATGGACCCTGGATTCTGAGTGGCACAACATCAGGGTGCGTGACTATTAACCCGGTGATTGCAAGTTTGAATCCGGGTTAATGCCACAGCTATCTGTGGCCTGGGGTCGATGGGAGCTAAGTGGCTGAGCTCTTACGGGGGGGAGGGATGGTATACGGTCAATTCCCTGTCACTCACACCGATTGGCAGCCAATCATAGGCGTCTGTGAGTTCATTCGTACAAGAGGGCGAATAGCTCTTTCTCTCTGAGTGTGTTAGATTGTCACCAAGTAAGCGTAGGCCGCAGTTCAAAAAGGAGGTGGGTGTGGCTAGCATCGCATGTCACGGAGGGGTTGTGTGCATGCTTTTGCCCCTCCTTGGTTGATGCTGGTGATGTGATAGGTATGGGAGGGAATTAGATACGAATAAATTATGTAGAAAATGGGGTGAGGTAAATAATAAAATCACATGGACCCTGTATTACACTAATGCACTCACAGACTGTACAGGAACAAACATCTAAGGCATGATGCCTGGGTTCACATTTCCAAGATCGTTGGCATTCGCAGAGTGTGTTGATTTTATGTGTGTTTATTTCAATCTGTTTGCCGAGTTCTCTGTGTGAGTTTACTAGATTGTCTGTCTTCCTTTCGGCTTTTTCCCTTTCACTCGGGAGTCGCCACAGCGAATCATCTGATTCGCACGTTTGATTTGGCAGAGGTTTTTACGTCGGATGCCCTTCCTGTCACAACCCTTTTAGCAAGGGACAGAAACACGCTGACGACTTTGCAGCTACTCTTTACGAAAGTCAGCAATGGTTCTTTTACATGCCTCTCACCATAGACAGTGAGAGACATGGCCCGCCTTTGATAACCCAGTTAGCCGCACTGGGGGGGACAGTGACAACCTTGTGGAGAGTGGGACTTGAACCCCCAACCTTTGGATCAGCGATCCAGCGCCCTATACCACTAGACCACCACTGCCCCCTGTGAGTTTACTAGATAACCTCTGCAAATACTTTTGCTGGCTAAATATACAACAAGGTTTCCTAGGCAACCCGTGCCTGAAACATCTGTGCAGTGAACAAACGTCTTTGTGTGTGCATGGTCCTAGCAACAAACATTCATCAGAAATTCAATGAGTTACGAGTAAATCACTGGCTCTGTGTCTGTGTCCTGAATGCTCAGTTTGGTGGCTGGATTACAGCAGTCTTGGAAAAACAGAAGCCTGGATGACATTGTTACCTGAAAATTGCTGTCCCGTCGGAGCACTGCACGAAAGATATGGACAGCTTTTGCAGGATTGCTGCAGATTGCATGCAATCCCATGATGCTTTGATGTGCTGAGTTCATTCATTCATTTTCTAAATCGCTTAATCCTAATTAGGGTCACGGGGAGGCTGGCGTCCATCTCAGCCGACTCTGGGCGAGGGCAGAGTACACCTTGGACAGCTCAGCAGGCCATCACAGGGCAGGGATTTGCTGACAGGTATGCAGCTACTCTTGATGAAAGTCTGCAATGGTTCTTTTACATGAACCTCTCACCAGAGACAGTGAGAGACATGGCTGGCCTTTGATAACCCAGTTAGTGCACTGTGGGGACAGTGACAACCTGTTGAAAGTAGGGCTTGAACCCCCAAGCTTGGGATCAGTGATCCAGCACCATACCACCAGGCCACCACTGCCGCATAATTAGGGTCACAGGGAGGCCGATGCCCATCTCAGGCAGTTAGTACACCCTGGAGAGCTGACCAGGCCATCACAGGGCAGAAACATGCTGATGGCTATGCAGCTACTCTTGACGCAAGTCAGCAATAGTTCTTTTATAGCCTCTCAGCACAGACAGTCAGAGACATGGCCAGACTTTGATAACCCAGTGAGCTGCTAGGGAGACACCAGGGACAACCTGTTGGCAGTGGGGCTTGAACCCATGACCTTGGGATCAGTGATCCAGTACCTTACCGACCACCAGGCCACCACTGCCCGTGCTGAGTTCATTTGTATGTATAATCTAACTCAAGTGTAAGACGGTTTATGTTCCATCAGATGCAACAAATTCTTATTATTTTCTGCTTTGTATCCTTTCAGGTGATGTTTTGCAGTTTGTTAGTTTTATGAACCAGTCTGTGTTCTGTCAGCTGTGTTCTGAATTTTTCCACTGATGCATTCTGTCGGTTCTTGTGTGTGTATCTTGTGTTGAGTTGTTGGGGTGTCGTGATTTAGAACGATCCATTAATGCTTGATCGGTATGAAGCGGGCCAGTGTGTTCCAAGAACTCATGTTCCCCACAACATAACACTGTTTTCATGTCGGAGTAATCACCGAATGATGTTTTCAACTTTCAGCATTTTTAATAACTAAGTTACTGTAGCCTTTCTGTCTGTTCAAACCAGTCTGGCCATCCTCCGCTGAATTCTCCCATCAACAATGCATTTCTGTTTCTAATAACTGGACGGTTTCCTGTATTCTAGCGTTCGGAATAAACTCCACAGATGGTGACGTGTGAAACTCCCCAGAGTTTAGCACTTAGACTCAAATTATCCGGGCGGGCACCAACTGTGCTACCGTCAAAATCACTGAAAGTTGCTGAATACTTCCCGAGGCAGCAACATCCTGAGGCACATATTATTTTAGTAGACTGTGGTGAAACATAAAGAAAATCAAACTGAAATGAGATTGTTTATAGCTAATTCTTACATATTTTATCCATAAACAGATGCACATAATTTGTGAGGCGCTCCACAGAATGTAGGTGCTTGTCGCAAGTGACGTATGGTGCTTGTGAGACAAAGCGCGTCTTATTCGGGCTTCCGATCTTTCAAGTGAGCAAGTGCACGTTGAATACTTGTTTAGTACTCAACCTCATTAATAATGTATTTTTAATCATAAAATAGTGGACCAATCAGAATAATGTATTTTTAATCTTGGAATAGTGGACCAATCAGAATAATGTATTTTTAATCATGAAATAGTGGACCAATCAGAATAATGTATTTTTAATCATAAAATAGTGGACCAATCAGAATAATGTATTTTTAATCTTGGAATAGTGGACCAATCAGAATAATGTATTTTTAATCATGAAATAGTGGACCAATCAGAATAATGTATTTTTAATCATGAAATAGTGGACCAATCAGAATAATGTATTTTTAATCATGAAATAGTGGACCAATCAGAATAATGTATTTTTAATCTTGGAATAGTGGACCAATCAGAATAATGTATTTTTAATCATGAAATAGTGGACCAATCAGAATAATGTATTTTTAATCTTGGAATAGTGGACCAATCAGAATAATGTATTTTTAATCATGAAATAGTGGACCAATCAGAATAATGTATTTTTAATCTTGGAATAGTGGACCAATCAGAATAATGTATTTTTAATCATGAAATAGTGGACCAATCAGAATAATGTATTTTTAATCTTGAAATAGTGGACCAATCAGATCAGCTGATGTACATATTTGGTATCTGATGACTCCTTCACCATGACCTTTGTTGTTGCTTTGGGTTTGGTTGAACCTTTTGATCTTAATTTTATTCTTCCTTGAATATTAATCTGTGTCTTTTCTCCAAGTAATCCAGTGTCTGTGTTCTCTCAGTTGTTTATGTTTGTATAGTTTTGTGTGTAAATGATGTTCAGTTATAATAAGGAGGAAATAGAAATGTTGACACTCACAGGATTTTTTCTGATGTCTTGGCCGAGTAGTTTGGATTCTCCGATATGATCAAGAGCAGAAAAGGTCTTTGCTGTGAAGGAACCCTCGTTTAGAGCCACGTTTCATCTTAAAGAACTTCTCATTATGACAGTTGGCCAATGAAGAGTTGCTCAGTCATTACATCAATTTCTGAAATTTTAATTCTTGCTGTTATTATTGTCCATCCTGGATCTTAGATTAAATGTACCTTGAATAATGGTGTGTGTGTGTGTCGCAGTGAGATGGTGTGTGGTATGCACAAGGTTTGGTAAGAGAGTAAGAACGGTCTAATACAGGGATCTGAAGCTTATTTTTGTTGATCATCATCATCATCATCATCACCATCATCAGCAGCAGCAGCAGCAGCAGCAGCAGCAGCAGCAGCACCTTCCTCCGCTTAATCCAGGGTTGGGTTGCAGGGCAGCAGCCTGAGCAATGAGGTCCAGACGTCCCTTTCCCCAGCCCCTTCCTCCAGCTTTTATGAGGGAACACTAAGGCGTTCCCAGACCAGCTGAGAGACATAATGCCTCCAGCATGTTCTAGGTCGACCCCGGCGTCTCCTTCTGGTCGGACATGCCCAAAACACCACACCAGGGAGGTGTTCGGTAGGCATTCTAACCAGATTCCTGAGCCACCTCAACTGGCTCCTCTCAACATCACTGAGGTCCACATCACTAAATTTATAAGTCATGAAAGGCCAAATAATCACCGAAAATCAGATAAAAAAAAACTGATCATTTAATCTGCCAGGCAAAATCACTGAATGTTTATTTAATAATTTTCAAACACTGTTTAACTGGGAATTAGTAAAACTATTACTATTACTGTCGGCTGATTCAGTTCTTATTCAGTTCAATTGATTCCATTTTAATACATTTCCAGCCTATTGCTCCATCTCTTTCAACAAACTCACTTACACTAGGGTTGCAGTTCTCACACTGTTTGCACCCTGGCCAGCTCACAAGACCATTGTAAGGTCCCTCTACACACACACACACACACACACACACACACACACACACATATACACACACACAAACCTAATATGCAATGTAGACTCATGTCTGGGGAGGAACCTGGAGGTTAAACTTCCAAAAATAAGACGAATTTCTCCACTTTCCTGACGCTCTTCACTGACTTTTTATTTCTTTAAACACATCTTGCCGTTTGTACGCAGAACTGAATGATGGAGAACCTACCGTGCAAGTCGTACATAAGGGTTTGTTAGAATCTCGTCATATTACGAGTGTCTTGCAATCAGCGGAGGGTTGAGCTGCTGCTCCTTCACTTTGAAATGAGTCTGCTGTGGTTGTTTGGGCATCTGATTATGATGCCTCCTGGTTGTCTACCCTTCGAGGTGTTCTGGGCACGCCCAATCGGGAGAAGGCCCCGGTGCAAACCCAGACCTTACTGGAGATGACTTATCCCCTGTTGCCTGGGAATTCAGAGGAATTAGAGTGTCGCTGGGTGGAGAGATGCCTGGGTTTCCCAATCCCGACCTCAGATAAGCAGAAGCAGATGGATGTAGAATAATAAAAATATTGGTAACCTTTTTCTTTTTTCAGCTAAATAAATATTTATGTGAAATAACAAATCACAGATTTTAAAACAAACTTTTTAGAAAATAGAATTATTACAATGGTTGAGTCTTCATTGAATACAGCATGTGTTTGTTTGATTTTGTTAATAAATAATCGCTGTTAGATAATTGAATGTTTAATATCTGGATCACTTTCCTGGTGAACTCTCAGTGGTAAAAATGTCCTGACAACAAAAGAACTTTATTAAACGAGAGGAAAAAACGAACAGTGATTCAAGTCCTCTGTGCTCAGCCTTGAAATCCTGTTTCCATAGGAACAGCAGCATCCTTTTAACTGCACTGAAGGGAAGTTCAAAATCTGTATTTTATTATCTGTGCACGATGAAGATTTCCCTCCATACGATTGTTACAAGGACTCAGCCAACCATGTGGAAGAGCCACAATACAGAAACTCACACAGATTCAGGTCAAGAGTGTCAGTTAATGTTTACCTCAAACATCAGAACGATCACAAAATGTGGTCCCTCTGATTTTAACCATGGGGCGGATGTTAGTAACAGATGAACCGGTTTGGTTATTGGTGATAGAATTTCTTTTTGAGTTTTCACTGATGTTTAATACAGTTTGAGTACTGTAACCGCACATTTTTTCATGGCTTCCGTTGTATTGTTTATCAACTACAGTTGTAGTCAGGATCAACAGTTGGTGAGATGTGTCACCAGTTGTTGGGTGTCAATTTCTTGGAGTGGACAGGGAAGACCGGTCAGTCAGTTCAAACATTTTTGTGGGTCTGTATTTGGCCACAAGATCTGACTCTGTGATGCCCCATCTTTTCATGTTTACTGCAAAGTGGCCAGACCCACCCAAGCTGTAGTCTGTTCATCTGTACCCAGGGCTTTATTGGGAGGTTGCTGCCTGGAGCATTGGTTGACAAAGCATTTATGTGTGGCTTGAGCATCTCGGGTAATTCTAGCTCTGCCAGTCCTACTTATTTCCGGTTTTCCAGGAATGGCTGCAATGTTTCCTTAATCTCTACCTCCATGGCATCCCTCTGGATGTCAGATAGGCGGTGGTTTGACGGTGATCCCTTTTGGATCTGGGATGGATACATCCTGGACAGGACTGGTAGTAGATCCTGTGGGGTACATCGGATACAGCCAGAGATGAGTCTCATAGAGGGGCACATCCTGATCATGGTCGTGGGCACAGTACTGCTATGAGGGCAATAGCCATAACCGATGCTCTTCAGCTGCTGAAGGATGAACCCAAGTTTCTACTAGCCAGGTGTCTGGTTAAGGCTACTCTGCCAGAGACTTTGCTTTTTGGCTTTGTGGTTTCTTGGAGGTAAAAATGTGCAGGTAACTGTATCTGCTGTAAGCATTGCAGCTACTACCAGCAGACATCATGGTTGTAACATTTCCTTTGCCTGTGTTTGTGTGAAAGACCGCCCCAAAATCTGCTGCAATGCTCAAGGATTGGCTCCAGTAATCCTAACCACGGTTCTCATATATCAAATGGGTAGGTGATACCTGAGCATCAGGGTCTGGCTGCACCAAGCTCCCACTGTCAGGCCCTAAACTGCTCAGTTGTACAAATGAGGTAAAGCATAACGTCGCTCTGGATAAGGAAATCTGCCAAATAGCAGCATATTCTGGGTTTGGTTCCTAGGCCTGGATGCTTCTGTGTGGAGGTTGCATCTTCTCCCACAATCAAAAGACATGCACATTAAACTAATTGGCTGTTCCGAATTGCCCCAGGTGTGTGTGAGTGGCAAGATACCGCACATTCACCCAGATTCGGCTGAGATGGGCGCCAGCCTGTTCATGACCCCAGTAGGATTAAGTAATTCAGCAGATGAGAGAGTTAGCGAGTGGGGTAAAAGTTGTTGCCGTACTTTTGCAGAGTGCTGTGTGTTTCTGTGCAGTTTAGTGATACAGATGCTCCCCAACTTACGAACGAGATACGTTCCGGACGGCCGTTCGTTAGATGAATTTATTCGTAAGTAATTACAGGGCGTTCTTTAGAGGGGAACGTATGTTTAAAGCTTGTATAAGTAACCTCTATGAGTTTGTACTGTATACAATCTCTCTCTCTCTCTCTCTCTCTCTCTCTCTCTCTCTCTCTCTCTCTCTCTGCGTAATCATCTTATTTCATTCTATTGAATTTATGATGTATTGGTACGAGGTGCAAACCTAAATGCAACATAAATTATCAAGCTAAGTGTGATGTCAGGAACTTTACGCCGGACCCAAAATGCAGGAGACAGAGTAGGGACAGAGAGACTTTATTGTTGCAGGGGAGGCACTTGAGCAAGGGAAAAACATAGTCACTGCTAGTGATGAGGAGAAACACGAAAACTTTAGATACGGGGAACTACAGAGCGGGAACTGGTCGAGCACGGAGCTGAAACCAGGAGCCAGAGAGATCGCAGGAAAACAGGAACGTGAAGAGGGACAATTTTCTAGCACCGGGATGAGCACGCTGCTCGTCTTTATCACACGGTAGATTGGTGAGTAGGATCAGATGTGTGCATTGTGATCCGCCCGCTTGTGTCAGCCACGCCCTGCTGGAGAGAGAGAGAGTGAGAGCCGCCAAAGTCCTTCAACAACACAGACCATAACACTAACAAACTTGTATATAATCTCTCTCTCTCTCTCTCTCTCTCACTCTCACTCTCTCTCTCTCTCTCACTCTCACTCTCTCTCTAGTGTTGCTTATGAAAGGGTCGATACATCAATGCATAGACACTTAGAAAAAACTGATAAAAATTGTTATGTATGTGAATTATCTACCTCTGCATTATTTGTAATTTGGATCGAATATTAAGTGTACCTCAGGATAATGTTTAATCATATCTCATACTTATATTTATGATATATCTTTCTATAGATTTTATTCAATTTCTATTTCTATTTGTTCTTCAATTTCACGTTCACTTTCAATCTCAGACAGCCCTGTTTGTTTGTCGGATGTTGGGAAAATGAATGTTTGTAAGTAGGGTAGCGTCTGTAGTTTGTTTCCTCTTTAATGTGTGCTGTGCATATATTGTTCGGGGATGAGATCCGGACTCCATCTGTAAGACGTGTTGTTTGATTGTGATCGACTTGCAGTGATGGGAGTATGGCGTGTGATCTGCTTCACATCACTGCAGGGTATTGACTGCTGAATGCACGGTGCAGCTCCATGCTACAGGATGGGACAAAGGACTTGTTATCACCTTTCTGATCTCTCTTTCAGCATCAGTGCCGTCTGAGAGGTTATTTGTCAGACGCTCCTCACACTTTTGAGAAAATGGCCAGAAAAGTAAAAATGGTCCATTTTTATCAAAATTCAGATTTTTGCATAAACTATTTAAACAAGTATTCAACTATCACTTGCTCATGTGAAATTGACTAAAACTCAGTAAAAATGTCTTTTCGCCCATTTCCTGGCGAGTACCCTCATAAAACTAGATAAAAACAGTAGCAAACTTACTGGTTTTTGTTGCAATTATCCACCGAGTTCGGTACAAGGCACTATAATCTATACACCAGAAGAATGGCCGTGAAGTAGTCTTTCCATTTTGGATACTGTTTTGATATTAAAATGCTGTTTCAAGCGAATAAAACAAAGGTTATGAAGACGATATGCTCGTAAACAATGCAGGCTAGTTGCTAAGGAAGATCTGAAATGAGCACACTGATTGGTCAGCTCGGGCTTGCACATGTGCAATGCCCGTCACACGTTAACTTCCGGTTTACTTCAGGTTTCCGGTTTACTGCATGCGGAATTGATCTCTGTCTTTCTCTTCAATAACAGTCATTAGGTTTATTTATAAGATTGTGAATACGCATAATTTCTGGAAAAGAAGAGTGAAATGTCATCTGTGATGTCTAGCAGCATTAGTATAGATGTTAAATTCGACGCAAGAATTGGGCTTTGAAGATGCCGGAATGTTTGGCGTTCTTGAAGATTATTTTTCACCGGTGAGTATTTTTCTCTGCATGCAAAATTCGATGATGGAATTTTTTTGATTATTTGATTTGTGTGTAATCTTGTCTGGACTGGACATGCTGGATCGTGGGTTGTTTAGTTTTGTACGAAAATTGGTCAAGAGCTGAAAAATACTTAAATGTTTCATTCCTTTTACAGATCAACAAACTGATGATGATGATGCCAGCTGTGTTGATGAAGATTTTGATTTTGATGTTGATGAAGAAGAGGCATCTGTTAACAAAAGTGTGCATGAGTGGTGTTGGTGGTGATTATGTGATCCTTTCTGCTGAGTAGGATATAGATGAAGATGATGATGCTGAGGGCAGAGTTGATGAAGCTTACTTGTATAAAGAGTTCAGAGAGTTTTGTTATATGGTTTTCTTATATATAATTTTCTTAATTTCAGTGTGATTTTTTGAACCTGACTGTTTTTTTTTTCAATCAATATCATTTAAAGGCATTTGAACCTTTATATAATGTTCGAACAGATACATACTGATCTTATTAGAATAAACAGAAATAAAAAAAAAAAAGTCGTTTTTTTGTTCATTTTTGGGGGGTTACCACGGTGACTGATGGGTTTAAAAAGGGCGTTTCAGATTAAAATGAGGATGATTTCTCTTATCATCTCTTCTTAAAACTCTTCCTAGACATGTTTTCTACAAGTTTATATGGCTGAAGTGCATAAAAATGTTTGGTTGCTAAGGACTAATGATGTTGGAAGAAGTGCAATCTTTGTGCTCATTTTTCTCTAAAACGTCTTTTGAAATTTTTAGTTGAATGTTGACACAAGAAATGTTATAGCTCGCTCAGTTTTCAAGGTATTGACAAACGTTTTGCTGCATTTTGCAGCTTCGTGCCTCCTCTATCCGACTGTGTAAAAATCACATTTTTCATTTTTGGACACAAGAGCCTACCTTTGGTGGAGTGGCTCACATTTTGTTTCTGTTGATGCACAGCGAGCGTTGTTGGAGCAGAAACAGAGGCGAAAGAGGCAGGAGCAGTTGATGGTGCAGCCAAACCCGGAAGCTCGTCCACGCCGCTCTCGGCCACGCCGCAGTGAAGAACACGCTCTACTCGTGGATTCACGCCTCAGCATCACCAATGATGTCATATTTGATGGTAAGTAGGGGAGGGATCTGGCCTAGCTTATGATAGAGCGACGATTGTCATTAATTACGTAAATCTAGACCCTTTGCAAAGATGGAATAAACACTATAACCGTTATCTTTTAAGAGGAGTGTCATCAGGGGATAACCACAAGCAAGTGTCAAAGGTAAAGGGTTCCCAAACTGTACATGAGGTGCATATCATGCTTGGATTCAGTTCCACTGAAGGGAGTTTGTGACACTACATCATACAAAGACATTTTTATTGATTTTTTTTTTTTTTTGGTGTGGTGACAGTTTGGGGAGGAACCTTATATGTGTGTGATGATCAGATGACCACAAACATTTTCGCGAAATTAGTTTTCACATGGTATGGTCAATCACTTTGATAATACAGGACCCATTTAGACAGATTCCTCCAAGATCACAAGAAGCTCAAACATTTGTGTGAAAAACTCTTTTGTCCTCCAGCAGGTATCGATGGACCCGCAGCGTTTCTAGGTTCAGAAGCTTCCGATCTGGGTACAAAGGTCCAAGTGCAGTCGGTCAGCCCACCACAGAGTAACTCGCCCCCTCCATCTGAGGAACCGGACAGAGATGGAGACACTGAAACATTGCTGGAACCCAAAACAGACATACACACCCTGCTACAAAGACGGGGTGAGTACAGATGTACCAGATACACCATCTGCTGCTGTAGACAAAGCAAACACAAAGTGGTTGATTCTGAATAAAAGTGACGTTATAAAATAATTAAAAATAATAATAATAACATAATAAAAGCCCTGTGCTTTATATGTTTCAGTGTTTAGATAAGAGAGTACAGAGAAGGTCAGTGAGTTCTGCTCTCTGTAATTTACTCGTTAATCTCTTCTTTGAGGGCATCGAGTCCTGAGTCTGCACACACTGTCTACAGTTCAGTTATTTGAGCTGAACATTCCTTTTCTTTTGGAGGTCCCATAACAATAAATTCCTCAAAATTCAGATTCTGAGACTAAAGTGCGACTCTCATTCCACTGTCATCAGTTCCGACTTCGTCTGCGTTAAGGCATTAACCCACGCCAATTGAGAGGGCCGTGTACTATGAAGGGAATGAGCGTTCATAAGAGAGGAGAGCTCTGTGTGCCCTCAGCTATTATGTGATGGACCCCTTTGAACCCAAGACAACCGAGCCATTATGAGCCATTCCTAACCCCTGTGTATGTACCTGAACAAACTACTACATCGACATGCCTCAGTTGCATTACCCCACCTACCCACCTGTCAGTCCGTCACACTGTAAACTTCACAGAGCCGCCGTATTTTATTCACATCCGATCACAGAGAACATGTCAACTTCTGAAAGTGAAATATTTTAGTATTTCAAGAAAAATATTAACTCATTGTGAATATGATGGCTGGAACACTTCTCCAGGCAGTGGTGGCCCGGTTTTAAGGTGCTGGATTTCTGATCCTAAAGTCTGGGGTTCAAGCCCCATTGTTAACGGTTGTCACTTCTGTCCCTCCAGTGCACTAACTGGGTTATCAAAGGCCGGCCGTGTCTCTCACTGTCTGTGGTGAGAGGTACATGTAAAAGAATCATTGCTGATTTTCAGCAAGACTGTCAGCATGTTTTTTCCCTGCAATGGAGTGAACGAGCTGTCCAGGGTGTACTCTGCCCTCACCCAGTGTTGGCTGAGATGGGCACCAGCCTCCCTGCAACTCTAATTAGGGTTACGAGGTTCAGAAAATGAATGAATTAATGAAAAAGTTGTCAAAACGCAAAAAAAAAAAAAAAGGTCTGGAAAAGCAAGTGGTACTAAAAAAGAAAGACCAGCTGGAGGAACACTTTGCTTCTCATTTTGGATGATTAGTAAAAGATCAGTCACATGATCTATAATAGATCAGTCACATGATCTTGGGTGTGAAAAGAGAATCTGGTTCAAGGTTTACCAATCTGCAAAAACGGTGTCTACTCACTGTTGGAAATTTTTATATTAATGTTTCTCAGCGGGCCCTTCGATGGCTTGGTGAGTTGTTCAGAGTTCAGAGTGTACCCCCGCCCTCGCCCGGAGTCGGCTGAGATGGACGCCAGCCTCTCTGTGACCCTAATAAGGATTAAGGGGCGGTTCAACATGTCCAACATTTTCAACACCCCCCAAAGTGTACAAATAAATGTTGATGATCTCTCAGCAGGAGTTTTAAATAAGATATTAAGCAAAACAATGGTCCAACCTCTTTTATAAAATAAATCAATGTATTTACTTGATCAATACCTCTTTTATACACCAGTCAAATAATAATTAAATCAATAAAAATATATACTTTTAAAGAATTCTTTTTAATGACACCTGCTTTCATATTAAGACATTTGGTTTTAATAATAAAACTGACATTGTTTTTAAAAATATTATTTTATATTAAAATATAATTCAAAATGTCTGCATTTTTTATTGGTCATTGGCTTTTGATTGACCATGCGGGGGGGGTTAAATGGGAAATGAAACGCCGACTAAATAAGTTGTCGGTAGTTTAAGTATAGTTTATTGAAGCGATTGTGGCTTAAATTCTATATCATAAATAAACCACTGCACACACAGCGCTTTTGTTTTATGTGCTTGACGTATAAGTTAATGTCCCAAAACCCGCCATTGCTAGGTGCCCGCCTACACAAAGTTACCGTGACGTCACTGAGTTGATAGAAAGTACAACATGAAATATAGTGCATGCATGTCACAGCATATTATATAAACAACATGGAATCTCACGCCAACAACACGCACAGTTTTTCAGCAGAAGACGATTCATCTATTACTCTCAGAAGACGAATCAAATATTATAGTTCAACCAAAAACATTCTCAAATATATTTCAAACTACATCTGCAAGTACATGTGCTAAATACATTTACAAATTGAGCTAAAGTTATTTATCTATTCCAAGGCACAAACAAATATTAATACATACTTACAGCACAAAAACATACTATTAATTGTATAAAAGTACTGAGCATGAGGCTGCAGATCCAGGCTGGATGGATTATGATTATTTTATCCATTCATTCTCTGTGCGTCAATGTTTGTGTTCTAACACATGTGCAGGAGCCGGAGGCGGGACTAACAAACTGTACTTTGTTCTCACACTCACACTTTGTTTGATTGACAGTGTTCAGCTATTATTGCTTACTGATAATATTATGTTTGTTGATTGGTCAACTCGGGCGTGCACATGCGCAGTGCCCGTTACACGTTAACTTCCGGTTTACTTCCTGACTCGAGTCATGCGGAACTTATCTCCGACTTTCTCTTCAATAACAGTCATTAAGTTTATTTATAAGATTGTGAATACACATCATTTCTTGTCCAGCGGAACTCAACTCCTGCTGTAGGAGGGTGCACGTGCATCCTGTGCAACCCCCCCCGAGCCTATGCCCTTGATCAGCTGCCTTCTGATGTTTCAGCAGCTGATACTGGGTTGGGTAGTATTCATTGCACACTTTGCAGATATGCAACACCGCAGGTGGTTGACGAATCGCGGATTGAGTTTCACAAAAAAAAAAAAAAAAAAAATCACGAGCGCATGTGTTATTGTTTGTCGACATTTTTATAATATTAAAAATTGTACACAGACATCTTACCCCCTCCCCCCTAGTGTACGTTTTGTACGCTTAGGAGAATGTTGAAAATCTTGAATGACCCCTACGCGCTTCAGAAAATGAATGAATGAATGAATGAATGAATGAATGAATGTTTCTCAATGTAAATTTTTTAAGAATTTGAAAATCTCAGCATCTACATGATGTCATCAAAGGTTTATGAGAAAATGGAGGACTCTCAGGTGCACAGAAACAAAATCAGCATCAGCGTGTGATCTTCGGGCCTCAGGAATATATACAGGAATGGTTCTGGGATGGAAATCGCTCCAAGGGCTCAGGCACACGTCCAGAAATCACTGTCTGGGAACTCATAAAGATGATCTAATATTTTCATGAGAAAATATTTTTGATAATTTCTTGTGCATAAAATGTGGGTTTATGTATTTTATTTACTTTCCACAGGGTTTCCCTACTTTCTTAGAATTAGCGTTGTAAGTGCGTAGTGTGCTAACTTTGACAGGTATGTGGGGCCGGTGGTGTCGTGGTTAGGGTGCTGCGCTCATGACCGGGAGGTTGTGTGTTCAAATCTCAGTTAGACCCCAACTGTGCTAAGACCCCTGGGCAAGGTCTTAACCACGAGTGTGCCTCTGTTCACCCAGCAGTATAAATGGGTACCAGTAAAATATACTAGCGTCCCATCCAGGAGGAGTTGAACTCCTGGTTGCTTCACGCTACGGAAACTCTGGATAAGCACCGGCCTGATGAGCCAATAGGCTCGGGAGTAAAAAGCCCTCAACTTTGACAGGTAGAGCTCACCCTGAACAGTCTATTGCAGGACCAAACTTATGATTTTCTCTCCAGGACTCTCAGACAGCATGAACTATGATGAAGTGAGTGATGATGACGATGACGACGAAGAGGACAGGGCCGTTTCTCTTTCCCCTAATACCGAGTCCACACGTCCTGCCTCTGCGTCTAGCAACAAGTCCAGCACAGTAAGACCCCGAACTCACGTAACACACAGAAGCACACTCACACAGGCTCTTGTTGTCCCATTGACGTGTTTTTGATGCAGTTATTCGTTCCCGTCAGGAGTGTGTGACTGTGGCGTCGCCCACAGCCGAAGGCCCGTCCATCGAAGTGGATAATCTGGAGGAATTTGTGTTGCGGCCAGCCCCACGTGGTGTTACCATAAAGTGCCGTATCACACGGGATAAGAAGGGAATGGACCGTGGCCTGTACCCCACCTACTTCATGCACCTGGAAAGAGAGGACGGCAAGAAGGTTAGACAGTGCTGGGAGCCTCGGGGGAACCATGGCATGCGTCCACTTCATCTTTTACTACATTTGAAACATTAGGAACAATGCAGAAATGCCTACATGACAGTATTTTCAGTATTTACACTAGTTTGTGTAAAAGTGAAACGATAGGTTCGTTTATTCACATGTATTATTTAATTAAATGAGATCATTAACAATTCTATAACAACAGCAAGATAAGTGTTGTAAAACAGTCAACAATTCAATTCACTGAAACTTGCTGAGCCTGCGCTGCATTATGTTGCATTATGCATGATGTTGTATTATTATGCTTGATTATTGCTTGAGTGTGTAACACACGGAACATCAGCACAAAAACAACAAAACCCACCAAAGTGAGATCTTTATAATGTATTTTTTTTTTTATGGGAGCCCTGACAGACTTAGTCAGGTGAGTTCTGTGTACTCCAGACTCCATGCTAGGCTAAAACCAAACCCTAACTGGCCTGGTGTTGTGACTTTTATTCTACAAAAAGCAAGACGATTTTGAACTGTTTAGTGGTGAGAATGTATTTTTTTCAAGAATTAGGTGTCTCCCCTCAACTACGTCTTTATTGGCCTTCTCCGAGCAGCAAGTCTCCCATCTTCTGCATCAACTGGTGTCGGTTAGCGGGGAAGAGGCCATCAAAAGCGTATCAGGCATGTGAAAGTGGAGCAATCAGGCAAGACTCCCTTGTGACCTTACAGACCGCTAACACTTTTGCTTGCCCCATACAGTACCACTGCTGACGGCTTCTTCCCTGCTCACAGACATGACTCGTCTATGAAAAGATAAAGCGAGATTTATTTCCATTTTAAAGCAGGCCAATGATGACATCCGCTCCAACTGACTGTGACAAACATTGAGTCTACTAAGCATTATCCACTCAGAATAATATGCAATAATATTGAATGAGGTGACTCGTGATATTAACAGTCATTTGGTCCTGGGGTCATTACACCTTCCAGAAGCCGAATTCTTTATGGATAATTTTAAATACTGTATTTGGAAAGTGGACTGTTGCATTACTTTGCTACACGTGCCAGTTGTCCAACAGTCATCTAATTTATCTAATGGCAATGATGCAATCATTTCGTTATTCCATGATATCGATATAATATCAAGAATTATTTGATGGTTTCCACCAATCAGAAATGAAAAAAATCTTAATCTATGTTTAATCCCAGGATGGTGGACCAATCAGATTGTGCTGTTTCCGTGTAGTATATAGTAATGTAGTATAGACTCTGTAATGTTTCCTTCGGGCTTATTTAGTCTTTGACTTCATCTCTCTTTCTCAGCTGTTCCTGCTGGCTGGTAGAAAGAGGAAAAAGAGCAAGACCTCAAATTATCTGATATCAGTAGATGCCACAGACCTGTCACGTGAGGGTGAGAGCTTTGTTGGAAAACTGAGGTGTGTACATCTGCCTAAAGAGCAATGAGATTGTTTTATTTATGTCTTCCACCATTTCTACATGTCTGCCTCTTAGGCCTGCTTTATACTACCGTGTCTGTATCTGGTGGCTTACTGGTTAGTGAGAAGGACCTGGGTTTAATACTTGTGGTAATTCTGCTTTCTTTAATGTTTTTATTAGAAAAAAAGGAATGAAAATTTAATGTGCCACTTTTATATGATACCAGTGGTGTGTGTGTGTGTGTGTGTGTGTGTGTGTGTGTGTGTGTGTGTGTGTGTGTGTGTGTGTGTGCGTTAGGGGCAGTGGTGGGCCGGTGGTAAGGTGCTGCATTACTGATCCCAAGGTCAGAGGTTCAAGCCCCACTATTAACAGGTTGCCTCTGCTGCCCCCTTTAGTGCAGCTAACTCGGTTATCAAAGGCCGGCCATGTCTCTCACAGTGTGTTTCTGCTCTGCGATGGCCTGGGGAACTGTCCAGGGTGTCTGTCTGCCCTCTATCAGAGTTGGCTGAGATAAGCAGTTCAGAAAATGATCAAATGAATGAATGAATGGTGTGTGCTGAGGGATATATACTTGCACTGATGCCGTGGGTGTCAGCTGTGCAGGTGGCCCTTCAGTGGGACTCAGGACACATTTGAGTACACATTTCTAAAAGTATGTCAGATCACCAGATATCTTCAGAACACGAGACACTCTACACACCTGAAATTACAATTGATCAGTCTGAGGCCTGGCCACCCCAGCCTCACGATAATGCCAGGCGTGAACAGGGACATACAGTCGGTACCTCGCTCTTTACATTCACTGTCTGCCTTCCTTGTTATTTATTTATCTCCTTCTCTTAAAATGGATTTCAGATCAAATCTGATGGGGACAAAGTTCACTGTGTATGATAGCGGCACAAACCCCAGCAAGAACTCAGGAGCCCTGCTGGAAGAGAGCAACGCACGGCAGGAACTAGCAGCTATCTGCTACGTGAGTACTGACTCACAGTATTTTGACAGACCTCAGCAGCAGCTGGCTGAACATCCTGTATGTGTTGCATATTTACTGTGTAGGAAACCAATGTACTTGGGTTTAAAGGCCCACGCAAGATGACCGTCATCATTCCAGGCATGAACATGAGCTTCGAACGTGTCCCTGTTCGTCCGACCAATGTGAGCTGTTGGTATTATTTTTTAATCTCTGTTCTCTGTTGAAAGTTTTGTACATGCTTTTGGTACATTTCATAAAAGGCAAGTGTAATATTATCTGCCATACTGATATGATACTGATGTTAATGTCATCCACATGAATATGGAGTTTCGAGGCTTGTGTGTTTGTTAACCGGTCAAATTTTTATGCAGATGTCAATAAATTTCTACAAGAGGCGGGGCTTCAGGCAGTGAAAACTCCATTAGATATTTGGAGACGATTTTGATCAAATTCTGCATCCAGACATTTTTTAAAGGATTCTTTTAACACTGTTAGGATAATTTTTTTTGTTTTGTTTTGTTTTTTGAGGCTTGCTGGACGTTTGTATCCTATGTTGGCTCTTGTTTCCTAAATGTTTCTTTTTTTGAACAGGATCAGGAGTCGTTATTGAACAAATGGCAAAATCACTCAGTGGAGAACCTGATCGAGTTGCACAACAAAGCTCCGGTGTGGAACGATGATACCCAATCATATGTGCTGAACTTCCATGGACGAGTCACACAGGCTTCTGTCAAAAACTTTCAGATTGTCCATGATAATGACCGTGAGTACTTACATATATATATATATATATATATATGTATATGTATATATATATATATATATATATATATATATATATATATATATATATATATATATATATATATATAAATGCAGCCGTGGGGGGGCACAAACCAGTGTCTCTCCCTCACGCCGGTCCCAAGCCCGGATAAATGCAGAGGGTTGCGTCAGGAAGGGCATCCGGCGTAAAACAAATGCCAAATAAAATATGCGAATCACAAGAAAGAATGACATACCGGGTCGGTCGAGGCCCGGGTTAACAATGACCGCTATCAGTGCTGTCAACCAACAAGGTGCTGATGGAAATTGGACTACTGTTGGTCGAAGACGTCGAAGAAGGAGAGGCGGGAGGCGTGTCAGTAGGCAGAGAGAGAAGAGGAAAGGCAGGAGTCTAGGACTGAAAGTAGGGACTTTGAATGTTGGAACTATGGCAGGAAAAGGTAGAGAGCTGGCTGACATGATGCAGAGGAGGAAGGTGGACATACTGTGTGTTTCAGGAGACCAGGTGGAAAGGTAGCAAGGCTAGAAGCTTAGGAGCAGGGTTTAAGTTGTTTTTTCATGGTGTAGATGGGAAGAGAAATGGAGTCGGAGTCATCTTGAAGGAGGAGTTTGTCAGGAATGTTCTAGAAGTGAAAAGAGTGTCAGACAGAGTGATGAGTCTCAAGTTAGAAATTGAAGGTGTGATGTTCAATGTTGTTAGTGCTTATGCCCCACAGGCAGGATGTGAGCGAGAAGAGAAGGAGAGATTCTGGAGTGAGTTCGATGAAGTGATGCAGAGTACCCCCAGAGGTGAAAGAGTGGTCATTGGGGCAGACTTCAATGGACATGTTGGTGCAGGAAACAGAGGGGACGAGGAAGTGATGGGTAGGTTTGGTATCCAGGACAGGAACGCAGAAGGACAGATGTTGGTAGATTTTGCAAAAAGGATGGAAATGGCTGTGGTGAATACTTTCTTCCAGAAGCGAGAGGAGCATAGGGTGACTTATAAAAGTGGAGGTAGGAGCACACAGGTAGACTACATCTTTTGCAGGCGATGTAATTTAAAGGAAGTCAGTGACTGCAAAGTAGTAGCAGGTGAGAGTGTTGCCAAACAGCATAGGCTGGTGGTGTGCAGGATGATACTGATGGTGAGGAAGGTGAAGAAGGCAAAGGTAGAGCAGAAGACAAAGTGGTGGAAGCTGAAAAAGGAAGAGTGTCGGGTTGTCTTCAAGGAGGAGTTGAAACAGGCTTTGGGTGGTCAGGAAGTGCTTCCAGATGACTGGACAACTACAGCTAATGTGATCAGGGAGACAGGTAGGAGAATACTTGGTGTGTCATCTGGAAGAAAAGTAGATAAGGAGACTTGGTGGTGGAATGAGGAAGTGCAGGAGTGTGTACAAAGGAAGAGGTTAGCTAAGAAGAAGTGGGACATTGAGAAAACCGAAGAGAGTAAACAGGAGTACAGGGAGACACAGAGTAAGGCAAAGGTAGCAGTGTCAAAGGCCAAACAGAGCGCGTATGATGACTTGTATGATAGGTTGGACAGTAAAGAGGGAGAAAATGATTTATACAGGTTGGCACAGCAGAGAAATAGAGATGGGAAGTAAGTGCAGCAAGTTAGATTGATAAAGGACAGCGAGGGAAATGTATTGACTGATGACAGAAGTGTGCTGGGAAGATGGAAAGAGTACTCTAAAGAGCTGATGAATGAGGAAAATGAGAGAGAACAAAGAGTAGAAGAGGTGACTGTTGAGGACCAGGAAGTAGCAAAGATCAGTAAGGGTGAAGTGAGGAGGGCATTGAAGAGGATGAAGAATGGAAAGGCAGTTGGTCCTGATGACATACCGGTGGAGGTATGGAAGTGTCTAGGAGAGGTAGCAGTAGATTTTCTGATAAGAACATTCAACAAGGTCTTAGAGAGTGAGAGGATGCCAGAGGAATGGAGGAGAAGTGTGCTGGCGCCCATTTTTAAGAACAAGGGAGACTTGCAGAGTTGTGGCAACTACAGAGGGATAAAGTTGATGAGCCATACGATGAAATTATGGGAAAGAATAGTGGAAGCTAGACTAAGGGCAGAGGCCCTTATGCCAAGAAAGAGCACCACAGAAGCAGTGTTTGCCTTGAGGATGTTAATGGAGAAGTACAGAGAAGGTCAGACGGAGCTGCATTGTGCCTTTGTGGATCTGGAGAAAGCATATGACAGGGTGCCGAGAGAAGAACTGTGGTATTGCATGACGAAGTCTGCTCGTGTGCTGTCGGTGTGACAGAAGAGTTCAAGGTGGAGGTAGGACTGCATCAAGGTTCAGCTCTCAGCCCCTTCTTGTTTGCTATGGTGATGGACAGGCTGACAGACGAGGTTAGACAAGATTCCCCATGGACTATGATGTTTGCAGATGACATTGTGATCTGTAGTGAGAGCAGAGAACAAGTGGAGGAAAATCTAGAGAGGTGGAGGTATGCCCTGGAAAGGAAGGAAATGAAGATTAGCCTCAGTAAGACAGAATACGTGTGCATGAATGACAAGGACCCAAGAGGAACGGTGAGGTTACAGTGAGCAGAGATAAGAAAGGTGGAGGATTTTAAGTACTTAGGCTCAACAATCCAGAGCAATGGAGAGTGTGGAAAAGAGGTCAAGAAGCGTGTGCAGGCAGGTTGGAATGGTTGGAGAAAAGTGTCCGGTGTGATGTGTGATAGGAGGGTATCGGCAAGAATGAAAGGAAAAGTGTACAAGACGGTGTTGAGGCCAATGATGTTGTATGGTTTAGAAACGGTGGTGCTGAGGAAAAGACAGGAGGCAGAGCTGGAGGTAGCAGAGATGAAAATGTTGAGGTTCTCTTTGGGAGTAACGAGGATGGATAGGATTAGGAATGAGCACATCAGAGGGACAGCACATATAAGATGTTTTGGAGACAAAGTCAGAGAGGCTAGATTGAGATGGTTTGGATATGTATAGAGGGATAATGAGTATATTGGTAATAGGATGCTGAGGCTGGAACTAACAGGCAGAAGGCCTAGAGGAAGACCAAAGAGATGATTCATGGATGTGGTGAAGGAGGACATGAAGGTCGTTGGTGTAAAAGAAGAAGATGCAAAGGATAGGGTGAGATGGAGGCAGATGATTCGCTGTGGCGACCCCTGAAGGGAAAAGCCGAATGGAAAAGAAGAAGAAGATATATATATATATATATATATATATATATATATATATATATATATATATATATATATATATATATATATATAAAACAAGCTATCATAGGCCCTCATGTTTGTGTGGGTTTCCCCTGGGGACTTCGGTTTCCTCCCACAGTCCAAAAACATTCCCAGCAGGTTAATTGGCTGTTCCACATCGTCACTGTGAGTATGAGTATGTGTGAGTATGAATAGGTGTGTGTGGGCCCTGCGATGGCCTGGCAAGCTGTCCAGGGTGTAACTCGCCCTCACCTAGAGTTGGCTGAGATGGGCGCCAGCCTCCCCGTGACCTTGAGTAGGTTCATAAAATTAATGAAGCTGTAATAGGCATTGAACTGGCCTGGCGAGTTGTCCAGGGTGTACTCCACCCTCACCCAGAGCCAACTGTGATGGGCGCCAGCCTCCCAGCAACACTACTTAGCATTAAGTGACTTAGAAAATGACTGCTTAATTAAGATAATAATATATTCATATATTATATATATAATTCATTTCCTGTGTACAGTAGGCCCTTGACATTCGCAGGGGTACGGTTCCGTGCCTTCCCGCGAATCGAGATAATCCGCGAGTTCTGTACGCCGAAGTAAAACCCCATGTATAATGTCACATACGCGAATGAGCAGCAGGCAGTAAAATACTATGTATCTATTATATGCGCGGAAGTATGCTTCTTAAACACATTCTATAGACAGTCTTACTCATTAATACAGTATTAATGTAGTACAATATAGTCATGATTAAGAAAAATTTTAAAATTTTGTACTATATATGGACATAATCCATATAATATGTATAATATTTCCACATAATATGTATAATATTTAGTAATAAAATATATAAACATTATACAGCATATACTGTTGTAAAGCACTCGTTTTAAAGTCTTTTTCAATGATTATTCCAGTACAGTACGCTGGTGGCGTAGTGGTTAGGGTGCTGCACTCATGATCAGAAGGTTGTGAGTTCGAATCCCACTTAGACCCTCACTGTACTAAGACCCCTGGGCAAGGTCTCAACCACAAGTGTGCCTCTGTTTACCCAGCAGTATAAATGGGTACCAGTAAAATATACTGGGAAGGTAAACCTGCGATGGACTAGCGTTCCATCCAGTGGGAGTTGAACTCCTGGTCGCTTCACGCTATGGAAACCGGGGATAAGCACCGGCCTGATGAGCCACGAGGCTAAGCCACTAGGCTTGGGTGTAAAAACCCAACAGACTTACCTTACCTTACAGTACCTAAGTTAATTCTGAGAATGTTTGTGCGTGAGATTTTATGTTCTGTAGCATGTTTAACAAATGATACCAAAAAGGATAAACTTTATTACACTTCATGTCCTTTTACATTGAACTTGGAGTGACGTCTTGGAGTGACGTGTCCAAGATGGCACTGCCTAGAGGGCAACGTCGCGGAGTTCTCAGAGTCAAATTGTTTCTTTGTTCATTTTAATTTCTTTTATTTGTTTGTTCATGTTTTGCACTATGCTCGTCTATGATTGGTCGACCCCACTATAGCTAAGAGCAGCTTCAGCTTCGGGCAACTAAGCACACAACAACTTATATTTTGAGCTGCTATGCTATGGTATGCCATGCTATGCTATGCTATGCTATGCTATGCTATGCTATGCTATGCTAAAGCCCAGGCGGAGTTTTCAGATTCTCCGGCGCTTGGTTAGCATTTCCTGCCATTTGCTTCGCTACATGTTCAGTCCCTGCAAAACAAGATGGACAAGCTTCATGCTCAGATTGCAGCGCAGAGGGATCTACAGGACTGCGTTTCTGTGAAACATGGCTCGAGTAGAGTACACCCGATAAGGCAATTATACCAGCCGGCTACACGGCCTTCATCCCCTGCTATCCCAAGCGCCGGCGTCGTCGTTCGGCCCCTTCCCACCTCAGCTTCTTTGTTAGCTGGGATGCGGCTTGCTGCCTACCATAGCATGTTAGTTCTGCTAAGTTATACATGCCCGACGATACTTCGATCTTATACAGTAGCTGTAGTAGAGTTGACCGGTTGTAGATGAGCATAGTGCAAAAGATGAACAAATAAAACAACAAATAAAACAAATTAAAACGAACCATAGCATGCTAGGTCTGCTAATGGCATGCTAGGTCTTCTAATAGCATGCTAGGTCCGCTAATAGCATGATAGCTCTGCTTAGTTATACATGCCCGAACATATTCCACTGTTATAGCTGTAATACAGTCGACCGGTCGTAGACAAGCATAGTGCAAAACATGAACAAACAAAACAACAAATAAAACATTTAAAACGAACAAAAAAACAATTTGACTCTGAGAACTCCACGACGTCGCCCTCTGGGCAGCGCCATCTTGGAGATGTCACTCCAACTTCAATGTAAAAGGAGATGAAGAGTACTGTAATAAAGTTTATCCTTTTGGTATCGTTTGTTAAACATGCTACAGAACATAAAATCTCATGCATAAACATGAACTTAGTTCTGCTGAGAGTGTACCCCACCTTTTCCCAGGGTTTTCAGGGATAGTTTCCACCCTACCCGTTGACTTAATGCGAGTAGGAGCATGGGGTGATTTGGCAAATGAACAGTTGAGTTTTTCTGATTGATGATGTCAGTCTGGAATGAAACCGCAACCCATTTTATACTCATAAATTTAATCATGCTACGCCGTCAACAACGAAGCGGCACACTGTAATGCTCTGATTATATTCTATGTCTGTATTTTTGTGTGTCTCACCAGCGGACTACATCGTGATGCAGTTTGGGCGGGTAGCTGAGGACGTGTTCACGTTGGACTATAACTACCCCATGTGCGCCCTGCAAGCCTTCGCCATCGGCTTGTCCAGTTTCGACAGCAAACTGGCCTGCGAGTGATTTCCGCGAGTCTCTTTATCTGTAACACACAGACACACAGACACTCACCCATCATTCTCTCCTTTCGTTCTGCAGACGGGACAGTCTCTCTTTTATTTTTTCAATTCCCTGCACTGTAAAACACGAACATAAAACCAGACCTAAAGTAATAGGAAGTAATAAATAAATAAATGTCATGGAGTAGTGGTGCCAGATGGTGCTGGATCACTGATCCCAAGGTTTGGGGTTCAAGCCCCATTCCCATAGGTTGTCACTGCTGTCCCCCCAGTGCACTGAGTTATCAAAGGCTGCCGATGTTTCCAAAAGAACCATTGCTGACTTTTGTCAAGAGGAGCTTCATAGCCATCAGCATTTTTCTGCCCTGCGGTGGCATGGCGAGCTGTCCATGGTGGACTCTGCCAGAGACGGCTGAGATGGGCACCAGCCTCTCCGTGACCCGAAATAGGATTAAACAGATCAGAAAATGATTGAATGAATGAATTACTGTCATGCAAAAAGTCCTGCCTCCAGGGATGGAATCCTGGGGTAACGGCGTAGCGATGTAACCCTCACCTGTCGGGACTCAACCTGCCACTCAGTTCTCTGTTCAACAACTTTCGATTGGGACGCCCTTAATATTTTCTAAAACCTCCTTCCATCTAAAGCGTCTCAATCAGTCTTTTGTCATTCGAAACTGCTTTATTTGTCACGTTATCAAATTAAACGTGAGAAGATTGGAACAGTTATTTTTTTTGAAGGGAAAGCCATCACGTGCCTGAATGTAACGGAATGTTCTTCGTGCGTGCTGATGCGTGTCGGTTCGGCTCTGTTTGATTATGAGCGCTGACTGGTTATTGAAAGACGGATTTGGGTTGGCCGTTGACCCGCCTCCAAGTCCATCAGTGTGTGTAGTGCTGTGGTGTTTGTTATGTGTTGGTTGGTTTTGAAATCACTCCTGGTTTGAAACGTACTCCGGTTTAAAGATGTGGATTTGTGTGTTTTTTTGTACTGTGGTCGTGTACTGCTTCATGATTCTGTTCAGTGTGGCAGCCACTCAAAGCTTTTTATGATGTCCAGCCTGTGTAACCATTTTTTGTGGGAAGTCACATGTAATGGAAAAACCACTCAGTGGTGCACCACTCAGGGGCCAGACCCTGTGGCCCTCTGGTCCTTTGTCGCTTTGTCACGATGTCCCGTCTGCACATCACATGACCTTTAAATTCTGCAATCATACTCCAGAGAAGGTAAAGTCCGTTGGGATTTTTACACCCTGAGCCATAGTGGCTCATCAGGCCGGTGCTTATCCCCGGTTTCCGTAGCGTGAAGCGACTAGGAGTACAACTCCTCCTGGATGGGATGCTAGTCCATCGCACGTTACCTTCCCAGTATATTTTTACTGGTACCCATTTATACTGCTGGGTGAACAGAGGCACACTTGTGGTGTGACCTTGCCCTGGGGTCTTATGAGCGCAGCACCCTAACTGCTACACCACCGGCCCCAGAGAGCAGCAGTATGATTATAAATGACCTGCACACGCCGTGGTGATGCACTACCACCCTGGGAAATCCCACCCGCGACGTCTTACATAAACACTTTGAACTGAGAAGAGCTGAGAATAAAATCTCATAAATGTACATGAATAAGATCCCACAGTCAGAGTACTATCACAGTCAGCGATACTCTGGTCCTAAAGAATTATATTGCTTTTCTCACACATTTAATGGTTCAGATCATTAAGGCGACTCAATAAAACCTCCCACATTTTAAAAGGTAAATAAAGCAACAATTGTTAAAGAGAATTAAATGATTATTTCAACACATGAAACCTCATTCAGTACAGTTTCTATTCGTCATATTTAATATATCTTCATATATAACATGTCTGTACACACTCGGAAGGGATTTGCCGTGACTTGACGCGTCGAGTCGGGTGGAACAGCAGTGATGTATACAGTCGTGATTTAAGGAAGGATTACCGAAAAACAATCCCAAGGGGTGAGGGGTAAATGGTTAGGGGTAATTTAGGGCCACTATAGGCTTACCCCCCACAGTGCAGCTAACTGGGTAGTTAAAGGCCGTCTGTGTCTCTCACTATCTGTGGTGAGAGGTTCATGTTAAAGATCCATTGTGACTTTTGTCAAGAGTAGCTGCATAGCCGTCAGTGTGTTTCTGCCCCGCGATGGCTTACCGATCCGTCCGGGGTGTACTCTGCCCTCGCCTGGAGTCGGCTTAGATAGGTGCCAACCTCCCTGTGACCCTAATTAAGATAAAGCGGTTCAGAAAATAACTGAATCAATGAATGAATGTAGGTTTACTGATTTAAAGGTTGCGGGTTCAGTCCACAATGACCACCATGCTGCAGCTGGTGGGCTTTCGAATAAAACCCTGAATTGCCCCTTTGTATGAATGAAAAAAGGTGAGTCGCTTTGGACTCGGATTGGCGTGTGTGCCAAATTGCCATAAACGTAATAAAATGAGGTCAGAGGAACAGTCCAGAAATCCAACATTACCATAACCACACACAGACCATGGCTCCGTTTTATTGAAACCACACAAGTCCTTCAAGCTCAAGATGTTCAAGTTGTGTCCTTAAAAGATGACAGCTAAGGGAACAGTTATACCGCTGTCCTCAAAGAAATAAAATCTTAAACGAACGGAGTTTCATGTGTTCAAATAATGATCTGATTATTTCTAAGTGTTTTTTGAATTTATTTTTGAAATGTGGGTGATTTAATTTATGATGCCTCAGGCCCATGGGAGCAGTTCAGTGGTGTGGTTCACTCATCCATCTCACAGTAAGGAGGGCCTAGGATCGAGTCCTGGACTCGGGTGTTTGCTGTGTTTGCATGTTCCTCATACTAGCGTTGGTTTCCTCAGGGTACTCTGGTTTCCTCCCACATGCCCATTAGGTAAATTGGTTGTTCTGGTTTGCTCCTGGTTGTGAGTGTAAATGGTTGTGTGAGTTGACCCTGTGTTGGTCTGCTGAGCTGTGTAGGGTGTACCCTGTCTTTGCCCAGTATTGGCTGAGATAGACTCTTGTCTCCCCACCAGCCTAATAGGATAAATAGTTTGGTAAATGAGTGTGTGAGTAATTCGAGGTGTGTGTCACTTCGTCCTCTTATGCATGTACATTTACAAGACAGCAGTTAAAAAAAAAAAATTCCCCCCTGCCAGCGATTTACGAATAAATCCATTCGTATGCAGCTTGATAAATGAGACATAAAGTCTGTGGTTCATTCCAAGATACACTTGTGTGTACAGAAGAGCCATGTATGGAGCCTAAAATAATTCACAAACAAATAAACAAAGGAAAAAAACAAGTGAAATACATTCTAATTGAAAGATAACGGTTAAATTATACACTGTGTAACTGGGACGCTGCTCAAAACAGTGCAGTCCAAACTGTAAAAGTTTTGACGTTTAGCTCGATCAATTGGATAATGCAATGAAATCTTTAACATTTGCAGCGCCCGTAGGCCCCTGTATCTGTAATTAAACACAATTTGAGCCAGGGCAGCATGGTGGCATGATGATTACCAAGTCTGCCTGACAGCTAGAAGGTTTGTGCTACGTTTGCATGTTCTTGCTGTGCTTGCATTGGTTTCCTGTTGCTCTGGATTCTGCCCACGTTCCGAAGACATGCACGTTATACGAACTGCTAACTGGCTATTCCAGGTTGAGTGAGAGTATGAACCTTTGTTTGTGTGTGTGTGTGTGTGTGTGTGTGTGTGTGTGTGTGTGTGTGTGTGTGTGTGTGTGTGTGTGTGTGTGTTTTGCCCCGTGATGGACCGGTGAGCTGCGTCCAACCACCCCCGAATGACCGATTTATTGAATGAATGTTTTAAGCCAGGCATCAAGACTGGACTCCTTGAGGGACATTTAAGATTTCACAATGTCTGTTTGAGTTTAAATCTGAAACCAAGCTAAGCTGAATTTGGAATGAATTTGGCAGAAGTAGAATCACAGGTCTCTGCAGGGCTTGTAACTCTCCTGGACTTTGTTTGATACTCTTGCTTTTAAAGTTTTTGTGTGCCTTCTTAATTTATATTTGTAAAATGGGCTGAACATGTGTCGCCCATTCAAATGGAAGCACAAACGAGAGTGATATTTTGGTAATAATCTATTTATAGATCTATAAATTCTCTTATTTAACTCGTAGGGGTTGGGTCTGTTCCAGAAATATTTTTTAAAAATGTATATTTAGTATCCTGTGGACTACACAGGAGTGGTGCAATCTGATTGCCCGGCTATCTCTGGATTAACAATTATTATTTTAATAATTTAGTTAAAATGACAGAAACTGACAGTTTCTCGTGGTCAGTTGGAGAACGCGGTGTAATCACATCACACTTTAATATGGAAATATAAGCCATAAACATCTCATTCTAGTTTTTTTGTGTTGCCTACAGTATATAATAATTAAAAAACCTTTATTTTCACTTTGCCTAGTTTTTCTTGAATATGTTGAACAGACTGGAAGCGGTGCAGAAATCAGCTGACCTCTCTCAGTGTCATGGTTAAAATCTGTAGTATAGTATGGAAGTATAAATGATAAAAACATAGTTTTAGTTTATTTTCATTGCTCACATGCTCACAATTACTTACCTGCTCACGTGTGCGCTCAAGTTCACTTATATCCATCAAATTAAAATGAGGCTGTAAGCACTGGTACCGTGAGTTTCTCTTCTCCCATAACATATGTGGATCTTTATTTGCACTCGTTCCCATGTGAACATGTAATACAAACCGGATTCCAAAATAGTTGGGACACTATACAAATTGTGAATAAAGACTGAATGCAATATTGTGAAAGTGCCAAATTTCAATGTTTTATTCCGAATAGAACATAGATGACAGGGTCAAGACTTTATCATGTATCATTTTAAGTGGAAAATATGTTGATTTCAACATTTCATGGTGTCAACAAATCTCAAAAAAGTTGGGACAGGTAGCTATAAGAGACTGGAAAAGTCAATTGCACTTATAACAAACAGCTGGAAGACCAATTACCACTAATGAGGTCCATTGGCAACATGGCTGAGTATAAAAAGAGCTTCTCAGAGTGGCAGTGTCTCTCAGAAGCGAAGCTGGGCAGAGGACCACCAATTCCACCAATGTTGCACAGAAACATAGTGGAGCAGTATCATAAAGATGTTTCACAGGGAAAAATTGCAAAAAGTTTGAAGTTATCATCATCTACAGTGTATCACATCATCCAAAGATTCAGAGAATCTGAAACAATCTCTGTGCGTAAGGGTCAAGGCCGAAAAACCATACTGGATGCTCATGATCTTCGGGCCCTTAAACGGCACTGCACCACAAACAGGAACGCTACTGTAAGGGAAATCACAGAATGGACTCAGCAATACTTCCGTAAACCATTGCCGGTGAACACAATCCGCTGTGTCATCCGCCATCGCCAGCTGAAACTCTACAGTACAAAGAAGAAGCCATTTCTAAACAGGACCCAGAAGCGAAGGCTTTTTCTCTGGACCAGGGGTCATTTAAAATGGAGTGTGGCAAAGTGGAAAACTGTTCTGTGGTCAGATGAATCACGATTCGAAGTTCTTTATGGAAAACTGGGACGCCATGCCATCCGGACTAAAGAGGACAAGGACCACCCAAGTTGTTATCAGTGCTCGGTTCAGAAGCCTGCATCTGTGATGGTATGCGGTTGCATGAGTCCATGTGGCATGGGCAGCTTGCACATCTGGAAAGACACCGTCAATGCAGAAAGGTATATTCGGGTTCTAGAACAACATATGCTCCTATCCAGACGTCGTCTCTTCCAGAGAAGACCTTGCATTTTTCAACATGATAATGCCAGACCACATGCAGCATTAATTACAACATCATGGCTGCGTAGGAAAAGAATCCGAGTATTGAAATGGCCAGCCTGCAGTCCAGATCTTTCACTTATAGAGAACAGTTGACATATGAGGAAGGCGCAACAAAGAAGGCAAAAGACAGTTGAATAGTTCGAGGCCTGTGTGAGACAAGAATGGGACAGCATTCCTATTTCTAAACTTGAGAAACTTGTCTCCTCGGTCCCTCGACGTTTGCAGACTGCTGTAAGATGAAGAGGGGACGCCTCACACTGGTGAAAATGGCCTTGTCCCAACTTTTTTGAGATTTGTTGACATCATGAAATTTAAAATCAACATATTTTCCCCTTGAAATGACACATTTTCTCACTTTTGACCCTGTCATCTATGTTCTATTCAGAGTAAAATATTGAAATTTGGCATTTCCGCATCACTGCATTCAGTTTTTATTCACAATTTGTATAGTGTCCCGACTTTTTTGGAATCTGGTTTGTATTAAAAATCAAACTTAAAAAATGTTTCCATGCAATTGTATATTCAACTTAATATCTGTGTAAAGTGTAAAGTCAAAATAATAATGTAACGATAATATCAGTGCATTACAAAGTGCCACACCTTTCTTTTTTGATTTATTTATACTAAAGTTGATGATTTTCCTGCATGAAAGTCAGACACTGGTCAACTTTGGTTACCGGCTTCACAAATATTTGTACAACTGTTTTATTATAATATAAAATATATTATATATAATATATATAATATAAAATTAAAAAAAAAAAAAAAAAAAAAATATATATATATATTATAGAGTGAAAAGTATGATTTGTGTGGGGTTTTGCAAATTCTGTTATATTTTGAAACAAAAAATCTTTTTAGTGAAATGGACCTCTGTACGTAACATGGACATTTCATTATACAGGGTGACCCAAAAAAATGGGAATTTTTGAATTGCGTATTGCTAGACACGAGCAAGTGGCAACACTGCGAGTGACCTTGAACAAGTAAATACTTCGCCATGAAAGGTTCGTCATTTATTCTTAAATTACATGTTTTAAGGTTTCTTCCATCACTCTTGGTTTTATAGTATTGTTAAAAAATTCCCATTTTTTTGGATCACCCTGTATTTGGTATCTTGCGATGTAGATACCAGCAAATATCTGTAGTTGGTTTTAGTGAACTGGAAAGAAGGTGGCCTTGGTCGCACTCAGTAAGAGAAATGTCCTAAAAATCCACACTGGTCGGTCCATCAACATGAACAAATCACAGGTGAAATGTCTCTCAAACCAGTTTCGTGTTACATTCACTGAAAACGTGGTTCACACATCTGTGGAAAAAAAAAACCTCCCTGTAGCCAAGACCCAGTCTCATGAATATTCATAACTTCTGGACATGCTCAGTGTAAACTTTGAAGACTAATTTTAGCCACAGGTGACATGATGTATCTGTCAATGTTACGTAATGTTTATTTCAAGTGCCTTTATAATTTATTTTGAGGATAATATGTGAGGCGCTCCACTGAATGCAGGCGTTTGTCGCAAGTGACGTATAGTGCTTGTGAGACAAAGAGCGGCTTATCCAGACTTCTGATCTTTCAAGTGAAATACTTGTTTAGTACTCAACCTTCACTTGCTCACTTGAAAGATCAGAAGTCCGGATAAGCCGCGCTTTGTCTCACAAGCACGATACGTCACTTGCAACAAGCGCCTACATTCGGTGGAGCGCCTCACGTATTATCCTTTAATTAACAATATTGTTTTCTTTAGAGTCATACCATTTTAATCAAGAAGAATTTTGATTGTTTTTATGATTTAAAAAAAAATTAATAAATGTCCCACATAATGTCCCCAAAACCAAATAATGAGCCACATACTGTCATCTCAGGCTTGGTGGAGGTCGCTGGATAGAATTCAACTACTCAATGAATTAAACAGAAGTTCTGTCTCCTGTGCATATTTGTTAAATCATACCACACACACACACACACACACACACACACACACACACACACACACATACACACACTCACATACACACATACACACACACTGTATATGTACACTACAGTATATAGAACAGCATGCTCTTATTTTGACAGTTTTTTCTATAGCTGTATATTCATTCATTTTCTAAGCTGCCTAATTCCAATTATGGTTGCGGGGATGTTGGAGCTCAGATGTATCTGTATATGGAGCTGTAAACACTGAACAGGGTTATGAAAAAGATAAAAAAAAAAGAAAATTGGTAATTTTTGCCGAGCTCGCTGCAGAACGAGACACAGTTCTATTTTATTTCAAGTACAAACACTCACTCACTGAGTTAACAAATCTACTCCTATTGGGGTCACATGGAGGCCAGAGCCCATCTCAGCTGAAAATGGGCAAAGGTGGGGTATAACCTGAACAGTTTCTCCAACAACAAGGCCAACACACACACACACACACACACACACACACACACACACACACACACTTGTACACACACACACACACACACACACACACACACACACACACACACACACACACACACACACAAACCATTCCTACTTAGGGGAGATTTGGAACAATCAGTTAGTCTAATGTCCATGTCTCTGGACTGTGGGAGGAAACCGGAGTACAGACGCTCCCCGACTTACGTTCATTCATTTTATGTTTTAAAAAAAAAAATAAATAAATAAAAATTGTCAACTTTTGAGTTTAGACTTACCTATGTAGCATGCTGACGTAATGACGCAATGACGCTGCGTCCATTGTTTACAAACAACAGAATGAACGGGCCCCTCCTTCCCAGTTCAGTTTTATATATATATATATATATATATATATATATCAGTTATATAGCGTATTACCCTTGTGTTAAGACATCGTCTCTGTGATCTTTGTGTTTACACCGTTTTGCGGACTTTTGTAACCCTAAGCAAATATGGTTGGTCAGAAGTGTAAGCCTACTAGCATGGGTACAAGTCTCATACACAGAGATGAATTAACTATCTGCTCGGATCAGCACAATCTACCATGCATACTCAGTTAAGCAAGGAGAGTTGTAAAATGAATGAAAACCCGAATCCAGAAAAGAAAGAGAACTCTCCGCTCTGCTGGTGATTCACATCAGCACAGGCTGAGTACGAAACGAGTATTCAACGGCGCCCTTGCTCACTTGAAAGACCGGAAGTCCGTATAACCCGCGCTTTGTCACAATCACAAGCAAGTAAACTACTTTCGGTGTTGAGCGCCTCACATATTGTAAGCGTTGATTGGCTGTTTTAAGCTTCATGTAAAGTGAGTCGGCTCAGCTTCATGTAAAGTGACTATCCGTCGACCATCGGAACCATTTACAAGCAGAAAGATCACATCATAGAGAATGTTAAAGGTCATATTTGATACTGTATTTGATATTTGATGAGTGAACTTGATTAAAATTTATCTATTTGAAATTATTTTGCTTGAATTTAATTTATTTGAAATTAATGTTTATTATGTAATATTTTTTATATATTTGATATTATTTTACAATGTTATGTTTATAATAATTGATTTAGGGGTGTTTTATGAGATATGGTAATGGTATTTGTGAGTGTATAGTACAGTATGACTGTCACTGGAATATACAGTAACAACTTAGCGTTCGGCCGTCCGGAACCAAACAAAAACGTAAGTCGGGGAGTGTCTGTACTGTACCTGGAGGAAACTCACACAAGCACAGGAAGCACATGCAAACTCCACACAGAAACGCCCAAGTGGGAAACTCGAACCCAGAACCTCCTTGCCATGAGATGTATGTGCAAACCACTACACCACAAACACAGTGGTTTTTCTGTATAGAATTTAATTAAATTCGGTTAATCTGGGCCTAAGTAACTAATACAGGATCCTCAGCAACCTCTGTAAACAAACATATAATAAATAAACACAAAACAAAGTTCATAGGTCCTGGCTTTATAGATGTACTCATACTTTTTCATGATTAACTGTCCGTCCAAACATTGTTTACACTGTTTATCCATCAAGGTCACAGGGAAAGCTGTAGATTGAGCAGATAGATCCAGAGGTGCACATTTAAAATCAGATTTAAGATCAAGTTTGGGACGTTTTATGACCTGTTCTGGGACAGACCCTGATGATTTGGGTTTCTGTGTATTTACTGTCTGTAATGTGTGTGATGAAACAGCCAACAGTTTACTGGAAAATCTCAAAGTTTATATTTTCCATTTGAATTTTTGGAATGGAAAAACATCTACAGAAATTCTATTTTGCTTATTGTATGTTTTAACCAATTTTGGACAATTTGTGGTTATGTATTATATACTGAAAGTGTATTATATACTTATTTGTACATATTTATGTAAATAAAATATCGTTGAAACAATTAATTTGGAATTTATTGAGAAATATAAAAAAGATGAACAGATATAGAATGGTGTTCCTCTGCACATCTACCATTATTACGGACCTGTCTGTAGAATATATAAGCAGTTGGGCGCTTCCCATGTCACTCATTTGATATCGAACTTCAGTAAAATCTCTTTGATTCATTAGAATTTTTGGTTCAGCTGATGAAAATCTTATAATATAGGTGATTCTAGTGCCATGTAAAAAAATGTTAGTTCTATTGGATTGATTTTGGTCAGAACTGGTGAGACATCAGTACAATCTGTTTAATACATTTGAAGAAGCAAACATTACACCATTTCTAATCTAGGGCCTACAGGTAAAGGTGATATACTCCAAAAAAAAAAAAAAAAAAAAAAAAAGCGCAAACAATTGATATTTTGCAGTGAATTTCAGAATTTATTAAAAAACCCATATCAGTTCAGTGGTGGGTTGTGCATTCCGTACCTGGGCCTTCAGCAGAACTGAGGCACAGTGTGCACTTCTGCTGGTAACACTGAGCATTACAGAACCTTTTCCGGTGTTTACTGGTTAAAGTTCCCAGAATATCCGGCTCCTCACCAAATTTGTAAGGTAACAGCCGCACCCCCTCAACCTCTCCTTACAATGTCTAGCTTTTCTAGAAAAGTCCAACACCAAGTTGATTTCCCCTCCTCCATCAGTCATTGTGGGCGTAAAAATTCCAACTTGAATCTATCATGTGCAGCTCACTGCAGACTATTCAGCTAGTTTTGCTTTGACCAACCAATCAGAGGACGGAAAAATGTTGACGTTATTGTAGGCCAGCTTGCTGGCCCTGTGAGGTGAATCTGAAATTTGATTTGTGAAAGAAACAGCCCGAAAACCCATTGCGAAAACAGTTTAAGTGACATCGGCCAGCACTGCTGATTCTGAAAGCCCTGACCAGATTAGATTGACATGGCAGCACATAGAAGCTGAAATCTGATTGGATAATAAAAAAATCTAACATCCACATACATGTACTGGAAGCAGTGCAGCACTGTCTATGGTGTGAGGTTCATGTAAAAGAACCATTGCTGACTTTCGACAAGAGTAGGCTGAAAAGCTGTCAGCGTGTTTCCGCCCTGCGATGGCCTGGCGAGCTGTCCTGGGTGTACTCTGCCCTTGCCCTGAGTTGGCTGGGATGGGCACCAGCCTCCTCGCGACCCTAATTAGGATGAACCGGTTACAGAAAATGAAGAATGATGAACAAGTTCAATTCAATTCAGTTTTATTTGTTTAGCACTTTTTACAGTAGAAATTGTCGAAAAAGCAGCTTTACACAGTAAAAGTATAAAAGAATTTAACCCTTTCCTATAATCCCTACATATCTCAGAGCATCGCCTGAGGCGAAGGGTGGCAAAGAAAAAACTCCCTCAGTAGATGTGAGGAAAAAACCTTGAGAGGAACCAGGCCCAAAAGTGAAACCCTTCCTCATTTGGGTGGAACCATACAAATACAAACCATATATGAGAAGCTTCATTACAGTCCAAATGTAATCCTGTTAGTTGTACAACTGTCAGACCTAATAATTGTGGGGAAGAGTCAATATCACCAGATCACCAAAGTCATGTTCACAGTCTGATAGAGCTTCATCAGCTGGAGGGAGGGGAGGGGCTTCCAAGATGAGAACTCCAGTCATCATCAGTACACCAGGACAGACCACAGGACTCAGAAAGCAGAAGGACCAGGATCATCGGCATCCCAGAAGAAGAATGTGTACCTCAACAAAAACACAGAGAGAGAGAAGTTCACTAAGATAATATGACACGAGATTATTATTAGGTGCTTTATCGGTTAAAAGTACTATTTTATATTCGATGTAACTGGGAGCCAGTGGAGTGTAAATAACGTCGGGGTGAGATACTTGTGTCTTCTGGTTCTAGTAACGTCTCTCGCTGCTGCATTCTGAACTAACTGGAGCTCGTTTATGCTCTTATTAGAACACCAAGACAGTAATGCAGTCGGCCCCCTACTTACGAAGACCCCTGGGTACGAAATCTGCGGGTTACGGAGATAATTTTCTTAAGTTTCCGTCCCCGGGATACAAAAACAACGCCCTCTTACGAAAAGAAATTCAAAATTCAAACGCGCCAATCAAAATTTCACAAGATGCGCGAGTTGCTCTCTCATTGGCTGTCTCTCAACATCCCGCCTTGCTGGCCTCCCAGATAGAGACAGAAGGAAGCTTAACTCTTAAGTTTTTAGTTTTTTAAGTTGTTTAATTCAGTAAATGTTTAATAAATGTGGGTGCATTTGAGCTCATCTGGAATTCCGATTCCTCAGGGAATCAAGTTAAAGTTGAGTTTGTCAAGCAGGAAATGCACTTTAAAGTCACGTCTTGTGGGCGTGGCCCACAGCACGCATGAGAGAGAGAGAGAGAGAGAGAGAGAGAGAGCGAGCGCAACAAGGTCTATCAGGTATTTAATACAAATGGCAGATAAGACCTTGTTGATTCTCGATTGACAATTTATCACCTGAATGAGTGGCTGTCTCTGTGCTATGATGAGGCCTAAATCCTGACTAATACATTTTGTGAATGTTATTCCTATAAAGATACGAACATAACTTCTGCACTACAGCTTTTTCCAACATCTTAGAGATGAAAGGGAGGTTGTTGGTCTATAGTTGGATGGCTGATATGATGGTCGAGATCAGATTTTTAATCAGAGCAGGGGTGGCAAACAAGACACAAAGAGCCAAACTTTTTAACTGTGAGAGATAAAGAGCCACACCACGTGCTGACCTGCCAAGACAGACAGACAGACAGACAGACACACACACACACACACACACACACACACACACACACATACACACACACACACACACAGGCACCTCTCTGTTTCTCCCTTGCTCTGACACACACAACTACTGAACACACTTCAGATACATGGATATGGGCTGTATAATATAAATTGATGAATATTGAAATATACACACAATCATGTTGAGTCGGGTGTTTTTTTACCTTTGGGGAATTCCGTGTCAATATTAGCATGGAGTTGCTAAAATGACGATGAAGATTTGAATCCTTGAAATGTTATATCGTGGTACTGCATAATAAACAGAGCGATTTGCTATTCCATTCAATAAAAAAGTAAGCATCTTCCCATTCTCCCAGAAATGTCCTGTGTTCATCTTCATATTTTTGTTTAGCTTTGCATTTTGCCATTTTGACAAAGAGGGTAAGCCTGCATGCGAAGAAAATGTATGAAATAAAGAAAATGAAAATACTTAATTTCCCAGCATTACACGTCATCCACTCAGATGATTGGCGGTCACTTATGTGTCAGACACGGCATAAAAAACACCCAACCTGTCAAAATTATTTTAAAATATTATTAATTATTGGTTTTTGTTTTTTAATACAGCTATGAGGCAGCGGGGGGTGGGGGGGGGGTGGGGGGGCACTAACCAGTGTCTCTCCCCCTTATGCCGGTCCCAAGCCCGGAGAAATGCAGAGGGTTGTGTCAGGAAGGGCATCCGACTTAAAACCAATTCCAAACTTTTATGATGCAAATCAGAAGTATTACCCCCATACCGGATCGGTCGAGGCCTGGGTTAACAACGACCACCATCAGTGCTGTCAATCAACAGGGTGCTGATGGAAATTGGACTACTGTTGGTCGAAGACGTCGAAGAAGAAGAGGCGGGAGGCGTGTCCGTAGGGACTTTGAGTGTTGGAACTATGACCGGAAAAGGTAGAGAGCTGGCTGACATGATGCAGAGGAGGAAGGTGGACATACTGTGTGTTCAGGAGACCAGGTGGAAAGGTAGCAAGGCTAGAAGTTTAGGAGCAGGTTTTAAACTGTTTTATCATGGTGTGGATGGGAAGAGAAATGGAGTAGGAGTCGTCTTGAAGGAGGGATTTGTCAGGAATGTTCTAGAAGTGAAAAGAGTGTCAGACAGAGTGATGAGTCTCAGGTTAGAAATTGAAAGTGTGATGTTCAATGTTGTTAGTGCTTATGCCCCACAGGCAGGATGGAAGCGAGAAGAGAAGGAGAGTTTCTGGAGGGAGTTAGATGAAGTGATGCAGAGTACTGCCAGAGGTGAAAGAGTGGTCATTTGTGCAGCCTTCAATGGACATGTTGGTGCAGGCCACAGAGGGGACGAGGAAGTGATGGGCAGGTTTGGTATCCAGGACAGGAACACAGATGGACAGATGTTGATAGATTTTGCAAAAAGGATGGAAATGGCTGTGGTGAATACTTTCTTCCAGAAGAGACAGGAGCACAGGGTGACTTATGAAAGCGGAGGTAGGAGCACACAGGTAGAATACATCTTGTGTAGGTGATGTAATTTGAAGGAAGTCAGTGACTGCAAAGTAGTAGCAGGTGAGAGTGTTGCCAAACAGCATAGGATGGTGGTGTGCAGGATGAAGCTGATGGTGAGGAAGGTGAAGAAGACTATGATGTTTGCAGATGATATTGTGATCTGTAGTGAGATCAGAGAACAAATTCAGGAAAATCTCGAGAGGTGGAGGTATGCCCGGGAAAGGAGGGGAATGAAGGTTAGTCTCAGTAAGACAGAATACATGTGTATGAATGACAAGGACCCAAGAGGAACGGTGAGGTTACACGGAGCAGAGATAGAGAAGGTGGAGGAGTCCTCTTAGGCTCCACAGTCCAGAGCAATGAAGAGTGTGGAAAAGAGGTGAAGAAGCGTGTGCAGGCAGGTTGGAATGGTTGGAGAAAAGTGTCCGGTGTGATGTGTGATAGGAGGGTATCGGCAAGAATGAAAGGAAAAGTGTTCAAGACGGTGATGAGGCCAGCGATGTTGTATGGTTTAGAAACAGTGGCGCTGAGGGAAAGACAGGAGGCAGAACTGGAGACAGCAGAGATGAAAATGTTGAGGTTCTCTTTGGGAGTAACGAGGATGGATAGGATCAGAAACGAGTACATCAGAGGGACAGCCCATGTAAGACGTTTTGGAGACAAAGTCAGAGAGGCTAGATTGAGATGGTTTGGACATGTATAGAGGAGGGATAGTAAGTACATTGGTAGTAAGATGCTGAGGTTGGAACTACTAGGCAGAAGGCCGAGAGGAAGACCAAAGAGAAGATTTATGGATGTGGTGAAGGAGGACATGAAGGTAGTTGGGGTAAGAGTAGAAGATACAGAGGATAGGGTAAGATGGAGGCGCTGGTTTGCTGTGGCGACCCCTGA
Organism: Plotosus lineatus; assembly: GCA_024760905.1. Classification (NCBI taxonomy): domain Eukaryota; kingdom Metazoa; phylum Chordata; class Actinopteri; order Siluriformes; family Plotosidae; genus Plotosus; species Plotosus lineatus. The sequence goes on along the minus strand of CM045742.1, from coordinate 5,479,997 downwards.
AGGGAAAAGCCGAAAGGAGAAGAAGAAGAAGAAGAAGACTGTCATTTATTTAGAATTTTCATTGATGGAAGTTGATCATTAAATACTGTAGTTTCTGAGTCGTAGCTAACAATTGAGTCATTGTTTACTTTATTTTACAGACAAAGAGTTACAGGACTGTCTCCCAGACCACAGTAGGACCCTGTCTCCCAGTGGACAGCAGGATTCTCTTACAGACCACAGTAGGAGGACTCTCTTTCCCTCAAATGGATGGACTGCATAACCATCTTCCAGACCACAGTAGGACTCTCTCTCAACCGATTGACAGCAGAACTCTCTACCAGACCACAATAGGACCCTCTCACTCAGAAAGAGCTTCACAATGAAAATTGAGTTTATAGTTGGCTTGGTGAGCAATTTATGTTTTTGCTATAGTTAAAAGCAAACATTTATACTTCGAATAGTGTTATCATAGTACACAGATTAACAAGTATGCTGTCCTTTTCATTGCTAAAGCACTTAATTAAAAGAATTCTAACGGAAATACAAATGCTGTAATTTAATTCTTTTAATAAATCGTGCTACTTGGATGCAATACTGGCCTGACCACAGTGCACTCGTCTGATGTTGCACACAGTGGTCCAAGGGACCGCTCAAGGAGTTAGACACCTTAGACACCTCGAAAATTAAAGGGAACGTTGGTCCGGAGTGTGTGTTCCAATTATCGTGGAACCACACTCCTCGGCTTACCCAAGAGAGTCTATGCAGAGATACTGGAGAGGACCGATGGCTGAACCTCAGATTCAGGATTCAGGATTTTTAATAGCCATTTGTGTTTTTTACACACATAAGAATTCTTGTGTGGTTGTTCAAGGAGTCAAGTTACAAACAGAAAAGAAGGCTCAAATTAACAACACACAAACTGCTATAAAGTAAAGGCATTAAAATTCTATATCTGAAAGGACCTTATACAGACCCAGCAAACAATACAATAATAACAACTAAAGTAATAATAATAATAATAATAATAATAATAATAATAATAATAATAATACAATAATCGCAATAAACAAAATTGCACTAAATTATATTATGTTATATTATATTATATTCCATTATATCATATTAATATTTATATTTATATTGCACTATGCCCATTGTTTTGTTTGGAAAAAATGAACAGTTCTCTGGATAAACAAAATGGCTCCAGCTTCAAGGTTAGATATTCTCCATTCTCAGAGCAAGGTTTAGAGATAATCTATAGTCACCAGGTTCATTTAACGAGAATCCGTCGTTCTTCTGCCGTGGTTCTTGTTGTGAGCCGCTGCGCTCCGGTCTTCTCTGAAGGCCGTGTAGCTGGCTGGTGTAGTCACCTTGTCGGGTGTACTCTCCTCGAGCCATGTTTCAGAGAAACACAGCTTGGAGCAGACCTGTGGATCCCTCTGCGCTGCAATCCGAGCATGACGCTTGTCCATCTTGTTTCGCAGAGACTGAACATTTTCAAGCAGTATGACTGGGAGTGCTAACCTTCCACTGCTAACCAGAGTTAGCATCAGAGTCATCGTTCAGCCCGTCCTCGCCAGCTGCGTTCCGCCTGTGTTTATTGTTATCCGGGGTGCGGCTAGCATTGAGCTGCGGTAGAATATTAGCTCAGCATAGGAGATGAGTGTGCTCAGTTCTAAATGTCCAAAAGGACTGCGCTCTCATAGCTGTAGTAGGGTCGCACGGTCATAGACGAGCATAGTGCAAAAAAAAAAACCCCAAACGAACAAAAACAACATTTAAAACATTTAAAAATAAAGTGAGAAGCTCAGCCATTTGGGAGGAGCTTGGAGTAGAACTGCTGCTCCTCCGTGTGGAGAGCAGCCAGTTCAGGTGGCTCCCGAACGCCTCCCTGGTGTGGTGTTTCGGACACGTCCGACTGGGAAGAGACTTCGGGTTCAACCTAGAACTCTCGGCTGGTATCAAAATGCCTTGCTATTCCCATGGAAGACCTGGAGGAAGTGGCTGTGGAGAGGGACGACTGGACCTCATGGCTTAGGCTGCTGTCCCAGCGACCCGACCCTGGATTAAGTGGAAGAAGAAGAAGAAGATGATGATGATGATGATGATATTAATAATAATAACCAAACCCTAATGTTTATGTTCCAATCAGTCTGTATACTGGTATGTAAGGCCCACTAGGGGCAGTGACATATGTGTTAAATTAGAATGAACAAAAATGAGACAAAAGCAAACTAGCATTACTTCATGAAAGAAAATGAATAAACGTGATGATTTCTGAAAAGTACTCAGGAGAAAAACAAGCCTCGATCATTTATGTACCAATTAGTTTCTTACTGAAAGAATGTTAGAATCTGTTCCACTCATCCATGTTCATCGGTATCACGCTGCTCTTGTAATTGAAACTCTTAACCATTACATTGATTTAGAATCTTCTCGTCCGTGGATTATACGGTATATCCACATTCCAATTCTTTACAAGAAAGGAAAGTGAAGTGTGCATTTCTGCAGGAATAAATTGTCCATCAGGTTTTCCACAATTTCCTTCTGCTCAGTTCATGTGGAAAAGATAACAGTACATTGGTACCTCACTTTACGAAAGTCTCACTAAATGAAAAATGCAGGTTACGAAACACATTTTCCTAAAATTTTTGTCTCTGGATATGAAACAAGTTCACGATATGAAAGCACCATCTTAAAAATTCAAATGAGCCATTCAAACATTCAAACAATGCTTGAGTTGCTTTCCTATTGGTTGTCTCCCAACACCCTGCCCGCCAGCCACCCATTGGCTAGGAGGGAGCTGAATCTTCATAATACAGTACTGTACCCATACTGCTTTTCATGTGCCTGTGACCCATTGTTTGACACACACGTGAAGGAGAGTTGTACTGTTGGTTTGTGATTTTCGTAAGTTTTTTTGAGTGTACTCATTGCAGAGTTATTTTTTGTTATTAATCATGAGCCCCAAGAAAGTGATTCCCGCTGAGACTGAATAGAAGAAGCGGGCTCCATTATCAATTAAAGTAAAACAGGAGATGATGAAAAAAATATGAAAGTAGGATTTGGTTGAGTGAAATCGCAAAGGAGTATGGTCGAAAGAAACCCCTCTACAATCGGGACGATATTGAAGCAGAAGGAGGCCTTAAAAACGGAGATACAGTGACAGAGGCGATTAGTTCGGAAAAAGCAACCATCATATTTAAGGATCTTGTGGAGGAGGGTGAGGGTGAGGGTTCTTCAGACCAGCAACCCCTGGACTTTAAAGCGTCGCATGGTTGGTTCGAGAGATTTTAAAAAAGGTAAATAATTTTATTTTACATTTAACACATATTTCACACAAAATTGGTGTACTTTTATAATTTTTAAAGGGTTTATGGGGTAGTCTTGGGAGCCTTGGAACAAATCACGTGTTTTACATGTAAAATGCTGTTCAATTTACGAAAACTCCAGGCTCCGAAAAAGGCTCTGGAACGGATTAATTTCGTAAAATAAGGTTCTATTGTACTATACTTTCTGCTTTGGCTGAAACATATGGTTTTTTTTGTTTGTTTGTTTTTGGTGAGTGTTCCTTTCTACACAGAACATTGCAGTGAGTGTTCCAGTGCTTTCTGCACGTCTCATACAGGCAGTGGCTAAATTTGAACATGAAAGTATTTTTAAACACCTCACAACAAATCCGGCAGCTGAGAGGGACTGTTATTATGAAACAAGGGTATTTACTACGTGGTGGATTCACAATCTCAATATTAAAAGCAGCCATCAGTCCTCAGCTGCCCTGAAGTTGCTGAGAAATAGCCTGGACATAGCTGAATATAATCAAGGTCACATTTGACAACGTCAAAGGTCAAACAGAGAAACTGACGAGCTTGTGCACAGCTGCACACCACCTGCATGCAAAATTTCAGGATGATTCGCCCAGCAGTTCTTTGGAAATCACCTCGACAACATTTACAAGGTCAAATTCATTGTGACAAGGTCAAAGGTCAAAAGGAGAAACTGACAAGTCTGAGTACACCAGAAACCTGCATACAAATTTCTAAATTACAGAAATTCTTGAGAAAGAGCCCGGACAAAATTTATAAGCTCAATGACATTGTGACAAGGTCAAAGGTTATAGGGTCAAAAGGCCCATGCATAGAGTGGAGCGCATATATAATTTCAAAAGGTAAAACGTATCATTGTTGAGTTTTTACATGCTGAAGTTTGAAACAGAAACAAGCAACACAAAATGATAATTTCCCAACAGCCCGATGGGTAAAAACCATTATTCTGCATCTATGATGTTTGAATAAGACGGAACGACGGTCATGGTTTGTTATGGTCACCTGATGCTATTCATCACAGTCACGCTTTATAGTAGAGAAATAAACCATATGTGAAGTATATACTAAAATTTACATGATAAGCCTAAACAGTCGTCGTTAGGCAAGTCGCGCTTATCGTAGCTCGTGTACAGTTCCCAGCTGATCCGCCTTTATAATGGTTAATATATGTAAGAATAAAAAATTGCTTTGCTTTATGTTTTTGCAAAGTAAATACCACAACTCTGAAAAAAAGGTTCTGTTACACAGCTCTTCTTGGTTGATGTCACAGATTTGATGTTTCAGCGACAAGCACCTTCAATTGAATTTAGTTCAGTTTTATTTGTTTTCTGCGCTTCTTTTTACAGTTGAAATTGTCGCAAAGCAGCTTTGCACAGTACAACTAGGAATTTACAAAGTATGACAGAGCTTAAACATTTTCTACAACCGCTACACATCCCAGATGAGCATCGGCTACGGCAACGATGGCAAGGAAAAACTCCCTCAGTAGCTCCGAGGAAGAAACCTTGAGAGGAACCAGATCCAAAAAGCAAACCCATCCTCATATGGGTGGAACCATAAAAATACAAACCGTGTACGAGAAACTTCATTACCGTCCAAAATGTGCTCCGGTGGGTCCTACAACGAAAAGTCCTAAATAATTGTGGGGAAAAGAGTTTATGTCATCTGCACTGAAAAGTGATGTTCACC
>CM045742.1:5455000-5470000 GCA_024760905.1 Plotosus lineatus | reverse complement strand
TCAGAGAAGTATGTTAGAGTGATGCAGGACATGTATGAGAGATGTAAGATGGTGGTGAGGTGTGCTGTCGGTGTGACCGACGAATTCAAGGTGGAGGTGGGACTGCATCAAGGGTCAGCTCTGAGCCCCTTCTTGTTTGCTATGGTGATGGACAGGCTGACAGACGAGGTGAGACAAGAATCTCCATGGACTATGATGTTTGCAGATGACATTGTGATCTGTAGTGAGAGCAGAGAACAAGTGGCGGAAAATCTAGAGAGGTGGAGGTATGCCCTGGAAAGGAGAGGAATGGAGGTTAGCCTCAGAAAATCAGAATACATGTGTGTGAATGAGAAGGACCTAGGAGGAACGGTGATGTTACAGGGAGCAGAGATAACGAAGGTGGAGGATTTTAAGTACTTAGGCTCAACAATCCAGAGCAATGGAGAGTGTGGAAAAGAGGTGAAGAAGCGTGTGCAGGCAGGCTGGAATGGTTGGAGAAAAGTGTCCGGGGTGATGTGCGATAGGAGAGTGCCAGCAAGAATGAAGGGAAAAGTGTACAAGACGGTGGTGAGGCCAGTGATGTTGTATGGATTAGAAACAGTGGCGCTGAGGAAAAGGCAGGAGGCAGAGCTGGAGGTAGCGGAGATGAAAATGTTGAGGTTCTCTCTGGGAGTAACGAGGATGGATAGGATCAGAAATGAGTATATCAGAGGGACAGCCCATGTAAGATGTTTTGGAGACAAAGTCAGAGAGGCTAGATTGAGATGGTTTAGACATGTACAGAGGAGGGATAGTGAGTATATTGGCAGTAGGATGCTGAGGTTGGAACTACCAGGCCTCGAGGAAAACCAAAGAAGAGATTTATGGATGTGGTGAAGGAAGACATAAACGTCGTTGGAGTCAGAAAAGAAGATGCAGACGATAGGGTGAGATGGAGGCGGATGATTTGCTGTGGCGAACCCTGAAGGGAGCAGCCGAAAGTAAAAGAAGAAGATAGTATGTAGTGATTGCTAATTTAATTTACATTTACCCTCTGTGCTTTACGTACCAACGGCCTTTAAGACCGCCCCTTATGAGCCAAAAGGTCAAAGGTAGTTGTCTTATTCGAAAGTCCATATTTGTCCTTCCCCTCTGAGTTTGACATTCCCACATCCCATTCTGCAGGATTAAGGACTTGCGATGACTTGCGTGATGACCCTGGACTCTGTACCTTGAGTGTCAAGTCAGAGTTTCTTTCCAAAGTGACATCACTGAGTGTTCTTGAGGTGAATTCTGAATAATTAGCTCTGAATCAAGGTAGTTTGGATGCTGGTGATATGACAGTGATATTCATATCAAACCAATCACAGTGTTGAGTTATTTTTATTTTATTTATTCATTTATTCACCCTGATTTAGTCATGTCCAATTCACACCCATCAAGTATTGCCTTTCCTATCACATGATTACCACCAACCAGGGAGGGGAGACAGCATGAACATGCCCCCCCCCCACCCCCGACTTATGATGCTCACTTCCTGCCTTTTTTCAAACTGTGGCGCACGCATATTTAGGGCCGGTCTAACACACTCACAGAACTATCTGCCCCTTCGTTTGAATCAGCTCACAGTCACCTACGATTGGCTGGCAATCACTGTGAGTGACAGGTAAGTGAGCGTATGCCATCCTGCCAATCAGCTCCCATGGACTCCCGGTCAAGGACAGCTGTGGCATTAAACCGGGTTAATAGTCATGCACCTTGTCGATGCGCCACTCGGAGCGCCGCAATGTTACATTATTTGCTGATTTTGTGAATCTGTTGAGGGCTTCAGGTTCGTTTGCACACACATCATCCAGCGAGTGTTCTCTACCCATGACTATTAGCTCGTGTTCACAGAACACACCGAGTTCACCAACTTTAAAATGTCTGGCAGTCAAACCTAAAATTCTCTCATTAGTCGAAGCGCTGCTGCGAAGCATGTTTCCAGATTTGTGACGGCCAGTCTCACTCGTTTCGATTTAACCCTGCATCTGAATAGCACTCGCATTTTTAGCACTCATGCATCATTTCAGATCCCTATGCAAATTTAATTAAATGCACAATTTCACAAGGTGTGCTAAGTACCAGTCCTCTCTATTCCAGAACATTCTCCCTGTTTGGAGAGAGTTTGCTGAATAAAGTTACTGGGGAAAGTTTTTTTTCTAAATCAATGATAAACGGGCAAGTTGTAGCTCTGCTCTGGGTCATGACGTGATGTAGAGACACAGTAGAGGCACTTCTGTGGAATCAGCTGGATCGGGTTTTGAGATAAACTGAAGGTGCACACCGTGTTATATTTTTATCAGTTCAAAAAGGAGCTGTGTTTATACTTGGTCCCGCCTCCAACCATTCTTTCAATCAATCACTGAATCACTTAATCATCTCATGGTTGCAGGGAGACTGCAGCCCATCTCTGCCAACTCTGGGTGAAGGTGAGGTACATGCTTAGCAGCTGTCTTGTCCATTGTATGGACAACACACACACACACAAACACACACACACACACACACACACACACACACACACACACACACAAAACTATTCTCACCAACTGGTCACTTTGGAACTACCAATTAGCCTAATGTGCATGTTTTTGGAACCCATCATACCCAAAGGAAACCCACACAAACAGGAAGAACATGCAAACTCAACCTCGTCAAGCCCAGAACATAAACCCAGGATCTTCCTGCTGTGAAGCAATATATCACAACCATTATGGCACTGTGCCGACCATCCACAACCAAAGTACCTCAAAAATAATTTAAAGGTACAAACATCAGCACAACAATTTAAATACAATACCGGTAATCACAATAATTCAACACTGATAGGAACAGTAGTGTAATTCAGCTTTTTACGTTAAGCTGTTTCAGAAAGAGAGTGAGAGAGAGTGAGTGAGAGGGAGAGCGAGAGAGAGAGAGAGAGAGAGAGAGAGAGAGAGAGAGAGCAATCACAAGTCAGTTTCCAGAAGATAAATCTGTAAAAACCTCATGACATCATTATGTTTCCTACTTGCCTCTCAGTGGTGTTCATTCTCTCGACTGTCTGTGTGATGGGGTTCTACATCCTTTACCTTTGCTTTCCACCATCCCACAGCGTCCACTTATTCTGTGGGAAGTGTCCTCTGAGTGAGTGGCCACTGACCATACATCTTCTTTCTTCCACCCAGCCAATTATAGTTTCCTACACCTCACTACGAAATGCTACTTTAGCAAATGAAAATACCTTTAAGACAGATAAATGTATGATTGCTAGTTCTGCCGCAAAAAAGAGGTGATGTAATAACTGCCCTTATCCTCTGAACAAAATACTGACCACAGCAATGTGTCAATTTTCATTAAAACTTGATGGGGAACCAGAAATCACAGAGATTATTTACTTTTGAAATCTCAAGGTCAAAGGTGAAAGTCAGAGCAAGGTCACATAGGTTTGGAGAAAGAGCCTTTATTATTTATTATAGCCTTTATCTAAGCTTAATTTGAACACTAATATCACAGGACACTTTTAACGAACTTTGAAATGGGTTAGTTACCTTTGACCTTGAGTGACCTTGAGGAGTGAAAATCAAGGTGATGACACTTGGAGTCCTTATATCTTTGAAGTGAGTGCTGATAAACACGCCGCTGTTATGAAATCCTAAAAGGAAACAAGTGTCTTTGACCTTGAGTGACCTTGAAAAGTGAAAATCAAGGTATTGCGCTTTTGAGTGCTTGTAACTCTGAGACGAGTGCTGATAGATATGTGGTTAGTATATATATATATATATATATATATATATATATATATATATATATACACTAGTCGTTCTCAAAAAATAAGCATATTGTGATAAATTTCATTATTGTCTGGAATTTACTGATAAAAATTAAACTTTCATATATTTTAGATTCATTGCACACCAACTGAAACATTTCAGGTCTTTTATTGTTTTAATACTGATGATTTTGGCATACAGCTCATGAAAACCCAAAATTCCTATCTAAAAAAATTAGCATATCATGTTCAGGTAGTCTAAACGAGCTATTAACCTAATCATCTGAATCAACCAATTAACTCTAAACACCTGCAAAAGATTCCTGAGGCTTTTAAAAACTCCCAGCCTGGTTCATTACTCAAAACCGCAATCATGAGTAAGACTGCCGACCTGACTGCTGTCCAGAAGGCCATCATTGACACCCTCAAGCAAGAGGGTAAGACACAGAAAGAAATCTCTGAGCGAATAGGCTGTTCCCAGAGTGCTCTATCAAGGCACCTCAGTGGGACGTCTGTGGGAAGGATAAAGTGTGGCAGAAAATGCTGCACAACCAGAAGAGGTGACCAGACCCTGAGGAAGATTGTGGAGAAGGGCCGATTCCAGACCTTGGGGGACCTGTGGAAGCAGTGGACTGGGCTACAGGTGTCGCATTCCCCAGGTCAAGCCACTTTTGAACCAGAAACAGCGGCAGAAGCGCCTGACCTGGGCTACAGAGAAGCAGCACTGGACTGTTGCTCAGTGGTCCAAAGTACTTTTTTCGGATGAAAGCAAATTTTGCATGTCATTCGGAAATCAAGGTGCCAGAGTCTGGAGGAAGACTGGGGAGAAGGAAATGCCAAAATGCCTGAAGTCCAGTGTCAAGTACCCACAGTCAGTGATGGTCTGGGGTGCCATGTCAGCTGCTGGTGTTGGTCCACTGTGTTTTATCAAGGGCAGGGTCAATGCAGCCAGCTATCAGGAGATTTTGAAGCACTTCATGCTTCCATCTGCTGAAAAGCTTTATGGAGATGAAGATTTCATTTTTCAGCACGACCTGGCACCTGCTCACAGTGCCAAAACCACTGCTAAATGGTTTGCTGACCATGGTATTACTGGGCTCAATTGGCCTGCCAACTCTCCTGACCTGAAGCCCATAGAGAATCTGTGGGATATTGTGAAGAGAAAGTTGAGAGACACCAGACCCAACACTGTGGATGAGCTTAAGGCTGCTATCGAAGGATCCTGGGCCTCCATAACACCTCAGCAGTGCCACAGGCTGATTGCCTCCATGCCACGCCGCATTGAAGCAGTCATTTCTGCAAAAGGATTCTCGACCAAGTATTGAGTGCATAACTGAACATAATTACTTGAAGGTTGTACTTATTGTAACACTTTTTTATTGGTCGGATGAAATATGCTAATTTCTTGAGATAGGAATTTTGGGTTTTCATGAGCTGTATGCCAAAATCATCAGTATTAAAGCATATATATATATATATATATGTGTGTATATGTGTGTGTATATATAATGTATATGGGTTGTGACAGGAAGGGCATCCGACGTAAAAAAAAAAAACTATGCCAAATCAAATGTGCGACTCAGATGATTTGTTGTGGCGATTCCCGAGAAAGAAAAACAAGAAGATATATATATATATATATATACACACACACACACACACACACACACACACACAGTCGGCCCCCTACTTATGAAATTAATCTGTTCCGGCGCCTTTTTCGTAACGTGGAGGTTTTGTAAGTAGAGGCGCATTTTTCATGTAAAACGCCTGATTCGTTCCAAGGCTCCCAAGACTACCTCACAAACCCTTTAAAAATGATAAAAGTACACCAATTTTGTATGAAATATGTGTTAAAAGTAAAAGAAAATAATTTATTGAACCATATAAACATTTTATTAATATATTAAACCATTAACATATTTATTAATTAAACCATTATTAAACATTTTTATTAACGCACACACACACACACACACACACACACACACACAACAACACAACACTGTCTTGCTATCTCTATCGCTCTCTCTCTCTCTCTCTCTCTCACACACACAGAATACACATACACAATACACATGGCGTGTTCCGTTTTAGGACAGGGAATTCAAACCCTGCTTTACAGATCGGAGGTCCAAACTCAACTTTAACTTGATTCCTTGAGGGATCGGAGGTCCAGATGAGCTGCATTTTGCTCACATTTGGTGGCGCACGCCACAATTATTAAATATTTACTGAATTAAACAACTTAAAAAATGGAAAATAAGTGGCAATTTGCACTTTCGAAAGAGAGTTAATCCTCCTTCCATCGACACTGTAGGGTCTCTCTCTCTCTCTCTCTCACACACACACACACACACACACACAGAAAACTGTCTCTATGGTGTGTTTTGCCGAATTCAGTCTCCGCCCACACGCACAGCTGACGGAACAATTCTTATTTAAATGTTTAAATGGATGGGATGTATTTAAAGCGAAATTACAATACCTGTTTGAAAGATCAGAGGTCCTGATCGGAGGTCTTGTTCCACGGAGCACTCTGCTCATGCTCCTTCTGCTTCAATATTGTGCCAAAATATTTGCCTCCGTCACTGTATTTCCGCTTGAAGGTCTCCTTCTGCTTCAATATCGTTCCGATTGTAGCAGGGTTTCGGCGATAATGAAATATAACACTGCAATGATCTCAAAACAAGCCAACAGTTCTGTTCAACTCTCCTTCACGCATGTGACAAACAGGAAGTATGGGTACAGCTACCTCCTGGCCAATGGGAGGCCAGCGGGGTGGGATGTTGGGAGACAGCCATTGAGAGAGCAACTCGCGCATGGTTTGAATTTTGAATGGCGCGTTTGAATTTTTGAATGGCACGTTTGGTGCTTTTCGTAAAAAGAGGGTGTTTTCGTAAAAAGAGGACAAAAATTTAGGAAAATGTTTTTCGTAACCTGGAGTTTTCGTACCCAGAGGGTTTCGTAAGTAGGGGGCAGACTGTATACATATATAGTAGAGGTGTGACGATTGAGTTATGAGATGATTCAATTCGAATCCCGATTTTTCCTCTCGATTCAATTCAATTCAATTCGATTCATATATGGATTCTAGTTTCATTTTCTGTAAAATGTGCACTTCAAATATATAAAGTAATAATTGTCTGAACTGGTTATTCAATACCATCATTCAACTACAATTATTAACATATATCAAAACATGAAAATAAACAAACACAACCTTTATCTGTTTCGAGTTTTCCACCAGTTACATATTGTGAATGTAATCTTAATCTACCATTTACACTGTCAGTTTCTGAATTCAGGACAACAATTCAACAACAAATACACTACTTGCTTCTCAGTTCTTACTTTTGGAATTTGCACAGATCAAATGCGGGTGTGCCCGGAGTAGTCTCTGTGTCATCGGTTGTTACGGGTTGTCCTGGGGGGACCGGACATTCGGGGAATTCGCTGTCGGAGGATTCGCTGTCGGAGGATTCACTGTCGGAATCCGTGTCGGAGGGGGAGGTGTTGTTGTTGTATGGGCTCCTGCTGTTCAGTTATCTCCCTCAGGGTGTCTGTTTGGGGAGGGTCATGCACCCACACTGTGTGGGTGATTTGTTAAATATTTTGTTCTGTCATTATGTTTTTGTTGTTTGTTTGGTTATCGGTCCGAGTGGCATCCGTTCGGGTGGATACCTCGGGGTTTTCGGGTATTTGGTTGTGTCCATCGGTGGACCGTACCGACACTCGAGGGGTCAGTTTATGTGTGTTTGCATGGATCTGGGTGTCCTCCTCCCTGTGGGCTGAGGGGTTGTCGCTATTGGGTTGTCTGGGGCCCCTGCGGAGGGCTCGTCGGGGCAAGGGGGTCGGCCTTTCTGTGGGGGGGGCTCAGGGGAGGAAAATCCTCCGTCGTGTCCGACTCGGTCGGCGCTACCCCACACGAACCCTGCGCGTTAGGGCCGTGTGTGTCTTGCACCAGAGACACCAGTATTGCTCCGGTCATGTCTAATGTGGTCTGTGTCAGCCTATTTCCTAAGGTTTTACCCGCCCACCTACCGGCGGTGTCAAAGAGAGTGGCCCATTCGTTTGGGATTTGCGACCTTATGGTGTCCGAGAGGTCCCGAATCACACTCTCATAGTGATCTCTCAGGATGAGGTGTGTGGTGTATGCCCACTGAGTGGCATTGCCCTCAATCAGGAGGGTTGTTTTTGGGTTCGGACGGGCTGGATTAATCGAGGTGGTCAATAGTTCGTGAATTTTATTGATAGTCGGTGGCATATCGTTAGGGTCCCTCACGTTTTGTAGATGGTGGACTGTTCTGATTAAGTTGTACATATTTTTAACTAATGTTTTGAGTTCTGGATGTAGGCTTTGTGTGTTTTCAATAGTCTGGTTATTGTTGTTTGGTCGCGAAGTGCTAGTGTGTTGTCCTATGTCTGGGTCATTATGAACGGCCGGTAGGGACCGTCCGTCACGCTGTGTATCGGGGGGAAGAGTTTCGCCGCGGACATGGGAGCGAACGGAAGTGTCGTTCCGGACACGGGTGGGGGTTTCCCTACGTGCACGCCGCGTTGTGCTATCTAGTGTCCCGGGCTTAGGATCACGAATACGGTCACGCGCGTGCTATTCTAGGCTATATAGGGGCTCGAAACGGTTGTATGTCCGCAGAAAATATCCACCACAGTCACGGTTTTGGTTGCGGGGATCGGATCTAGAGTAGTCGTGGCTCTTTTCAGTGTGAGTATCCTTCCGCGTGCCTCCGTCGAGCCGCGAGGCGGAGCGGCGCGGCGGAGGAGATTTTGCGCCTCGTGTCGCACTATTTAATGCTCCGGCATTCAGATCGCCATTGCGGTCACGTGCGCGCTTTTCTGGGATGTACGGGGCTTTAATACGGTTGTGTGTTTGTGTGAAATCAACCCTGCCGCCATGGTTTGGGTGGCGAGAGTAGAATTCAGTGCGTTCACGGTATTGTTCTATGTGTATATCCCTTCGCGTGTTTCGGCCGCGCGGCGGAGGAACTTTTGCGCCTCGTGTCGCACTATTTAATGCTCCGGCATTCAGATCGCCATTACGGTCACGTGCGCGCTTTTCTGGGATGTACGGGGCTTTAATACGGTTGTGTGTTTGTGTGAAATCAACCCTGCTGCCATGGTTTGGGTGTGGGTTCAAGTCCCACCTGGGGTGCCAAATGCAGCCGGGGGCACAAACCAGTGTCTCTCCCTCACGCCGGTCCCAAGCCCGGATAAATGCAGAGGGTTGCGTCAGGAAGGGCATCCGGTGTAAAACAAAGGCCAAATAAACTATGCGAATCACAAGAAAGAATGACATACCGGATCGGTCGAGGCCCGGGTTAACAACGCCTCAGTGCTGTCAACCAACAGGGTGCTGGTGGAAATTGGACGACTGTTGGTCGAAGAAGGAGAGGCGGGAGGCGTGTCTGTTGCCAGAGAGAAGAGGAAAGGCATGAGTCTAGGACTGAAAGTAGGGACTTTGAATGTTGGAACTATGGCAGGAAAAGGTAGAGAGCTGGCTGACATGATGCAGAGGAGGAAGGTGGACATACTGTGTTTGTGTATTCAGGAGACCAGGTTGAAAGGTAGCAAGGCTAGAAGCTTAGGAGCAGGGTTTAAGCTGTTTTATCATGGTGTAGATGGGAAGAGAAATGGAGTCGGAGTCATCTTGAAGGAGGAGTTTGTCAGGAATGTTCTAGAAGTGAAAAGAGTGTCAGACAGAGTGATGAGTCTCAAGTTAGAAATTGAAAGTGTGATGGTCAATGTTGTTAGTGCTTATGCCCCACAGACAGGATGTGAGTGAGAAGAGAAGGAGAGATTCTGGAGTGAGTTAGATGAAGTGATGCAGAGTACCCCCAGAGGTGAAAGAGTGGTCATTGGGGCAGACTTCAATGGACATGTTGGTGCAGGAAACAGAGGGGACGAGGAAGTGATGGGTAGGTTTGGTATCCAGAACAGGAACGCAGAAGGACAGATGTTGGTAGATTTTGCAAAAAGGATGGAAATGGCTGTTGTGAATACTTTCTTCCAGAAGAGAGAGGAGCATAGGGTGACTTATAAAAGTGGAGGTAGGAGCACACAGGTAGACTAAATCTTGTGCAGGCGATGTAATTTAAAGGAAGTCAGTGACTGCAAAGAAGTAGCGGGTGAGAGTGCTGCCAAACAGCATAGGATGGTGGTGTGCAGGATGATGCTGATGGTGAGGAAGGTGAAGAAGGCAAAGACAGAGCAGAAGACAAAGTGGTGGAAGTTGAAAAAGGAAGAGTATCGGGTTGTCTTCAAGGAGGAGTTGAAACAGGCTTTGGGTGGTCAAGAAGTGCTTCCAGATGACTGGACAACTACAGCTAATGTGATCAGGGAGACAGGTAGGAGAGTACTTGGTGTGTCCTCTTGAAGGAAAGTAGATAAGGCGACTTGGTGGTGGAATGAGGAAGTGCAGGAGTGTGTACAAAGGAAGAGGTTAGCTAAGAAGAGTGGGACATTGAGAAAACCGAAGAGAGTAAACAGGAGTACAGGGAGACACAGCGTAAGGCAAAGTTAGCAGTGTCAAAGGCCAAACAGAGGGCGTATGATGACTTGTATGCTCGGTTGGAAAGTAAAGAGGGAGAAAATGATTTATACAGGTTGGCACAGCAGCGAAATAGAGATGGGAAGGACGTGCAGCAAGTTAGATTGATAAAGGACAGAGAGGGGAATGTATTGACTGATGACAGAAGTGTGCTGGGAAGATGGAAAGAGTACTTTGAAGAGATGATGAATGAGGAAAATGAGAGAGAAAAAAGAGTAGAAGAGGTGACTGTTGAGGACCAGGAAGTAGCAAAGATTAGTAAGGGTGAAGTGAGGAGGGCATTGAAGAGGATGAAGAATGGAAAGGCAGTTGGTCCTGATGACATACCGGTGGAGGTATGGAAGTGTCTAGGAGAGGTAGCAGTAGATTTTCTGACAAGAACATTTAACAAGGTCTTAGAGAGTGAGAGGATGCCAGAGGAATGGAGAAGTGTGCTGGTGCCCATTTTTAAGAACAAGGGAGACGTGCAGAGTTGTGGCAACTACAGAGGGATAAAGTTGATGAGCCATACGATGAAGTTATGGGAAAGAATAGTGGAAGCTAGACTAAGGGCAGAGGTCAGCATTTGTGAACAACAGTTTGGTTTCATGCCAAGAAAGAGCACCACAGATGCAGTGTTTGCCTTGAGGATGTTAATGGAGAAGTACAGAAAAGGTCAGCGGGAGCTGCATTGTGCCTTTGTGGATCTGGAGAACGCATATGACAGGGTGCAGAGAGAACTGTGGTATTGCATGAGGAAGTCTGGAGTGGCAGAGAAGTATGTTAGAGTGGTGCAGGACATGTATGAGAGATGTAAGACCGTGGGGAGGTGTGCTGTTGGTGTGACATGAGTTCAAGGTGGAGGTGGGACTGCATCAAGGGTCAGCTCTCAGCCCCTTCTTGTTTGCTATGGTGATGGACAGGCTGACAGACGAGGTTAGACAAGATTCCCCATGGACTATGATGTTTGCAGATGACATTGTGATCTGTGTGCTGTAGTGAGAGCAGAGAACAAGTGCCGGAAAATCTAGAGAGGTGGAGGTATGCCCTGGAAAGGAGGGGAATGAAGATTAGTCTCTGTAAGACAGAATACATGTGCATGAATGACAAAGACCCAAGAGGAACGGTGAGATTACAGGGAGCAGAGATAAGAAAGGTGGAGGATTTTAAGTACTTGGGCTCAACAATCCAGAGCAATGGAGAGTGTGGAAAAGAGGTCAAGATGGAATGGTTGGAGAAAAGTGTCCAGTGTGATAGGAGGGTATCGGCAAGAATGAAAGGAAAAGTGTACAAGACGGTGTTGAGGCCAACGATGTTGTATGGTTTAGAAACAGTGGCCCTGGGGAAAAGACAGGAGGCAGAGCTGGAGGTAGCAGAGATGAAAATGTTGAGGTTCTCTTTGGGAGTAACGAGGATGGATAGGATTAGGAATGAGCACATCAGAGGGACAGCACATGTAAGACGTTTTGGAGACAAAGTCAGACAGGCTGGATTGAGATGGTTTGGACATGTACAGAGGAGGGATAGTGAGTATATTGGTAGTAGGATGCTGAGGCTGGAACTAACAGGCAGAAGGCCTAGAGGAAGACCAAAGAGACGATTCATGGATGTGGTGAAGGAGGACATGAAGGTCGGTGGTGTAAGAGAAGAAGATGCAAAGGATAGGGTGAGATGGAGGCAGATGATTTGCTGTGGCGACCCCTGAAGGGAAAAGCCGAAAGGAAAAGAAGATTTATAAGACCTCTAAGCCAATTTTAATTATGACCCAAATTATGTATATAATTAAAACAGTCTGGTGTTCAATTTGTTCTTGTTTTTCCTCTACACTCCTTAGGCCTATAGCCCCTGGGACTCGAGTTTCAGTCAACCAAGATGTGCACCCTCCCAAGGTCAGACCAGCCTACCCTTGCATTCATTCATTCATTCATTCTTCATTTTCTGAAAGGCTGAATCCTAATGAGCACACACTGCCATCTAGTGGCGATAAAAGCAGTTGGCATTTTCCCCCCAGAAAAATGAAGCAGATGGAATTCATTCATTCATTTTCTGAACTGCTTAACCCTAATAGGGTCGCGGGAGGCACCTATCTCAGCCGACTCTGGGCGAGGGCGGGGTACATCTTGGACAGGTTGTCAGGCCATTGCAGAGCCAACACTCACATAACCATACAGCCGATGCAAGCAAGACTATCAATATCCTGAACATTATCACTGGTCTGGTGCTCGTGCATTTACGGACACACACACACAGTCTTCAGTGGCTTCTCCTACCAGTAAGACTAATGTGTCTGCTTTTCTGTATGTATTGCCTACATTTTGTGCTACCTCATGACTGGTCAGAGTTGCAAAGATCTGAGGATTAAAGCAATTCAACCTAATAAAACCTCCCTCATGTCACCCACAAGCAATTTAGAACAGCTAATTAGCCTACTGTGCATGGTTTTTGACTGTGGGAGGAAACCAGAGTATCAGAAGGAAACCCATGCAAACTCGGGGAGAACATGCAAACCCAAAAAAGAAATGCCCAAGCTAGGAATTGAACCCAGGATCTTCTTGGTGTGAGGAGAACATGCTAACCACTATGCCACCACCAACACTTTGATCTTTGATTTTAACAAACTGTTCCTATATCTGGGTGATGTGCAATACATGACTACATGTTTTTTGCGGATTAGATAATAACATGGCAGCAAGTCTAGTGTTTCTTTGGTGGCCGTCCCAGTCTCCAGGGATGTATCCCATTTTTTGATGTGGGGGAACACATACATACACAGCTTGAAAGTATGCTTTAAAAAGCAAAGAACTATTTCATGCAATCATGTCAACATGGACCAGAATCTCAAAGGAATCTTTTTAACATCTCATGGAACAGTAGTTCTTAACTTGGGTTCGATCGAACCCTAGGGGTTCGGTGAGTCGGTCTCAGGGGTTCGGCGGAGCCTCTGCCTTGGAGGTCAAAACACACCCGACTCATCATGTCAATTAGTGATGACACGCCCCACTTGGCCATCACTGGCTGCAGATGATCACATTTCATTGTTTGGCCAATCAGTGCTGCGGAGAATTTAGTAGTCGATGTGTGACTGTCGTGGTAGTACGTCGTGTGATTATTTTTATTTTTGGAATATTTTAGTCCATACTAACTATGTCGAGCAAAAAAGAAAGTGGTCGGACGAATATGTACAACATGGATTCACACGCATCACGGAACGTGATGGGACTCAGCGTCCTATCTGCATGATTTTCAATGCCAAGTTGAGCAACTCTTGTCTCGCACCGGAAAAACTAAAGGAACACCTCTTGAAACTGCATGGAGATGGGAATACAAGAACACAACGCTTGCTGAATTCAGGGTGAAGAGAGCCAGATTCGAAGAAATTATTTTTCACTAATGAAGGGTTCGGTGAATGTGCATATGAAACTGGTGGGGTTCGGTACCTCCAACAAGGTTAAGAACCACTGTCATAGAATCTATGGTATGAAGAACTGAGATTTTATTTAGAACACAGCAAAGTTCTATCCAGTACAATGTTCTTCACTGAGTGTACAGTGAATTTGAGTCTATACACCCCTGTTAAATATTCAATACATTTTCCACATATAAGAGCAGGTTGTATTAATAAATACATGCTTAAACCATCATAATCATCATCATCATCATGTTCTTATGCTCAGTCCAGGGTTAGGAAGCAACCTAAGCAATGAGGTTCCCACTTTCCCACTTTCCTTCCCCAGCCACTTCCTCCAGTTCGTCCCGGGGGACACCAAGGTGTTCCCAGAGCAACTGAGACAAATAGTCCCTACAGCACATTCCTGATTGACCCTGTAATCTCTTCCCAGCTGGATATTCCTGAAACACCACACTAGGAATGTGTTCGGGAAACATTTTTAGCAGATGCCTAAGTCACATCAACTGGCTCCTCTCAGAACAGCAGTTCTACTCTGAGCTT
The DNA here is from genome assembly GCA_024760905.1 of Plotosus lineatus. NCBI lineage: Eukaryota > Metazoa > Chordata > Actinopteri > Siluriformes > Plotosidae > Plotosus > Plotosus lineatus. Next base: position 5,455,750 of record CM045742.1, on the reverse strand, counting down.
CTACTGATGGATGAGCTTCTCATCTTATTTCTGAGTGAGAGCCCTGCCATGCTGCAAAGGAAGCTCATTTCAGCTGCTTGTATCCACAACCTTGTTCTTTTGGTCACTTCTCGAAGTTCTTGACCATAGGTGAGGGATGTAATGTAAACCAACTGGTAAATTGAGAGCTTTTCTTTCTGGCACAGCTCCCTCTTCACCACGACAAACCGGTACAGGCTCTACTTTACAGCTTTACAGCTTTAGTGCTTTACAGCTCTACATTTTGCCCATACTTTCCTCACTCATGAACAAGACAAGAAATACCTGAACTTCTCCAATTGGGGGTGGAACCCCATTCCAGACCCAGAGGGTGCCCTTTTCCAGTTGAGAACCATGGTCTTGGACTTGGAATTGTTCATTCAAATCCTGGCAACCTTCATACTCAGCTGTGAATTTCTCCGATGAGAGATTATAGTCACAGCTTGATGAAGCCGAAAAGGACATCTTATGCAAAAAGCAGTGTTGAGATCTTATTGCCACCAAACCAGAACCCTTCAACAGTTTAGCTGCAGGTAGAAATTGCATCCATAAAAATTATAAACAGAATCTGTGACAAAGCACTGCCTTTTTGGACTCCAATCAATCCTCACCGGAAACAAATTCAACCTGTTGTTACTAGTGCGGACCAAGCTTTGGCTCGGAGGTATAGAGACCAAAATACATAGCAACTGGTCTGGTATACCATACTCCTGGAGCACACCTCACAGGATA
>CM045742.1:5355000-5450000 GCA_024760905.1 Plotosus lineatus | reverse complement strand
ACATTTATTAATTAAACTATTAATAAACATTTTTTATTAACACACACACACACACACACACACACACACACACACACACCCCTCTCTCTCTCTCTCTCTCTCTCTCTCTCACACACACACACACACACACACACACACACACACACAATACAGTATGCATTAAATGTGTATTGTATACACATTAAATGTTTATTGTGGTGCTGCAGGCCACGCCCACAAGCAGGACGCCAGAGCAAGACATGGAATTCAAATCGCATTCCCTGCTTGACAGATCGGAGGTCCAAACTCAACTTTAACTTGATTCCACATTGAACGCCACATTTAATAAACATTTACTGAATTAAACAACTTAAAACACGAAACTAAAAACTAAAGAGTTAAGCTTTCTTCTGTCTCTATCTCTCTCTCTCTCTCTCACACACACACACGATCTCTCTCTCTTTCTCTCTCTCTCTCACACACACACTCTCTCTCTCTCTCTCTCTCTCTCTGTCTCGCTCTCTCTCACACACACACACACACACACACACACACACACACACACACACACACACACACACACACAGAACTCGGGCCACACCCACACTAAACACGCAACTGGTGGAACAATTCTATTTAAATGTTTAAATGAACAGGATGTTTTATTTAAAGCAGAATTACAGTACCTGTTTGAAAGATCAGAGGTCCTCATTCAATATTAACTTGCTTCCTTGCGAGATCGGAGGTCTTCTCCCATGGAGCACTCTGTTTTAGTATCGTGCCGAAATAATCGCCTCAGTCACTGTATTTCCGCTTTAAGGTCTCCTTCTGTAAATATCGTCCCGATTGTAGAGGAGTTTCGGCAATAATAATTCGGCAGTAAGAATAACGCTGCATAATCAATCTCAAAACAAGGCAACAGTCAACTCTCCTTTACGCGTGTGACAAACAGGAAGTTTAGGTAACGTTCAGCTGCATCATCCCTCCTAGCCAATGGGAGGCCAGCGGGGTGGGATGTTGGGAGACAGCCAATGAGAGAGCAATTCGTGCATCATGTGAAATTTTGATTGGCGCTTTTGAGTTTTGAATGGCGCAATTTATAATATGTGGTTGTTTTCGTATCCTGGTGACGAAAACTTAGGAAAATGTTTTTCGTAATCCGGAATTCTCATACCCAGAGGGTTTCGTAAGTAGGGGGCCGACTGTATTTTATCATCATAGAAATAATTAAGAAACACTGCACGTTCTCGGAGTGCGGAAGAATATGAGGCCAATTGGCCCGGAAAAGCCATTTCCCCAGCAGAGCTCATAAATCAAAATTTTGCTTGTTGGTTGGGGCAGATTGTTGGTGGGTTTGAAGCTCGTATCATGGAAAAATTGTTATAAGAGACACTCGTAAGTCAAGGTACCACTGTATATCAGCTGTGATGTAATGATGATATAATTTATATTATAAATGAGAAAAGTGTTCTCTTGTAAAAAAAAATCTTTGTGACTTACCGTGCTGAACCCTGGAACAAAAAAGTGACAACCTAGAATATTGTCAAGACTCTACATATTGCCAGCCATTGCCAAACTTCGTCCACTCTCTCCGACCCTGACTACACCATACTGCTGCACTCTACCTTAATAGGTTATTCTAGATATTTCCGGAACATGTGCCAGTCCGTCTCATAGGACACAGGCTAAGTATATAATCAGGCAAATCTCTGTGGGTATGTTTATTATTCTTTTTTTAATTAATAAACAGGGGCGGCATGAGTGCACATTATTTAGTATGTCTGCCTCACAGGAAGAAGGTCTGGGTTTGATTCACAGGCTTGGCTCTTTCTGTGTGGAGTTTTTGCATGTTTTCCATAAGCTTACTTTGGTTTCCTCCTAGTACTCACAGTCCCACAGTCCAAAACCATGCACAGTAGGCGAATTACTGCTCCAAATTGCCCCTAGGCTTGAGTGTAATTGTGAGTGATTGTGCATGTGCTAGCCCTGCAATGGCCTGTCAAGCTATCCAGGGTGTACCCTGCCCTCACCCCGGGTCAGTCAGCCTGCTCGCGACCCTAATTAGAATTAGAATTAGATCAGAAAATGAATGAATGGAAACATTTCAATTAAATGATTATTATTTTATTTTTGCCTTAAAATAGCGTCAAAAGAAATATGACGAACACATTTTTGTTAACAGTTGATGAGTTGTCACAGCCTGAACCAACCAGGGCTCAGTGGGAAAAATCCTCCGTACTCAGTAACGAGTGTGTCCACCATCTCCATCACGTAAAGTAGTATACAGGGATCTTTCAGTTTTTGCGGTTAAAGGGGACCGAGACCCCCCTGCAACAGCCGATTTCTGCGAAGAAAGAACGACCCCCCTGACTGACATATACGTACATATATATGTGTGTATATAATATCAATAAATACATATTCATATACATATTGTAAATGCTTATAATGATAATTAAACATTCATAAATAATGCATAATATGTAAATAAAATATAAATACACTCAGATACAGATGTGCACCTCACATAAAAATGTTAGTAGTTTTGTTGATTTGTTGTTTTGTTTTTGTTTGTTTGGGTTTTTTTTTTGCATAATTGGCCTTGTTTTGTGGCATTTTCCTTAACTTTCCCCCTATTTTTCTATAATTTCCTTATTTTTTAATTTTTCAATGAGTATTTTTCCCCTCCCTGAATCGCCACCTTATCGTGGTGGAGGGGTTTGCGTGACCTAATGATCCTAGGAGCTATGTTGTTGGGGGCATAATGCCCCTGGTAGGGTCACCCAAGGCAAACAGGTCCTGGGTGAAGGTCCAGACAAAGTGCGATTCAGAAGACCCCTATTCAGAAGACCCCTATGCCACCCGGCGAACTCGGAGTAAACATTTGAAGCAGTCTCCCTTGCCCGGACGCGGGTCACCGGGGTTCCCTCCTGGAGCCAGGCCAAGGGGAGGGGCTCGAAGGCGAGCGCCTGGTGGTCGGGCTTATGCCCATGGAGCCTAGCTGGGCCTAGCCCGAAAAGGAGACATGGGTCCGCCCTCTCATGGACCCACCACCCGTGGGAGGAGTTTTAGGGGTCGGATGCAGTGTGAGTTGGGTGGCAGCCAAAGGCATGGGTTCTGTCGGACCGATCCTCGGCTACTTACTCTGACCCTCGGGACATGGAATGTCACCTCTCTGGCGGGAAAGGAGCCTGATTTGGTGCGTGAGGTGGAGAGATACCGACTAGATATAGTCGGGCTCACCTCAACGCATAGCTTGGGCTCTGGAACCATCCATCTCGAAAGAGGTTGGACCATCTTCTATTCTGGAGTTGCTCATGGGGAGAGGCGGCGAGCCGGGGTATTCTTGTTGCCCCCCGTCTTGGTGCCCAAATGTTGGGGTTCTCCCCGGTTGACGAAAGGGTAGCTTCCCTCCGTCTTCGAGTGGGGGGGACGGGTCCTGACTGTTATTTGTGCTTATGCACCAAATGACAGTTCAGAGTACCCACCCTTTTTGGAGTCTTTGGGGGGGTGTTGGAGAACGCTCCCTCGGGAGACTCGCTCGTTATCTTGGGAGACTTCAATGCCCATGTGGGCAACAATAGTGTGACCTGGAAGGGTGTGATCGGTAGGTACGGCCTCTCCAGTCTGAATCCGAATGGTGTTTCGTTGTTGGACTTCTGTGCTCGTTATAGTTTATCTATCACGAACACCATGTTCGAACATAAGGGTGTCCATATGTGCACTTGGCACCAGGACACCCTAGCTCGCAGTTCGATGATTGACTTTGTAGTCGTGTCATCGGACTTGCGACCATATGTTCTGGACACTCGGGTCAAGAGAGGAGCTGAGCTGTCTACCGATCACTACCTGGTGGTGAGTTGGCTTCGGTGGTGGGGGAGGTTGCCTCCAGACCTGGCAGGCCCAAGCGTGTAATCAGGGTCTGCTGGGAACGTTTGGCTGACTCCCCTGTCCGAGAGACCTTTAACTCCCACCTCCGGCAGACCTACAACCACGTTCTGGAGGAGGCGGGGGACATGGAATCCGAATGGGCCATGTTTTGTGCCTCCATTGCTGAGGCGGCAGCCCATAGCTGTGGCCGTAAGGTCGTCGGTGCTTGTCGTGGCGGTAATCCCCGAACCCGGTGGTGGACACCTGCGGTGAAGGGGGCAGTCCAGCTGAAGAAGGAGGCCTATCGGGTTTTATTAGCCTGTGGGACTTTTGAGGCAGCAAACGGGTCCCGGCAGGCCAAACGTGCTGCAGCCGAGGCTGTCGCAGATGCAAAATCTCGAGCGTGGGAGGAGTTCGGTGAGGGCCTGGAGAGTGATTATCGGTTGGCCTCAAAAAGGTTCTGGGCCACCATCTGACGCCTCAGGAGGGGGAAGCAGTTCTTCACAAACACTGTTTACAGTGGAGGTGGGGAGCTGCTTACCTTGACTGGGGATGTTGTTGAGAGGTGGAGGGAATACTTTGAGGACCTCCTCAATCCCACCAACACGCCCTCCGTGGAAGAGGAAGACCCTGGGGGTTCGGGTTCGGGTCCGCCCATCACTGGAGTGGAGGGCACTGAGGGTGGCAAAAAGCTCCTCGGTGGTCGAGCTCCGGGGTTGGACGAGATCCGCCCGGAATATCTCAGGGCTCTGGATGTTGTAGGACTGTCTTGGTTGACACGTCTCTGCAACATCGCGTGGTCATCAGGGGCTGTACCTCTGGATTGGCAAACTGGGGTGATGGTCCCAATTTTTAAGAAGGGGGACCGGAGGGTGTGTTCCAATTATCGGGGAATTACACTCCTCAGCCTACCTGGGAAAGTCTATGCAGGGGTACTAGAAAGGAGGATCCGACCGATAGTTGAACCTCGGATTCAGGAGGAACAATGTGGTTTTCGTCCTGGCCGCAGCACTCTTGACCAACTCTATACGCTCCACAGGATTCTGGAGGGGGCATGGGAGTTTGCCCAATCTGTCCACATGTGCTTTGTGGATTTGGATTTGGAGAAGGCTTTCGACCGTGTCCCTCGAACGATCTTGTGGGGCGTGCTCCGAGAGTACGGCGTTCCGGATCCATTGCTACGAGCTATTCGGTCGCTGTATCACCGGAGCCAGAGTTTGGTCCGTATTGGTAAGAGCAGGTCGGATTCGTTTCCAGTGGGAGTTGGAGTCCGCCAAGGCTGTCCTTTGTCACCGATTCTGTTCATAATTTTTATGAACAGAATTTCTAGGCGCAGTCGAGGCGATGAGGGGTTCTGGTTTGGTGGCCATCGGATATTATCTCTGCTTTTTGCGGATGATGTTGTCCTCTTGGCTTCATCAAGTCGGACCCTCCAGCTCTCATTGGAGCGATTCGCAGCTGAGTGCGAAGCAGCCGGGATGAAGATCAGTACCTCAAAGTCTGAGGCCATGGTTCTCAGTCGGACAATGGTGGAATGCACCCTCCAGGTCGGGAATGAGGTCCTGCCCCAAGTGGAGGAGTTTAAGTATCTTGGGGTCTTGTTTACGAGTGAGGGAAGGATGGAGCGAGAGATCGACAGATGGATCGCTGCAGCCTCTGTTGTTAAGTGGTGCCTGTACCGGTCCGTCGTGGTGAAGAAGGAGCTGAGCCGCAAGGCAAAGCTCTCAATTTACCAGTCGATCTACGTTCCAACCCTCACCTATGGTCACGAGCTTTGGGTAATGACCGAAAGAATAAGATCACAGATACAAGCGGCTGAAATGAGCTTCCTTCGCCGGGTGGCGGGGTTCTCCCTTAGAGATAAGGTGAGAAGCTCCGCCATCCGGGGAGAGCTCGGAGTAGATCCACTGCTCCTCCGCATTGAGAGGGGCCAGTTGAGGTGGCTCGGGCATATGGTCAGAATGCCCCCCGGACGCCTCCCTGGTGTGGTGTTTCGGGCATGTCCAACCGGGAAGAGACCCCGGGGACGACCTAGAACACGCTGGAGGGACTATGTCTCTTGGCTTGTCTGGGACCGCCTCGGTGTCCCCCCCGTGAGAGTTGGAGGAAGTGGCTCGGGAGAGGGACGTCTGGACCTCTTTGCTGAGGTTGCTGCCCCCGCGACCCGACCCTGGACTAAGCGGAAGAAGATGATGATGATGATGATGATGATGAGTATTTTTGAAAAACCCACGATGCACTGAAGCCGGCAGAAACCGAAGCACAAAGTAACAAGGGATCACGGCATCTCTGATGCATAATGTTAACAAGCTGACCAATAGTGGCCTGTGATGTCCCATTCCTCCTGCAGTACAACTCAGAGGTGCAGGGGCTGCATGCACACAACCACATGTGATCATCAGGTATGTGGATGATCCACACTGCTGCCAGTCTCTCTGAATTGACTTCTCAACCAGCTGATGATAGAATGATACACATTAAAGTTTGTTTACATTACTGTCACAAAAAATCCCAGCATTCAAGCCAATGGCAAGGTCCTTCAAGATTCGTGGCCTCTGTGGCATTGTGACTAGTGACTAGTGGCTAAAGTGCACATTTCGAGGTGGTCTTTTATTGGCACTGGTGCATGGATTGCCTGTGTATCGGTCAAGCTGACTGACCAGTTGAATGGTTTGCATTACGCCATTCATACGTGGAATAACTCAGTGATTATATAATTTTACAGGGAAGTGGTATAAACGGTTAACCAAAATTCAAAATAATAAATCACTCAGTTCATTTTCTGTAACTGCTTCATCCTAATTAGGGTCACGGGGAGGCTGGTGCCCATCCCAGCCAACTCAGGGCGAGGGCAGAGTACACCCTGGACAGCTCGCCAGGCCATCGCAGGGCGGAAACACGCTGATGGCTTTATAGCCTACTCTTGTCGAAAGTCAGCAATGGTTCTTTTACATGCCTCACACCATAGACAGTGAGAGACATGGCCAGCCTTTGATAACCCAGTTAGCTGCACTGGGGGGACAGTGACAACCTTGTGGAGAGTGGGACTCGAATCCCCACCCTTTGGATCAGCGAATCGGCGCCTTATACCACTAGACCACCACTGCCCGAATAAATCATTCAGTACTCCAGTAAATACTATTTATCAGCATTTTTGGTTCATGCATTTATATATCTGTCCAGTGTTATTCTGAGAAAGGTAAGTTTTCAGTCATTGTTCAAAGATAATAGGTGAATCAGTTGTCTGGACATCCAAGGGACATTAATTCCACCACTTATTGTTCCAAAACAGAGAACAGTTTTGATACATACTTCCCTTGTCCTTTGATAGAAAGGAGGACTAGTCTAGAAGTGCTCAAGGATCAGAGCAAATGAGGTGCAGTAGGGGGTGCGATGAGTGCTTTAAGGTAGGAGGGTGCTGGACCATTGTTTTCTTTGTAGACAACCATTAGTGATTTAAATCTGATGCAAGCAACTAAGCTAGTAGAAAGAGCATAGCAGTGAAGTGGTGTAAAAGAACCTGGGAAGATTGAAAACAAGGGATACGGCTTTATTCTGGATCAGTTGCTGAGGTCAAATGGTGCTCAAGGGCAAACCTGCCCCAAGTCAGTTAGAATAGTCAAATTTTGAGATAAGAGGAGACTGAACCAGCAGCTGAGTGGCCTTAATGGAAATAAATAGATGGATCCCTCTGATTTTAGAGGTGAAACTGACATGATCAAGAAATATTACCAATTTGAGAGGAAAAGGATAAGTGATTGTCCGTGGTTACCCCATAGTTTCTTTTGATGACTTTCATGGTGAGAAATTTGCTAGACCTGCTGATATCCTTGCACATATATCAGTATCAGATTGAGGAAAAGAGAGGACAAGTTTAGTTTCATCTACACAGCAGTGGCATGAAAACCTATGTAGAGTGCATGACATTACTGAGGCACCTAGTGTAGAGTGAGAACAGGAGAGTACCAAGTCTTGAACCCTGAGGAACACCATCGAGTTAACGAACACTGAGTGGCTCCTCAAGTTTCATTATCTCATTGACATGACTGAACATCTGAACCAACTCAACGTGAAAATATAAGGCATTAGAAATACAGTCTCATCCTTTCAACAAGGAGTTTTTGCATTTGAAAACAAGCTTGAAATCGTTACCCCAGATATTCAAACAGGTTGTTAACTGCACCTTGAAATACGGAGAGAATTTAAAGATATGGGCACACAAAGTGACACCCACTCAACATTTTGATCTCCAGCAGATAGCATGCTTCAGATCTAATCTTCTGCAGCCATTCAGAGCACGTTTTGGTGAATTTACAGAGCACACTTGACGTTTTGAGTTAATCACTCATCAACATAAGTACGCAGTGGACAAAGTCAACCTGAATTTCATTCCTAGTGTCTCTATCAGGAATTTTGAGATAGAAGTTACTGACCTGAAGGCTTATGATATGTTGATGAAGAAGTTCAAATCACTGAATGAAGAATTGGAAAGGCTTGCACAAGGGCGAGCAAAGCTCTCAAGCAAAACTTCAACCCGTAGACTAGCTGATTTTCAAAACTTGGAAGGCACTTCCTGTCATCAAACACTGCAGCATGTAAGTCTTGCCATATTGACAATGTTTGGCTCTACGTATGCATGTGAGCAGTTGTTCTCACACCTAAAAAACATCAAGACCAACCTACGGTCATGTTTAACAGATGGAAGCCTAAACACATGCATAAAGCTGAAACTCACCATGTATCTGTTATGCTCTGTGCTGGCTGGCGGAATTAACTTTTCTTTAATCATCGCAGGCACTGGTGAGGGGCATGGTGGTTGCCAGTAGGTGAGTTCCAAGCAGAGCGCACCTGGTCCCAATCTGCAACCAGCATGCAGCCAGCTATAAATGGGAGCGGCACGTTTCCCTTTGATGTCAGAAGATTGTTTTCCCCGTGATTCTGCTCCTCGGCTTTCTCTTTGACCCTTGGTTCTTGCTTCGTGCTCGACCAGTTCCCTTGACTTAGTATTCCCGTAATTTACTACGTGTCAACCAAGACAGTCCTCCAGCATCCAGAACCCTAAGATATTCCGGGCGGATCTCGTCCAACCCCAGAGCTCGACCACCGAGGAGCTTTTTGACAACCTCAGTGACCTCCACTCCACTGATGGGTGAACCCCCACCAAAACCCCCAGGGTCCTCCTCTTCCACGGAGGGCATGTTGGTGGGATTGAGGAGGTCCTCAAAGTCTTCCCTTCACCTCTCGACGACATCCCCAGTCGAGGTAACCAGCTCCCCACCTCCACTGTAAACAGTGTTTGTGGAGAACTGCTTCCCCCTCCTAAGGCGTCGGATGGCAGTCCAGAACCTTTTTGAGGCCAACCAATAATCACTCTCCAGGCCCTTACTGAACTCCTCCCACGCCCAAGATTTTGCATCTGCGACAGCCTCGGCTGCAGCACGTTTGGCCTGCCGGGACCCGTTTGCTACCTCGGGAGTCCCACAGGCTAATAAAACCCGACAGGCCTCCTTGTTCAGCTGGATGGCCCCCTTCACACCGCAGGTGTCCACCACCGGGTTCGCGGATTACCGCCACTACAAACACTGATGGCCTTATGGAGCTATGGGCTGCCGCCTCAGCAATGGAGGCATGAAACATGGCCCATTTGGATTCCATGTCCCCTGCCTCCTCCGGGACGTGGTTGTAGCTCTGCCGGAGGTGGGAGTTAAAGGCCTCTCGCACAGGGACTCCGCCAAACGTTCCCAGCAGACCCCGATTATACGCTTGGGCCTGCCAGGTCTGGAAGGCAGCCTCCCCACCACCAAAGCCAACTCACCACCAGGTAGTGATCGGTAGACAGCTCAGCTCTCTTCACCTGAGTGTCCAGAACATATGTTCGCAAGTCCGATGACACGACTACAAAGTCAATCATCGAATTGCGACCTAGGGTGTCCTGGTGCCAAGTGCACTTATTGACACCCTTATGTTCGAACATGGTGTTCGTGATAGACAAACTGTGATGAGCACAGAAGTCTAACAACGAAATACCATTCGGGTGGTGGCACCAGAGGCCGTACCTACTGATCACATCCTTCCAGGTCGCACTATCGTTGCCCACATGGGTGTTGAAGTCTCCCAAGACAACGAGTGAGTCTCCCAAGGGAGCATTCTCCAACACCCCCCCCCAAAGACTCCAAAAAGGGTGGGTACTCTGAACTGTAGGACCCGTCCCCCCGCCCGAAGATGGAGGGAAGCTACCCTTTTGTCAACTGGGGAGAACCCCAAGAATTGGGCACCGAGATGGGGGGGGGCAACAAGAATACCCACACCGGATTGCCGCCTCTCCCCATGAGCAACTCCAGAATAGAATAAGGTCCATCCTCTCTCGAGATGGATGGTTTCAGAGCCCAAGCTATGCATTGAGGTGAGCCCAACTATATTTAGTCGGTATCTCTCCACCTCCGCACCAGATCAGGCTCCTTCCCCGCCAGAGAGGTGATATTCCATGTCCCGAGGGTCAGAGTAAGTAGCCAAGGATCGGTCCGACAGAAATCATGCCTTTGGCTGCCACCCAACTCACACTGCACCCGACCCTGAAAACTCCTCCCACGGGTGGTGGGTCCATGGGATGGCGGACCCCATCTCATTTTCGGGCTAAGCCCGGCCAGGCTCCATGGGCAGAAGCCCGACCACCAGGCGCTCGCCTTCAAGCCCCTCCCCGGGCCTAGCTCCAGGAGGGAACCCCAGTGACCCGCGTCCGGGCAAGGGAGACTGCTTCCTGTGCTCTCTCTCTCAGATGTCATGTGTCATAGGGATTTTTTGAATCGCACTTCGTCTGGACCTTCACCCCAGACCTGTTTGCCTTGGGTGACCCTACCAGGGGCATTTGCCCCCGACAACGTAGCTCCTAGGATCATTAGGTCACGCAAACCCCTCCACCACGAGAAGGTGGTGATTCAGGGAGGGGGATTAGAATAATCCAACAAATCTTTTACATTCTACGTGATACTGTTTGCATCTGCAATCTTGCTGCTTTTTGTGTACTAGTCGCTTATGTTTTGCACATGATGACACTTTGCTCACTCACTCAAGCTAAATTGCCTAATCTGGAGCGCCTGAGTGGCGCATTGAGAAGGTGTGTGATTATTAACACGGAGATTGCAAGTTTGAATACAGTTTTATGCAACAGCAATCCCTGACTGGGAATCCATGGGAGCTAATTGGCTGCCCTCTCATAGGAGCTAAGGCTGGAATTCACTCACTTCCCTGTCCCTCACAGCAATCGCCAACCAATCATGGCATCTGTGAACGCATTCGCTTTCCCTTCGAGTGTGCGAGTTCACCCCTAAATGCATATGCAATGCAATTAGAAAAGAGGTGGGTGGCTAGCATTGCATGTCAGGGAGGGGGTGTGTACATTCTTGAGCCCCTCCCTGGTCAATAGTTGTCATGGAATAGGGAAGGCAATACTTGAATAATGGGTATTGAATACAGACGATCCCTGACTTACATTTTTAATTGGTTCCGGACGGCAGAACATAAATTGAAAGTGAACGTAAGTTGTTACAGTGACGTATGACGTGTGACGTGTGACGCTCATACTGTATTATACTACCATAAATACCATTACCAAACACCCCTAAATCAATTATTATTAACATAACATTGTAAAATAATATCAAACATATCAAATAATATCAACATTAATTTCAAATAAGACACTTATCTATATCGAGTTACTTTTCATGAAGCTTAAAACAGCCAATCAACACTTACAATATGTGAGGCGCTCAATACTGAAAGTAGTGCACTTGCAAAAGTAGTGTACTTGCTGTGGGTTATACAGACTTCCAGTCTATCAAGTGCACAAGGGTGCCGTTGAACTCGTTTAGAACACAGCCTTCACTGATGTGAATCCCAGCAAATCGAGAGTTCTTTCTTTTATGTAAGTAAGTAAACTTTATTCAAGAAATGCATACAAAGAACAAGTACAAATCCTAATGAATGTTAATATAAAAATAAGTATACACCCTTAGGATTCTGATAAAAGATAATAAATATCTGTAATTGTTCTGTAATTTGTGCATTCGGGTTTTCATTCATATTACAACTCTGCTTATCTGAGTTTGCATGGTAGATTGTGCTGATCTGAGCAGATAGTTAATTTATCTCTGTGTATGAGACTTGCACTTGAAAAAAACAAAAAAAACCAAAAACGTAAAACGGATGAACGTAAGTTGGGGAGCGTCTGTAATACCAAATTAGGGAAAAAAATTGGAGAAAAATCTCCCGACAAAAAAACAAAAAAAAGGATTGCCTAATCCTACATGGGTTGCAGGGAGACTGCTATAACAGCCAACTCTGGTCAATGTTTTTGCTCCACACATAAGTTCCTAGAACCTGAATCCAGGACCATCATGCTGTGAGATGAAGGTGCTAACTGCTATCACCGTGCCACTATACTATGAGCCCCATAGCTGCAAGCAAATTACATCTCCTATACTTCCCTTGTTTAAGTTAGCAGTGGAGACTTCTCTTCACTATCTGCTTGTGGGTAAAAGCACTGGGACATCAATATAGACTAGGTGTGGATGTAAGTATAAATGGTTGTGGTGGTTGGCCCTGCAATATACTATCAAGCTGTTCAGAGTGTACCCGGCCTTCATGCAGTGTTGGCTAAGATAGCAGCAGCCTCTTTATGACCCATTGAACTGTTTGGCAAATGAGCGAGAGTCAGTATAAATAATAATTAAAATGATCATCCTAAGAATGATGTATGTGTTCAGCTAAGCAAGCTAAAAATAAGGACGCTATTTACTATGTATTGATGCATTCTGTTCAGGGAGTTCTCTGCCATCGCCCAGGGTTGGCTTGGATGGGCAACGGACCCTGATTAGGATTAAGTGGTTCAGAAATGAATGAATGATTGAATAAAGTTTTCTCCAATAACTACTGGTGATTTAGTCTGTGAATATATATATATATATATATATATATATATATATATATATATATATATATATATATATATATATTCTGTGACATTTTGAAATTGCATATTATGAAAATCTAATCCACAGCTATGTTGTATGGTTTAGAAACAGTGGCCCTGGGGAAAATACAGGAGGCAGAGCTGGAGGTAGCAGAGATGAAAATGTTGAGGTTCTCTTTGGGAGTAACGAGGATGGATAGCATCCGGAACGAGTACATCAGGGGACAGCACATGTTAGAGGTTTTTGAGACAAATTCAGAGAGGCTAGATTGAGATGGTTTGGACATGTACAGAGGAGGGATAGTGAGTATATTGGTAGTAGGATGCTGAGGTAGGAACTACCAGGCAGAAGGTCTAGAGGAAGACCAAAGAGAAGATTTATGGTTGTGGTGAAGGAGGACATGAAGGTAGTTTGTATAAGAGAAGAAGATGCAGAGGATAGGGTGAGATGGAGGCAGATGATTCGCTGTGGCAACTCCTGAAGGGAACAGCCGAAAGGAAAAGGAGAAGAAGAATATGAAAATCTAATCCAGAGGATTAAATAGAATTGGCCTATGCTTTGTAATATAGTTCATTTTAGGAAACAGTGATCTCATGCAGCCCTGTGTTGCCATGGCAATTAATTCAGTCTCTGTTTCTAGGTATTTTTTTTTATTAAGACTAATGTATTCATATAATTATTTCAGGCTATCTACATTGATCCATGAACGGTGTCATCAAATATCATTTTATCTTTAAACTTATTGTTTGCATTACCAGCAGATTAAATGGGATAATGAGGGAAGGAGTTCTTTTAAATTTGAGACTATTTCCTTAAGTCCAGTGTATGTCTGTGCTTTATAACATTTCAGAGAAGAATACCATCGTACACTAGTTTCTTCTACTTTTCCTGATTTAAAAAACAGCTTCAAGAGCTGCGGGCCTGTTCTCATATAAAGATATAGGTAAGGTAAAGTTTGTTGGGATTTTACACCCGAGCCTAGTGGCTCATCAGGCCGGTGCTTATGGCTGGTTTCCATAGCATGACGTGACCAGGAGTTCAACTCCTCCTGGATGGGATGCTAGTGCATCGCAAGTTTACCTTCCCAGTATATTTTGCTGGTACCCATTTATAGTGGTGGGTGAACAGAGGCACACTTGTGGTTGAGACCTTGTCCAGAGGTCTTAGCACAGTGAAGGTCTCAGCAGGATTTGAACTCACAACCTTCCAATCATGAGCGCAGCACCCTAACCACTATGCCACCAGCTTAATCTTATGGTTGCAGGGTGCTGCATGTTCTCCATGTTCTCCATGGGTTTTCTCCAGGTGCTCCAGTACCCATTCACAGTCCAAAGACATGCACATTAGACTAGCCGGCTGTCCCAAATTGCTCCTTCATGTGAGTGTGTATGCTTGTCTGTGTGTGTTGACCCTGCGATGGTTACCCCACCTTCGCCCAATGTTAGGTGAAATAGGCTCCAGTCGCTCTGCAACCCTAATAGGATTAAGCCTTCACCAAATGAGTGAGACATGAGTGAATGATTATTGCCTATAGTTGGACAGCTGACATCGTTGAGCTTAGTTTTTTTAATCAAAGGTTTGGTACCTGCTTGATAAAGAATTTATGTTCAAATCAAAATGAACTAAACAATTACTTAAATTTAGTACAGACTCAATTACAGTACTTTTGGCTGTATTTATTTAAAGAAAAATATAGTTATTGGCTCTAGTACACAAGTTGACACTGCAACGCTGGTCCTTTTTCCCCTCAGGAGAGACTCCACTCTCTTATCACTTCCATCCTGCACCTGCTAGAAAGCTACCTGTTCCAAGATCATTACAATTTCCCTGACACCGCTCTCCTAAAAAAAAAAAAAAAAAAAAAAACACCTCAGGCCTGTCTCACAGTCTGGTTCTGCAAGTTGATCGTTAAACACACCCAGTCTATCCCTTGCTCATGTCTTCTCCCATTGAGAGTATGCCAACATCATTACTCCATTTTTCACAAGGGAAGTGCAATAGACCTCCTATGTGCTCCCTCTGACTAATGGTTAGGACTGCAGTATCCTCAAAATATAATTACAGTGCACATATATTAACCGGTGTGCAGCCTGGTTCAGTTGCTCCTTCCCTTTGCATGCTATTTTTCTTAGCTATTTTAACTTTTTTTGTACTTATTATTTTATTGTTTATAAGTAGCTGGCTTGTTAATAAGTGGGTTGAGAGAGTTTTTGTACTTTTTAAATATATGTTGCATGCTTAGTTTACTCCAGGGATCAGCTGATCACCCTGATGCTGGCCATATTAGTGGCCAGACCCACAGACTTACCAGCTAAAATTTAGAGAAAACACATCATGGATGCAGAGGTGGTGGACAGAAGTGGAGGAGAAGAGAGATGGTGAGTCAGTGGAGGTTCACAGAGAGGAAAAAGTACAAGCTGTACCTCCCGTCTATTTTAATAGGAAACATGAGTTCACTGGCAAATAAGATGGATAAGCTGACAGTGGGGCAGTGGTGGCCTGGTGGTAAAGGTGCTGGATCACCAGCCCCACGGTTGAGGGTTCAAGCCCCACTCTCCACAGGTTGTCACTGCCCCCCCAGTGTAGCTAACTGGGTTATCAAAAGCCAGCCATGTCTCTCACTGTCTGTGGTGGAGGCTAAACTAAAATAACCATTTTTGACTTTCGTAAAGAGGAACTGCATAGCCATCAGCGTGTTTCTGCCCTGCGATGGTCTGGTGAGCTGTCCAGGGTATACTCTCGCCCAGAGTATGCTGAAATGGGTGCCAGCCTCTCTGCAACCCTAATTAGGATTAAGTGGTTCAGAAAATGAGTTAATGAATGAATGAATGAGCTGTCAGTGCTAGCCTGGAGTCAGAGGGAATGTCAAGCGTGGGGGTTACATGTGCTTCGTGGAGACATGGCTGCACCGATATTCCTGATGACAATGCATCAATCTCAGGCTTTCACACTGTCCAGGCTGACAGAGACTGCTCCGTGAGTCATTAGCCGGTGGAGTAACCCCACTGACATAACCATTAAAGAACAGAGTTGTGTACCACACATTGACCAGCGTGCTCTTAGACTCAGACCATATTATTTGCCTCAGGAATGACATCCTAGTAGCTGTTTATCTTGATACTTATACCCACCCCACAGCTGAATATGACACTGTTCATGCTCCAATAGCCTGCTTACAGACTCAGCACCCAAGTGGTTTCATTGTCATTTCAGGTGACTTCAATCATGTCACCACGGACGCTCAACTACTAACATTTGTGCAGTACGTAGACTGTCCCACCAGAAAGGAGAGAACTTTAGACCTGCTGCATGCAAATACAAAGCCTGCATATAGGTCCTCCCCCTCCTCCTACTGGGGAGATCAGACCACGACCTCATTTAGCTCATCCACCATGCTATGTACCTGCTATGAAAAGGCCACTTTTTCGCTAAAAGGATTCTGAGGAGATGGTCAGAAAAGGCCTTGGAGGAAGTACACGATTGTTTTGAGGTGACAGACTGGCAAGAACTCTGTGAGCCCCACGGTAAGGACATTGATGGACTCACTTAGTGTATTTCACACAACATTGAATTCTGTACTGACACCATTGTTCCAACCCAGACAGTCTATTGTTAACTAAATAACAACATTGGAGCACCACAAGGGACTGTCCTTTCCATTTTCCTCTTCACATCCTGCACAGTGGACTTCAGATACTGCACAGAGACCTATTATCTTCAGAAGTATTTAGATGACTCTGTTGTAGTCGGATGTATCAGTTGAGATGAGGAATCAGAGGCTGCAGGCTGCGGTGGATTCCTTCATCACATGATGTGAGAAGAATCTGCAGCTTAATGTGAGAAAGACCAAGGAATTGATTGTGGAATTTAGATCCAAAACATTAGCGACCCCTGTTTCCATCAAGATTGGCAATGTTGAAATGGTGTAAGATCACACATACAGATGCTCCCTGACGAATGTTTTAGTTAGGTTCCGGACGGCCGAACATAAGGTGAAAAAAAGAGTAAATTGTTACTGTATGTTCCAGTGACATATGACGTTCATACTGTACTATATATCAATAAATATCATTACCGTATCTCATAAAACACCCATAAATCAATTATTATAAATATAAAATTGTGAAATAATATCAAATATATCAAATAATATCAACATTAATTTCAAATAAATTATATTCAAGCAAAATAATTTCAAATAAATAAATTTTAATCAAATTCACTCATCAAATATCAGATACAGTATCAAATATAACCTTTAACATTCTTTTGTGATGTGATCTTTCTGCTTGTAAATGGTTCAGATGGTCGACGGAGCGATTTGGAAGAAACGTGCAACAGTTGCATGTTTTTCACCAGCATCAATTTTCTTGATAATAGCCATCTTCGTTTCTAACGAGATGGCTTGCCGCTTTCTCTCATTACCACCATCACTAGTAGGCTTACGCTTCTGACCAATATTTGCTTAGGGTTACAAAAGTCCGCAAAACAGTGTAAACACAAAGATCACAGAGACAACGTCTTAACACAAGGGTAACAGGCAGTGAACTGGGAACATGTTCAGGCTGTCATTTGTAAACAATGGATGCAGCGTCATGTGTAAGTAGCTTATTACGTCGGCATCCTACGTAGGTACGTCTCGTTCTACAGTGAGCATGCTAAACTCAAAATTTGACATACTTTTTTTTTTTAAACGTAAAATCGAAAAATATGTAAAATGAATGAACATAAAGTGGGGAGTGTCTGTACCTTGGAGTTCAAATTCGCAATAATCTGGACTGTGTTTTGAACACTGACTGAGGAGTTTAAGGTCATTGAGCATCTGCCGAACACTACTTAGGATGTTTTAGGAGTCTGTTGTGGCCAGCGCTATCCTCTATGCTGTTGCATGCTGGAGCAGCAGGTTGAGGCTTGCAGATGCTGTTGCATGCTGGAGCAGCAGGTTGAGGCTTGCAGATGCTAACAGACTGAGCAAACTGATCTGCAAGGACAGTAATGTTGAGGGATAGACAAACTGACGTTAGTGTTGGAGAGGTGAATGCTGTCAAAAATAAGGACGATACTGAACAATTCCGCACACCCGCTTCACAACCTACTGATCAATCAAAGAAATACGTGCAGTGAGAGGCTGATACCACCCAGATACACCACTGAATGACAGAGGAAATCATTCAGTTATACAGTTTAATATAAAGCCTCTCCATCTAACGACAACATCCCTGTTATACGTTTAGATTCTACTGTTTATCATAGTGATAATACTATACCCATCACTCACTGACGCCATTCTTCATTATTTGTTTATATAGATATTTGTCACTTCATATCCCCCCCATATTCCACTGATTGCAGGGCCGAGATCATCCATCAACTTGGTCTAGCCTATGGAGCGATGGACTCGCTGGACAGGACCGTATGGCGGTCGAGGTATCTGAGCAGGCGAACGAAAGTCCGAGTCTTTCACTCCCTTGTGCTCCCTGTCTTGCTCTACTCAAGTGAGACATGGACGCTCACGGTTGAGCTTGGATGATGACTGGAATCCTTTGTTACGACTTCCCTTCGCTGCATCTTCGGATACCGCTGGTGGGACTCTGTTACCAACCAGAAGGTGCTCGGGGATGCAGGGATGGTAAGAGTAACCTGCTTGATCCTGGCCAGGTGTTGGTTGTTTTCCAACCTTGATCTATAATCTGGGCCAAGTACCCATGGTACAGATGGGCAATCTTCTCTTGGCATAGGGAGAGAACAAAAAGAGGAACCAGTTCCATCAAGAGCCCAATGATGAATCAAATGGACACTGTGTTGTTTATTCAGAGGTTAGCCCTAACCTTGGAATACATCTTTGTCCATGGAGCCTGAATTGACCTGTACCATGGTTCTCCAAACTCTGTTTGGCTGAGAGTGTGCTACACTTTACTCCACAGCTACTATCTCCTATCATCACCCTCAAAATGAACACCAATCTAATAACTGCATTCCAAGATTTGAGGAACTCAGCTTCTCTCTCAGGTTCCCTTCAGACTGCTCGATTCTGTGGAATCCGGGTAGTTACATGCTAGTATGTATTCTGTAAGGCTGAGAGTGATTCCTACCGATATATTAACTCTCTCTTTGTTCCGCCTCAGCAGGCAATTCGAGAGAAAAATTCAGGAAGCGACAAAATATAAAAGATTGAAACTTTGCTGGGTTCAGGTGCTACAAAACAACAGTGGGAACTAACACCCTATCCAGGAAGTCTCCACAGAAAGTGGTGTCATGTTGGAAGTTGAAGTGGAAGTCATGTTCTTTGACTTCTCCAGCGCCTTCAACACCATCAGGCCAGCGCTTCTGCGGGGGAAGCTGGAAGTATGGGAGTGGACGGGCATCTTGCTGCCTGGATCACTGACTACCTTACTAACCGTCCACAGTACGTGCGGCTGCGCGGCTGTAAGTCAAAGGTGGCAGTCTGCAGCACGGGGGCACCGCAGGGCACCGTCCTCTCACCCTTCCTTATCAGCATTTATATCTCGGACTTTAGCTATAGCACAGACAGCTGCTACCTCCAGAAGTTCTCGGACGATTCAGCCATCGTGGGCCGTGTGTCAGAGGGGAACGAGCTGGAGTACCGGTCGGTCATCGTTGACTTCGTGGACTGGTGTGAGCGCAACCACTTGTGCTTGAACACCAGGAAGACGAAGGAGATGGTGGTCGACTTCAGAAGAAGCACACTAACACACACACACTCACTAGTGAACGTCCAGGGACAGAACATTGAGATAGTGAACAGTTTCAAATACCTGGGCGTTCACCTTAACAATAAACTGGACTGGTCCCACAACACCAACGCCCTGTACAAGAAGGGCCAGAGTCGCCTCCACCTTCTGAGGAGACTCAGGTCCTTCGGAGTATGCAAACCTCTGTTCAGGACATTTTATGACTCTGTGGTAGCCTCTGCAATCCTCTACGCTGCCATCTGCTGGGCCCCGGGCAGCACAGAGCGGGACAGAAAAAGACTGAACAAGCTGGTCAGGAGGGCCAGCTCTGTCCTCGGCTGCCCACTGGACTCTGTGGAGGAGGTGAGTGAGAGGATGGTAGCAAAGCTCACATCCATCATGGACAACAGCTCTCACCCACTTCACCAGACTGTAGAGAAGCTGAGTAGCTCCTTCAGTGGACGACTGAGACATCCTCAGTGCAGGAAGGAGCGCTACCGCAGGTCGTTCATTCCCACCGCTGTCAGACTGTACAACGCCACTTTGTAACTGTCTGTGAAAATACCGGTTATGTGCAATAAAAACCCCGTGCACTTTAATCAACCACATCTACCCCACTGACTGTGAACCATATCAACCCAACTACTCTGCCCTCAGATACATGTACACTTGAATATAGGCCAGTCTATAAAGTTGTTCCCTTCTTTTCTTTTATTGTTTATTAATTTATACTCTTTATGTATCTATTTATTTATTTACTTATATAATATATATGTATGTGTGTATGTATGTATATGTATCTATTTTTGCACCCCCTACCGATGGTACCTCAAGAGCCTGTAACAGTGAATTTCTCCATTGTGAGATTAATAATAAAGCTGTAGCTGTAGGAAGTCTCCATAGCCTATTTCATAGCAAACAGCAGGCTATTATAGCATTAATGTGAAGGCTTGAAGTAATCTTTGGCCACATGACCAATTTTCATGATGCCATCTCAATTGGTTGTGCTATTCTCTTAGAAATAAGAACTTCTATATATTCTGCCGTCTTTATTAATAGTTTTCCAAAATCCAAATAACATCATGAACACTGGACAGGTCTATTTCCTATACTGGTTAAGCTTCTGGGATGATTTTACCACTTTTTCTCTTGAGAAGGGTGTGAGGTGGGATGTTCACATGTCTTCTTTCCGAACCTGAAGCCCATCCCATCTGATTTCAGGTGAAGGTGGTTTACACCCGTAACAGCTTTCCAGATTATTGCAAGGCCAACACACACACACACACACACACACACACACACACACTCGCACCTAAGGGCAATTCAGATCATACAGTTAGTATAATGTCTATGCCGTTGGACTGTGGGAGGGACCTGAGGAAACCCACACATGGAGAACATGCAAATGCCACACAAAAATGCCCTCACCAAACCAAGGACTCAAAACCTGAACCTTCTTGCTATGAGGAAGGAGAGTTACATGAGTGTAAACCATGTTTATGAGAAGCATCTCATTGTGTGGCGATGATGTGTCATGTATCTGAATACAGAAGTGATGCAGTAGTGTGTGTGTGTGTGTGTGTGTGTGTGTGTGTGTGTGTGTATGTGTGTGTGGGTGTGTGTGTGTGTGTAAGAGAGAGATTTTTATTCTAATGAAAGAGCATAGAGCTCCCTGGTGTCTCATATACCCCACCCCTATCAAAACACACAAACATCTTATAATGTATAAGGGAAGACAAGGAGGTAAAACAAATGGAAGAAAAAATGAAAAGGTTGTCAACTCTGTCTTCATCCCATGAGCTGTACATTGCGGCTAGTATACAATTTCAGTCCATTTGTGTGTGTGTGTGTGTGTTCTGATATCCTTTGTACTGTAACTGCCATATATGCCACATCACCAGTTGCTGAAGTGAAAGATTTCATTTGGTTTCATCAGACACAGTACATGCTCACGCACATGCATACGCACACGCACACGCACATGCACGCACGCGCGCGCGCGCACACACACACACACACACATATACACACACACACACACACACACACACACACAATCTCTGTGTTCTTTTTTCATCATATCTCATTTGAATAATTTTTCTGACTAGTGTGAAACTCAATCAAATCAGTCAGAAGGGTGTTGGTAATTATAAGTGATCACTGTAGGATCACCAGATCACATCTCTCAATCCTTTATCCTTCTTGAGATATATTTTCATCCTGTTGGCCAGCCAGAAATAACTAATTCTTCAGTATCGTGGGTGGTGTATGGCATTTAAAAGTTGATGCTCCAGTGGTATTTTTAACATATGATGGAACCTATAGCACAGACACGAGACAGACATGTCTGAAAATCCTGTAATATCTCTGATTATATGGTTGCATGGATGTGTACTATTATCTGCATGTCACCTTATGTTAAAGTAAATAGATTATTTAATATTAAATTTTTGGGGCAGTGGTGGCCTAATGGTATAGGGTGCTGGATCGCTAATCCTAGGGTTGGGGGTTCGAGTCCCACTTTCCACAAGGTTGTCACTGTCAGCCCAGTGCAGCTAACTGGGTTATGAAAGGCTGGCCATGTCCCTCACTGTCTATGGTGAGAGGTTCATGTAAACGAACCATTGCTGACTTTCGTAAAGAGGAGCTGCAAAGCAGTCAGCGAGTTTCTGTCGCTATGTGACTCAGATGATTCGCTGCGGAGAAAATTTTTTGGGAGAAATGTCATTCAGTGCTGATATCCTGTAAGATACATTAGACTGGAAGGCTTGGTGATTATGTAAACAGTTGTAAAGGCACTAGACTTGAAAACTTGGATCAACAATTCTCTAACAGTTTGAATAGCAAGTTGTCATTTTCCCTTATGATGCAGGGTGGGTATGAATAGGATGTGAGCTGAAATAAGACATAATAAACATCAATGTACGAGTGAATTGAGAGAACGGAAGGAATGAGGACGGACAAGAAAGAATAGTAGAGATGAGGGAAAGCTAAGTAAAGCGGGAAAGACGTGCCATGGTGGAGAGTTAAAGGAAACACTTATCATATAATGCCTTTCTTTTCATCAATAGAAAACATATTTAAAAAATATATAATGTTACATGTAGGAGATACAACGAAGGGATGAAATATATAGGCAACAACGTGGTGTAGTCAGCAGCACAAGTTTCCTGGGTTCAAGCCCCATGGCCAATGAAGGCGTTTCTATGAGTCTGCTTGTTCTTCTCATGTTTGCATGGGTTTCCTCCATGTGCTTTAGTTTCCTCTCACCATACAAATACATGTGCATTTTCCTAACTGCATTTCCTCCACAGTGTGAATACGAAAAATGTGTGTCTACTGGCCCTGAGATGGTTTTGCGAGCTGTTCAGGGTGCAGCTTGCCTTTGTCCGGAGTTGGCTGTGATGAGCTCCAGTCTCGCTGTGACCCTAATATAACTGAATTGGTTTTAAAAAATCTTCTTCTTTTCCTTGATCTGTTCCCTTCAGGGGTCGCCACAGGTCTATTTTAAAACTACACAATACCATTTTATACACACAATACCTTTATGGGTGCAGTACTATGGAGATTCAGGTCCTTCGTGGCCAATGGGAGGCCAATGGGAGGTCAGTGGGGTGGGATGTTGGGAGACAGTCAATGAGAGAGCAACTCGTGCATTGTTTGAATGTTTGAATGGCGCGTTTTAATGTTTGAATTTTGAATGGCGAGTTTGGTGCTTTTCGTAAGAAGAAGTTGTTTCGTATACAGAGGACGAAAATTCAGGAAACTGCTTTTCGTAACCTGGATTTTTCGTATTCAGAGGTTTTCGTAAGTAGAGGGCCGACTGTATGATGTTACACCTTTCTGAGCTATTTTGCACCCCCTACTGACGGTACTTCAAGAGCCTGTAACAGTAAATTTCTCCATTGTGAGATTAATAAAGCTGTATCTTATCTTATCTTATCTTATTCTGTCTTACTGAGACTAACCTTCATTCCTCTCCATTTCAGGGCATACCTTCACCTCTCTAGATTTTCCTGCACTTGTTCTCTGCTCTCACAACAGATCACGATGTCATCTGCAAACATCATAGTCCATGGAGATTCTTGTCTCACCTCGTCTGTCAGTCTGTCCATCACCATAGCAAACAAGAATGGGCTCAGAGCTGACCCTTGATGCAGTCCCACCTCCACCTTGAACTCTTCTGTCACACCGACAGCGCCCCTCACCACTGTCTTACATCTCTCATACATGTCCTGCACCACTCTAACATACTTCTCTGCCACTCCAGACTTCCTCATGCAATACCACAGTTTCTCTCTCGGCACCCTGTCATGTGCTTTCTCCAGATCCACAAAGGCACAATGCAGCTCCCTCTGGCCTTCTCTGTACTTCTCTATTATATATTACATGAACATAAAAACAGAAAAAATAGAAAAAATAAAGTGAATGAATTGGAATAATTGAAATAAAAAAAGAAACCCAAAAACCAAAAAACAAAAGTCTTACGGGTCACAGGTGGAGTTTGAGTCCTTTAAGTTATCACAACACCGCCTGAGCACACTGGAAAGGTTGAACAGACTGGACTCACTTCCACTTGTGTCTCTAGCAACAGGGGTGGTTACAGGTATCAATGTGCATGTAACCGGAGGGCAACTGATTGGTCTGCTGGGTTGTGGTTGCTGCTCTCCTGCAGACGATGTTGATTGTTGTGCACACGGTCGTGTTGCCTACCTCACGTTTTGAGGTCCCCAGACAGGCACGGGTGGACCAAACAGCTGCGTGGTCCACGGCGTTGGTAGGGGCGGCCAGTAATGCTGCTGGTGCCACTGGTGGTGCAGAGGTGGTAGTCGATGCTGCTGCGAATGCTACTGAGGAGGCTGGAGCTGCTGCGACTGCTTTCTGCGTAGGAGGTGGTTGTTCCTGCGGCTGCATCTCCAAGGCTTCAGCTCGGTCCAAGCATTCATTCAACACTTCTTGACTTTTCAACTTGACATGCCTGTACAAAGGTTTTGGGAGATTCTGCAACACAGCTGCCGCGCAACTGGTAAAACTCACCCTCTCTGACTTATCGGCTGTTCTTACTTCCCTTCTCTATCTCACCAGCTGTTCCGCTGTTGCGAGAATCCGGTCGGCTCTATTGTCAAGGCTGGACGTTGCAATTCCAAACCTTGCCAAGGTGGACCTGGATGCTCTGGTGACAGACGTTGCGTCGAGGGGGGTGACAGGTGTTTCCTGTTCAGCCAGCTGGAGGTCGAAAGCTGCACTGTCCTGTGACCCTTCCAATGTTGATGGCAGTAGAGGTTCTCCAGTGGTGGTGGGCGTGGAACTGCCGTGGCCAGCTGTAGCAGAAATCTTTGACTTCAGAGAGACCACGTTCCTCCGCTGTACCTCAACAATGTGTGGACATAGGAAGCTAAAGCTGTCGTATATCCACTGGTCCCTCTGAGACATGTTCAGATCAGCTTTCCCCGACTGCCACCGTATAGGCTTTCCCAGTCTCGTTTCAGCCATTGTTTCAGCTCCTCGTCGCTCTTCCCCACACGTAACCCCTCAGCCCAGAGCTTGGCCTTGTGCGCTTTCCCCATCCAGAATCAGAGTTTCTCGTTGTACGGGCACTCGTTCGCCTGGATGAACTCCACCATGGCCTGCTCCTCATCGTCAGTGAACTTGATGTAGATG
This sequence comes from Plotosus lineatus, assembly GCA_024760905.1. Lineage (NCBI taxonomy): Eukaryota > Metazoa > Chordata > Actinopteri > Siluriformes > Plotosidae > Plotosus > Plotosus lineatus. The sequence goes on along the minus strand of CM045742.1, from coordinate 5,424,826 downwards.
CATGCCTTCTTGTTTGGGTCAGCGGCGATATCAGCGGAAACGACATCCAGCTTGGCGTTGACCCCGGCTTCCTGATAAAGCTCTTCAACTGGGGTTTCCGGCGTTGGAGACCATGGCCTCTTGGTGGATGTCTTCCGCTTGGCTTTCGACATTGTCGCATCTCATCATTTGTCTTGCGTGCCTGTATTTATAGTCAAAGTGAGTTCCGTAAGTGTTCCGTAAGTCTTCCGTGCTAGCCACAACTATTCCATAAATGTTCCATATGTATTCTGCAACCGTTCCACTTTGTTCCATGTACTGTCTACAGACGTTTCGCAGAGTTTCCCTATTGTTCCGTATGTATTCCGTGCCTTCCATGAGTATTCTATGGAGATCTGTAGATGAACGCGACTGTTCCGTGGCCGCTTTTGACCATATGGAAGAGGGGGGAAGACTTACGGAACAGTTGTGAAACACTTGAGGTATAAAAGGAAAGATCACGGACCGTTTGCGGAAATAACGGAATATTTACGGAAGGACTGCGGAACCAAAGGGAAGACTCTCGGAAAATTTTTACATGAACGTGCTTTTGAACATGTTCAAAAGCATGTTCACAGAAGATTTTGGTCTGCTGGAAGTGGAGGAACACATTCGGAATCATACGGAAGGACACGGAAGATGAGGGAATAACTGAGGAACGTTTGAGGATGGCAACATTTTTGCTTCCACAAGTCTGCTGCGCTCCAGTGAAATGGGGGTATAAGGTTGGGGGTTCAAGCCCCACTCTCAGTGGGTTGTCACTGTTCCCCCAGTGCACTCACTAAGTTATCACTGGATACGGTGGAGGTTCATGTAAAAGAACCATTGCTGAGAAGAGTAGCTGCAGAGCCGTCAGCATGTTTCTGCCCTGCAATGGCCTGGCAAGCTATCCAAGGTGTACTCTGCCCTTACCCGGAGTCGGTTGGGATGGGCGCCAGCCTCCCTGTAACCCTAATTAAGATTAAGCGGTTACAGAATGAGAAATTTTTTTGTGCATGAAGACTCGATAAAAAAACCCCATGTGGTTCTTATCACGGCAGTGCAATGTTGTAGTGGTTAGTACACTACAACAGTCCTATGTTTGAGTCCCAGGATCAAGCATTTCAGTGTGGACTTTGAGTTCTCTGCCTTCCTACTACAGGCTAAAGACTCTTACACTACATTTACATTTACAGCATTCTGCAGATGCTCTTATCCAGAGAAACAGTTATCATTTATTTATACAACTGAGTCATTGAGAGTTAAGGGCCTTGCTTAAGGGCCAGGTAGTGGTGAAATTGGGGATTGAACCACTGACTTTCGTATCAGCCATCCATCAAGCCTGTACTGCCCCATATTAGGCTAGTTTGTTTCAAGTTGCCTCTATATGGGAATTTATGTGTATTTTTTGTCCTGTGGTGGTTTAGTGAGCTGCTCAGAGCACACCCTGAGATGGGCATGGCTGAGAGGGGCTTGTGACACTGATAATAGTGGTTTGAAAAGTGAGTGAGTGAGTGGAAGTGGTGTGACACTTTCCCAAGTCCAAAACATTTGTGGATCCAACATCAGGTGTAAAAAAAGCACAAAACATACAAGTCCATACAGAATTCATGTGTGAAAGATTAAGTTCGCATGATTCAGTGCTTTTAGAATCAGAAAAACTTAAAGCAATTGTTTCTCTGTTTGGTTTTAAAAATCTCTCACATCATTATGGAAGAGTTTTCCAAAAATAAGCACGACCACAAACAGGATGCTGCACCACTGTCCCACTTTCACTCTGCGTCGGATCAGTATGGCCTGCTTTTCATACCCTTGTAATAGCTCCACTGTATTGATTTTTGATTGACAGTGACAGTTGTAGTTTAATGGCATTGTGGGTATATGTGTTACAAACCCATGAACACTCAAGTGATGAATCATTGGGATGTATGTGATAATTATAATAAAATAATATGTTATAAGATCTTTTCACAGCTCTTTTAGGATAATTGCAGTAAATAAACAGGAACATTGAAAATAATTGTAGTTAATCTGCTGTAACATAGCAGAATGTACGAGTTAAACAATAATCAGATCATGTCAGTTCATCAAAGCAAAGCCTTCTTTTGTAATAATTTAAAATATTATTTGTATGTTGACAGCAAATAATAAATCAAATTAAAGAGAAGCTCTTTCTCTCAGTTTAAGCCTCACAAAGTGGCTAAAATACACCGGGCAGGTTCAGTTCCACTCAGTCAGCCAAGGACCAACAGGATAAGCCTTGTGGAATTTTTGAGTTGGGTGTTTGCTCCCTAATTTTGCTAACAAGCCTGCATTGCAGTATTCCAGAACAACCTATGACAGTTGGGATTATGAGTTTGAGAATTACAAGGAATACCTTGGACCATGCCTTATCCACTGTGGACCACCTCAAAGCCCAGCATATCTTGGAGCTTATTGGGGCAGGTATTGGGGGCTATGTTGATAGGACGACGCCCAGGAGTTTGTGATGTCCTGCGCTGACCCTGATGCACCTCTCTAATATTCTCATCCAAAGCAGACAGCCTCCTCTTTGGTGTTCACATCTGAGGCAAATAGAGTGGGTTTGATTATGAACTTCAAATTGCATCTGCAGAGGAACTGTACAAATCTTATGGTGTATGCCTTATGATGCATTTAAATATGACAATGATCCTGGAAATGAAAATGAACTTCAGACTGCCAATGAACTTCTGAGTGATTATGATACTTTACTCACTGTGGAAGACTGAGCAAAATATTATGATATAATTGTCATGGTCTGTGCTGGCTGACGAACTAACTCTGCCTTAACTCATTGCAGGCGCTGGTGAGGGGCGTGGTGGTTGCTGATAGAGGGGTTTCTGAGCTGAGCACACCTGGTCCTAATCTGCAATCAGCGGCAGCCAGCGATAAAAGGGAGCGGCATGCTCCACTCCGCTGTCAGAAGATTGGTTCTAGTGACTCTGTTCCACGACGTTCTCTCTGATCCCTGGTTCGTGTTCCGTGCTCGACCAGTTCTCTCTATCTGTGTATTCTAGTGAATTTCAGTGCTGGACATTAAATAAATCGTTGAACCCTCATTCAGTCTCCTGCATCCTTGGGTCCTACACAAACACTCCATCCATGACAATAATACATCGCTTAGATTGAAATTGTTAACCAAGTCATTTGGGGTCAGGCAAGCCGGTATACTCAATGTTGGTCCCAAGACCGGTTAAATTATGAAGAGCATTGCATTCTGCATACAGAATGTGCCAAATCAAAATCAGAATGCTCATACAGGATTAGATGAGGCCTGCATTAACAAAGAATACCACCATTACTATTGACAAGAAGGGTACTGGTGGAAATTGTGCTACTGTTGGGCCAAGGGGAAGGAAAAGAGCAGAAAGATGTACATTGGTAGCTTGACTTACGAAATTAATCTGAGGGTGAGATCAGAAGTCAAAATGTTTATTAGATAAAACAAAAATTCCCATCGGAAATAAAAGAAAACCAATTAATCCGTTCCAACTTCCTCCCAAACTCATATAACCTGACACAAACACGTATATTTAACCTAATATATTAAAGATAAACATGTAACTATACTAAATATTTCATAATAATAATAATACATGTACATTAACATTAATAATAATAAATAATAATAAAACACGAATAAACAATAAGTCAACTAACACTTCCGATCATCGACTGCAGCAAGATTGTCACGTGGGCGCAAAGATGTCACGTGGGCAGGCATGAGGTGGTGTGTAACAGAGAAGGAAGAGCAGGAGAATTTTGTGTATGTGCACGCTACGAATGCCAGTGAGGAAAGGCTTGTGGTGAGCTCCCACAAGGCCAGTGCTTCTCAAATAGTGAGGTGTGATGCCAGGGGAGGCGCCTGGGGAACATGCTTTTTTTATCATACTGTGCTAGAATTAAGTGTAATTGCGGATCCTCTACAGTAGCTGGGAGTGGCACTCTCACTGTGTTTCCTATGCTGTAGGGGATGTGCAATTCTCGATAGGATGTGCAATTACACTAGAGCTCATAAGTCAAAATTTTGCTTCATTGGATGGGGCAGATTTTTGGTGGGATCAAAGCTTGTGCCATGGAAAATTCGTTATAAAAGACACTCATAAGTCAAGGTATCACTATATTTAAATATTGAGAGAAAGCAAAAAAGGTTCGCCGTGTTCAGATCAGAATAGGGACTTTGAATGTTGGTAAAGGGAGAGAGCTGCTGATATGGTGGAGCAGAGAAAGGTGGATGCATTGTGTTCAAGGGACCAACTGAAAAGAAAGTAAGGATAGATATGTTTGTGGTGGACTCTTGTTCTATTATACTGTAGACAGGAAGTAAAATGGTGTAAAGATAATCCTGAATAAACAGCTCAACAGGAGTCTATTGAAAAAGAAATATAAAACTATAAATTATAAGAGTGGTGTTAGATGTCATTAGTAATGCAGCCGTGAGGGGGGGGGGCACAAACCAGTGTCTCTCCCTCACGCCGGTCCCAAGCCCGGATAAATGCAGAGGGTTGCGTCAGGAAGGGATTCCGGCGTAAAACAAATGCCAAATAAACTATGCGAATCACAAGAAAGAATCACATACCGGATCGGTCGAGGCCCGGGTTAACAACGACCGCCATCAGTGCCATCAACCAACAGGGTGCTGATGGAAATTGGACTACTGTTGGTCGAAGACGTCGAAGAAAGAGAGGCGGGAGGCATGTCCGTTGCCAGAGAGAGAAGAGGAAAGGCATGAGTCTAGGACTGAAAGTAGGGACTTTGAACATTGGAACTATGGCAGGAAAAGGTAGAGAGCTGGCTGACATGATGCAGAGGAGGAAGGTGGACATACTGTGTGTTCAGGAGACCAGGTGGAAAGGTCGCAAGGCTAGAAGCATAGGAGCAGGGTTTAAGCTGTTTTATCACGGTGTGGATGGGAAGAGAAATGGAGTCGGAGTCATCTTGAAGGAGGAGTTTGCCAGGAATGTTCTAGAAGTGAAAAGAGTGTCAGACAGAGTGATAAGTCTCAAGTTAGAAATTGAAGGTGTGATGGTCAATGTTGTTAGTGCTTATGCCCCACAGACAGGATGTGAGTGAGAAGAGAAGGAGAGATTCTGGAGGGAGTTAGATGAAGTGATGCAGAGTACCCCCAGAGGTGAAAGAGTGGTCATTGGGGCAGACTTCAATGGACATGTTGGTGCAGGAAACAGAGGGGACGAGGAAATGATGGGTAGGTTTGGTATCCAGGACAGGAACGCAGAAGGACAGATGTTGGTAGATTTTGCAAAAAGGATGGAAATGGCTGTGGTGAATACTTTCTTTATGAAGAGAGAGGAGCATAGGGTGACTTATAAAAGTGGAGGTAGGAGCACACAGGTAGACTACATCTTGTGCAGGCGATGTAATTTAAAGGAAGTCAGTGACTGCAAAGTAGTAGTGGGTGAGAGTGTTGCCAAACAGCATAGAATGGTGGTGTGCAGGATGATGCTGATGGTGAGGAAGGTGAAGAAGGCAAAGGCAGAGCAGAAGACAAAGTGGTGGAAGTTGAAAAAGGAAGAGTGTCAGGTTGTCTTCAAGGAGGAGTTGAAACAGGCTTTGGGTGGTCAGGAAGTGCTTCCAGATGACAGGACAACTACAGCTAATGTGATCAGGGAGACAGGTAGGAGAATACTTGGTGTGTCATCTGGAAGGAAAGTAGATAAGGAGACTTGGTGGTGGAATGAGGAAGTGCAGGAGTGTGTACAAAGGAAGAGATTAGCTAAGAAGAAGTGGGACATTGAGAAAACCGAAGAGAGTAAACAGGAGTACAGGGAGACACAGCGTAAGGCAAAGGTAGCAGTGTCAAAGGCCAAACAGAGCGCGTTTGATGACTTGTATGCTTGGTTGGAAAGTAAGGAGGGAGAAAATGATTTATATAGGTTGGCACAGCAGAGAAATAGAGATGGGAAGGACGTGCAGCAAGTTAGATTGATAAAGGACAGAGAGGGAAATGTATTGACTGATGACAGAAGTGTGCTGGGAAGATGGAAAGAGTACTTTGAAGAGCTGAGGAATGAGGAAAATGAGAGAGAAAAAAGAGTAGAAGAGGTGACTGTTGAGGACCAGGAAGTAGCAAAGATTAGTAAGGGTGAAGTGAGGAGGGCATTGAAGAGGATGAAGAATGGAAAGGCAGTTGGTCCTGATGACATACCGGTGGAGGTATGGAAGTGTCTAGGAGAGGTAACAGTAGATTTCCTGACAAGAAAATTTAACAAGGTCTTAGAGAGTGAGAGGATGCCAGAGGAATGGAGGAGAAGTGTGCTGGTGCCCATTTTTAAGAACAAGGGAGACGTGCAGAGTTGTGGCAACTATAGAGGGATAAAGTTGATGAGCCATATGATGAATTTATGGGAAAGAATAGTGGAAGCTAGACTAAGGGCAGAAGTCAGCATTTGTGAACAACAGTTTGGTTTCATGCCAAGAAAGAGCACCACAGATGCAGTGTTTGCCTTGAGGATGTTAATGGAGAAGTACAGAGAAGGTCAGGGGGAGCTGCATTGTGCCTTTGTGGATCTGGAGAAAGCATATGACAGGGTGCCGAGAGAAGAACTGTGGTATTGCATGAGGAAGTCTGGAGTGGCATTACTGGCCGCCCCTACCAACGCCGTGGACCACGCAGCTGTTTGGTCCACCCGTGCCTGTCTGGGGACCTCAAAACGTGAGGTGGGCAACACGACCGTGTGCACAACAATCAACATCGTCTGCAGGAGAGCAGCAACCACAACCCAGCAGACCAATCAGTTGCCCTCCGGTTACATGCACATTGATGCCTGTAACCACCCCTGTTGCTAGAGACACAAGTGGAAGTGAGTCCAGTCTGTTCAACCTTTCCAGTGTGCTCAGGCGGTGTTGTGATGACTTAAAGGACTCAAATTGTGCCTTTGTGGATCTGGAGAAAGCACATGACAGGGTGCCGAGAGAGAAACTGTGGTATTGCATGAGGAAGTCTGGAGTGGCAGAGAAGTATGTTAGAGTGGTGCAGGACATGTATGAGAGATGTAAGACCGTGGTGAGGTGTGCTGTCGGTGTGACACAAGAGTTCAAGGTGGAGGTGGGACTGCATCAAGGGTCAGCTCTCAGCCCCTTCTTGTTTGCTATGGTGATGGACAGGCTGACAGACGAGGTTAGACAAGATTCCCCATGGACTATGATGTTTGCAGATGACATTGTGATCTGTAGTGAGAGCAGAGAACAAGTGCAGGAAAATCTAGAGAGGTGGAGGTATGCCCTGGAAAGGAGGGGAATGAAGATTAGCCTCAGTAAGACAGAATACATGTGCATGAATGACAAGGACCAAAGTGGAACGGTGAGATTACAGGGAGCAGAGATAAGGAAGGTGGAGGATTTTAAGTACTTAGGCTCAACAATCCAGAGCAATGGAGAGTGTGGAAAAGAGGTCAAGAAGCGTGTGCAGGCAGGTTGGAATGGTTGGAGAAAAGTGTCCGGTGTGATGTGTGATAGGAGGGTATCGGCAAAAATGAAAGGAAAAGTGTACAAGACAGTGTTGAGGCCAACGATGTTGTATGGTTTAGAAACAGTGGCCCTGGGGAAAAGACAGGAGGCAGAGTTGGAGGTAGCAGAGATGAAAATGTTGAGGTTCTCTTTGTGAGTAACGAGGATGGATAGGATTAGGAATGAGCACATCAGAGGGACAGCACATGTAAGACGTTTTGGAGACAAAGTCAGAGAGGCTAGATTGAGATGGTTTGGACATGTACAGAGGAGGGATAGTGAGTATATTGGTAATAGGATGCTGAGGCTGGAACTACCAGGCAAAAGGCCTAGAGGAAGACCAAAGAGACGATTCATGGATGTGGTGAAGGAGGACATGAAGGTCGTTGGTGTAAGAGAAGAAGATGCAAAGGATAGGGTGAGATGGAGGCAGATGATTCGCTGTGGCGACCCCTGAAGGGAAAAGCTGAAAGGAAAAGAATAAGGTGTTAGATGTCATTAGTGAATATGTCCCATGCATAGGGTGTGAGGGTGAGGAGAAGGATGACTTCTGGAGTGATTTGCATGAAGTGGTTAAGAGTGTTCCAAGTGGTAGACTGTTGGATGCATTTAAAGGTGAAGAGTGAGTAGTGAACCAAAGATTAGAAGGTGGAAGATAATGGAGAAAGACTGCAGTGTGATATTCAGAGAGGAGGAAAAACAGATTTTGAGTAGCAGCAAAGGAATGCTGGATGATCAAAGGGCTACATCAGTTATAGTGAGGGAAAAAACTAGCAGGGTATTCATGGTCCATCTAGACAGCAGAAGGAAGACAAAGAGATGAAATGGTAAAATTAAGAGGTTTTGGAAAGCATCTAGAGGAAAAGATGAGTGGAAAAAAGAGGAACATTTGGAGAGATGAAAAAAGTAGATAAGAGTACATAGAAATGTAGAGAGATGGAGAGTGGAAGTAAAAGCTAAGGAAGAGGTATTTAATGAGTTGGATGAGAAGCTGAATACAAAGGAAGGAGAGAAGAACTTGCTACAACTGGTGAGGCAGAGGGAGCGAGCAGGGAAATGTGTACTGCAAGCCAGGTTGATAAAGGACACACATGACAATGTGCTGACAAGTAAGAACAATGTGTGGCGAAAGTGAAAAGATTATTCTAAAGCTGATAATGAAGAAAATAAGAGCGACAGAGAGAGAGAGAGAGAGAGAGAGAGAGAGAGAGAGAGAGAGAGAGAGAGAGAGAAGCAGAACTGAGAGATGTGGAGAAAGTGAGCCACGAAGTGAGGGATCAGTAAGGATAAGATCGCAGCAGCTATGAAGAGCATGAAGAGTTGAAAATTAGTTGGCATGGAGATGTGTAGGTGAGATAGGACTGAGGTTTTCAACCAGGCTCTTCAACAAACGCTTGGAAGATGCCTGCGAGATCAGCTTAGATATATGTGTTTTTAGAATGTTGATGGAGAAGTACATGAAAGGTCAGAAGTTTCCCAATGTGATGGGACTTGGATCAATTGTACGACAGGGTGCCAAACGAGGAATTGTAGGTCTCTATGTGTAAACCAGGGTGACAATATGAAAGTGTGGTACAGGATAGACAGAATGACACTGTGACAGCAGTGATGTGTGCATTATTGATGGACTGGTTCAAGATGGAGGTTGGGTTGCATCAAGGATCGGCTCTGAGCCTTCTCTTGTTTGCAATGGTCATAGACAGGTTTACGGACAAGGTCAGACAAGAAGATATTGGTGTTTGTGGATGACACTGTAATCTGTAGTGAGAGCAAGAAGAGGAATGAAAGTCAGCAGAAGTATGGCAGAGAGCCTATACATGAATGAGAGGGAGGGTGACAGAAAAGTACAGCTGCCAAGCGCAGAAGACATTGCAGACAGAATGGAATGGGCGAAGAAGAGTGACTGAAGTGATTTGTGATAGAAAGTTATGTGGAAGTCATGAGAAAGGAAAGGTTTATAAGTCTGAGTCCAAGTATGGTCTAGGGTTTGAAGATGGAAATGCTGATTAAAAGACAGGAGCCAGAGCTGGAAGTGGCAGAGATGAAGTTGCTGTCCCTCAACCTTCCCCGACTGATGTATACGTACATGTATATATGTATATAACATCAATAAATACATATTCAATGCTATAAATGCTTATTAAACATTTAAACAATTAAACATTCAAAAATAATGCATAAGATGTAAATAAAATATAAATACGCACACATACAGATGCACACAGGCGCGTGCATACACTCAGATGCACAACAATGTAACTAGTTTTGATGGGAGGTTTTCGGTTGTTTTATTTGTTTTTTTTGTGTTGGTTTAGGCTTTTTTTTTTTTTTTTTTGCATAATTGGCCATTTTTTGTGGCAGTTTTCTTAACTTTCCCCCCTATTCTTCCTTAATTTCCTTATTTTTTAAGTCAATGAATTATTTTTAAAAAACTCTGAAATGCACTGAAGCCGCATGAAATGAAGCGTGAAATAGCAAGAGATCCCTTGATATATATATATATATATATATATATATATATATATATATATATATATATATATATATATATATATACAGTGATACCTCTGCTCACGAACATAATTGGTTCCCAGAAAGTGTGTGTAAGGTGAAAAGTTCGTCTTCCGAACATTTATTTCCCAAAAGAAACCATTAAAATGAAAATAATCCGTTCCCAGGTCCCCATAAAACATAATTTTCTACTAAATAAGCCTTAAAACTACACAAAAATATACCTTATTTTATGTATAATAAATGTGCTATTGTATTGTAATTAAAGAAATAAACTGTACTGTATAATAAAGTGGTTTTATTTACCTTTGTGATGGTAGTTGATGGCTTGATGGAATGGAGTGGGAGGAGGAGGGAGGGAGGGACTTCCTGTTTAGAAGGAGAGTTTGGAAATGCCTACTGTTTGGAAACACCCTTAGCCACACACGCACCCTTAATAGCTTCCTTGTTCTTAAGGATGGGAGCAATGGTAGACTTAGCGTACTGGTACTGGGACGCTAAGTCACACAAACGCACACCTCGTTCGTGTTTTTCAATGATCTCCGCCTGTGGTGGGGTCTTTTTCGGTCCCATAATAGCAAAAGTACACTCGATATGGTCCAAAATGTCTAGCAAACACAAACCACTTCCGCATTCAAAGAAAGGGGGTGATTTAACTGTGACGCCGTGAGCGTGCGTTAGCTTCTCGTGGTCGCCACCGTGGCGCTGTTCGACCGCGTGGTTTGATTCGTCCGCCGAAAACTAGTTCGTCAGCAGAGACTATATGCTCGCAAATTTAATATTCTTGAGGCGAAAAGTTCGTGAGCTTAGCGTTAGTCAGCGGAGGTTTTACTGTATATATATATATATATATATATATATATATATATATATATATATATATATATATATATATATATTCATTCATTGCAAATGGTCCCTACTGCAACACAACTTTTTCCTTCCTGCATCATATTAAGCAGTTCTACATCTTCTTGCAGAGTCGTTACCTTTTTCTCTTTTTCTGCCACTGAGGATCTTACCAGAAGCCAGAGAATATGCAGGGTGTTTGGGTGGCATCATAGAGCTTAACTGGTAATTAAACACACACACACACACACACACACACACACACACACACACACACACACACACACACACACACACACACACAAATGCACATTGACAACTTGTGCGCGAGTGAAAAAAAAATGGGTGTATACATCATCTCAACCAATCAGCAGGAGGGAGAAACAAAAGCTTTCAGCCATTAGCTAAATTTGAATCACATGCCAGTCACTTACAGGTTTGTCAGCATTCTGCGAGTATGTGGGAGCACGAGCACAAAACTGTGAATGGCCCAGGGCCTACTGAATCTCCACATTTCACCAAGTATCTTCCACATACAAAGAACTTGTAATGGTGTACTGCATGTTCGGCACTACAACCTTCTTCTTCTTCTTTTCCTTTCGGCTGTTCCCTTCAGGGGTCACCACAGCGAATCATAGTCCATGGTGAATCTTGTCTATCCTCGTCTGTCAGCCTGTCCATCATCATTGCAAACAAGAAGGGGCTCAGAGCTGACCCTTGATGCAGTTCCACCTCCACCTTGAACTTGTCTGTCACACCTACAGCACATCTCACCACTGTCTTACACCTCGTATTCATATCCGGCACCACTCTAACATACTTCTCTGCCACTCCAGACGTCCTCGTGCAATACCACGATTCCTCTCTCGGCACCCTGTCATATGCTTTCTCCAGATCCACAAAGGCACAATGCAGCTCCCTCGACCTTCTCTGTACTTCTCTATTAACATCCTCAAACAAAGACTGCATCTGTGGTGCTCTTTCTTGGCATGAAACCAACTTGTTCATAGATGCTGACCTCTGCCCTTTAGTCTAGCTTCCACTATTCTTTCCCATAACTTCATCATATGGCTCATCAACTTTATCCCTCTGTAGTGCCACAACTTTGCACATCTCCCTTGTTCTTAAAAATGGGTACCAGTACACTTCTCCTCCATTCCTCCGGCATCCGCTCACTCTCTAAGACCTTGTTGAATGTACTTGTCAGAAAATCTACTGCTACCTCTCCAAGACACTTCCATACCTCCACCGGTATGTCATCAGGACCAACTGCCTTTCCATTCTTCATCCTCTTCAATGTCCTCCTCACTTCACCCTTACTAATCTTTGCTACTTTCTGGTCCTCAACAGTCACCTGTTCTACTCTTTTTTCTCTCATTTTCCTCATTCATCAGCTCTTCAAGGTACTCTTTCCATCTTCCCAGCACACTTCTGCCATCAGTCAATCCATTTTCCACTCTGTCCTTAATCACTCTAACTTGCTGAACGTCTTTCCCATCTCTATTTCTCTGCTGTGCCAACCTGTATAAATCATTTTCTCCCTCCTTACTGTCCAACCTAGCATATAAGTCATCATACACCCTCTGTTTAGCCTTTGACCCCACTACCTTCGCCTTACACTGTGTCTCCCTGTACTCCAGTTTACTCTCATTGGTCCTCTCAATGTCCCACTTCTTCTTAGCTCACCTCTTCCTTTGTACACACTCCTGCATTTCCTTATTCCATCACCAAGTCTCCTTATCTCCTGTCCTTCCAGATGATACACCAAGTACTTTCCTACCTGTCTCCCTGATCATATTAGCTGTAGTTGTCCAGTCACCTTGAAGCACTTCCTGACCACTCAAAGACTGTTTCAACTCCTCCTTAAAGACAACATGACACTCTTCCTTTTCAGCTTCCACTACTTTGTCTTCTGGTCTGCCTTTGCCTTCTTCACCTTCCTCACCATCAGCGTCATCCTGCACACCACCATCCTATGGTATTTGGCAACACTCTCACCTATGACTACTTTGCAGTCACTGACATCCTTCAAAGTACATTGCCTACACACGATGTAGTCTACTTGTGTGCTCCTACCTCCACATTTTAAAGTCACCCTATGCTCCTGTCTTTTCTGGAAGAAAGTATTCACCACAGCCATTTCCATCCTTTTTGCAAAATCTATCAACATCTCTCCTTCTATGTTCCTGTCCTGGAATCCACACCCACCCATCACTTCCTTGTCCCCTCTGTTGCCTGCACCAACATGTCCATTGAAGCACTCGGCACCAATGACCACCCTTTCACCTCTGGTGGTACTCTGCATCACTTCATCTAACTCACTCCAGAATATCTCCTTCTGTTCTAGCTCACATCCCTCCTGTGGGGTATAAGCACTAACAACATTCAACATCCAATCTTCAATTTCTCACTTGAGACTCATCACTTTGTCTGACACTCTTTTCACTTCTAGAACATTCCTGACATACCCCTCCTTCAAGATGACTCCTACACCATTTCTCTTCCAATCCATTTCTCTTCCAATCCTTAGGGCTCTACTTCTCTCTCCTCCTCCTATTCCAATTGCCTTGAGGAAGGCTGCCATGGAAGCAGCCGGGAAGCCCCGGCAGCCAAACTCTACTGTCCAGACCTGGACCGCCCAGCCATTTCTTTTTCCCTCAATCTCCAGCGTTATATACTTGTTTCTTTTCAGCTACCCTGAGATCTCCACCCTCTCCTCACTTGGCACTGTCAGCTCGATAACCCCCATCCTCTTAGTGCTATTTGACAACAGCAGCATATCCGGTCTGAGGTTTGTCTCTGCCACTTTCCCTGGGACCTCGAGTTTCTTATCCAGGTCAACTAAGAGGTGCCAGTCTGCTGCACCATCCAAATAGTTACCTGCTGATTGTTGGGTCTTTGCTTTGGGTTTTTCTCCTTGCTTCACAAAGGTGATCCCACCACTCTCCCTTGACCTTGACTAGGCTTCAACCGATCCAGTATTTATTTTTTTTGACTCGCATTTTTATATGTGGCATTGGCTTGGGACCGGCGTGAGGAAGAGACACTGCATTGTGCATCTCCCCCCCCCCCCCCCCCCCGGCTGCATTGTGTACAGCACTACAACCAATAACCAACTACTAATAATGTTTAAGACATTTCTCCTAACGGGGTGGCACAGTGGCCTAGTTGTTTGCATCTATATTGTAGCTCGCAGCAAGAATTTACTGGCTTTGAGTCCCATGCCTGGTGAATGGTTCTCATTGTGCTTGTGTGGTTTTCCTCTGGATACTCCTGTTTCTTCCCACAGTTCAAAGACATGCTCATAAGGATAACTGGTTATTTTTTTTTAGGTGTAGTCAGGAGTCAGGGTCACCTGGTGGTAATCTTGGCTGTATCACTGATCCTAGAATTGGAGTTATTCAGCTGTTCTATGTGTTCTAGTAGTAATAAGAAATGTTTCAAAATCAGTATTTTTTTGTTAACAACGGCGTATTTTTCAGACTCTTGTGTTGGAGCAGAAATTATGTGTAGTTTATTGCTGTTAGAGTTTAAAGCTTGTCGAGTGTTTATGTTTTTATGTCGGCTTCGATCACAAGTTAGACATGTTAGTATTGTCTTGATTATTTTATTGTTACTTCAGCATTCTGGGGCTGTTGAATCCAATCCTGGTCCTATTGCTGAGAAAAATAACTTCCTTTCAGTTTTTCACTTGAACGCTGGAAGTATTCATAATAAGCAATCGTATCTGTTTGAATTTCTATCAGAATATGACGTTGTAATGTTCACAGAGACTCATCTAGATTCAAGTGTAGATAATGAAGCTTTGGCCTGGGAACATTTTCATGATCCGTTGCGTAGAGATAGGAACGCTTTTAGAGGTGGTGTAATGATTATATATTTCTCAACATTTAACATTTGAAAGATTATTTGATCTTGAAAATAGATATGATGAAATTATATGGGTGAAAATATTTCTTCCACAAAATCCGTTAATTATAACGTTATAGGCCTGAAAGTAATATAACTAATTTTGGGGCAGATTTGACAGTGGTATTGAAAGTGCTTTAGATATTTGTAGTAAAATTACAATTGTTGGTGAATTGAATGAAAATTTACTTTCTACATCCAATATAAATTTAACCAACATCCTGTTAAGCACACTTTTAGATCCGATTATAGTTAGTGATGAAGTTGATGTTGTGGAAAGTGGTATTGTTGATTTTGATGGTAGTATCACAAAGGCACCCTTGTTGGCCTTGCTGTACATGTGTCAAGAAGGTAGCCTATCCCAGAAAAGTCTGGTGTTACAAACATGGTGATTACGATAAACTGAATGCACTTGTTGATAATATGGATTGGTTGTCATTGTTTTCTGATTGCTGTAATGTTCTGTATTTTTATGAACGTTTTAATGAATATACGAAGCAATGTATTCCTTCTAGAATTGTAATGATTAGGCCCTATGATAAACCATGGTATGACTCTAACATTCGGCGGGAGAGTAGTAGGCATGACAGATTAAGGAAAAAGGCAAAGAGAACACAGAAAGAATCTGATGTTACTAAGTACAAAAAACAACACAATAAAGTTAATAATATGAAACACTATGCGAAAGATCACTTCTATGCTAATCTTGATGATTTTTTATTATTAGAACTATAGTATATGGAAAAAATAAATCATCATACTGGAAAATGTTACATAGTTCGACCAAAACACCTGACTCTACTTCATATATTCCAGCTTTGAAAAGAAATATAAATGAAGAACCTTCAGCTTTTTCAGATTTTGATAAAGTTAATATGTTAAATGAATATTTTGAAGCAATATCTAACCTGGGTGATACAGATACCAAATGTTTACCACAGTTCGGAAGGTTTACAGATGCTACATTAGATAATATTATTATAGACGTCAATGAGATTTCTGATATCATAAAATGTCTTCCTCTTAAGAAAGCTGTTGGGCCAAACCAGATTAGTCATCAATTACTTCGAAATACTGTTAAGTCAGTAAGCCCGGTTCTGTGCATATTATTTAACATATCATTGATTTCCTGTGTCTATCCTTAGCCAATAGAAATATGCAAAGGTTATGCCCTTATTTAAGAAGGTTGATCATTCTATAGTTTCGAACTACCATCCAATATCACTTATTAGTTGTGTTGGGAAGTTGTTTGAAAGAGTTATATTTAAGCATGTCTATAATTACTTTGTGTTCAATTACTTGTTATATAAATACAAGTGTGGATTTCCTGGAGGTCATTCTACTGTACAACAATTTGTCGAAATTTATAATCATATTTGAACATCACTTGATGACAAAAAGTACTATTGTATGGTTTTTTGTGATGTATCAAAGACCTTTGATCGAGTTTGGCATAGATGACTTATTTTTAAATTAGAGTTATATGGAAAGCTAAATGCAGCCATGAGGCGGGGGGGCACTAACCAGTGTCTCTCCCCCTTATGCCGGTCCCAAGCCCGGATAAATGCAGAGGGTTGCGACAGGAAGGGCATCTGGCGTAAAACTTCTGCCACATTTAAAAATGCAAATGATCAATACAGAATTCATACTGGATCGGTCGAGGCCCGGGTTAACAACGACCGCCATCAGTGCTGTCAACCAACAGGGTGCTGATGGAAATTGGACTACTGTTAGTCGAAGACGTCGAAGAAGGAGAGGCGGGAGGCGTGTCCGTAGGCAGAGAGAGAAGAGGAAATGCGTGAACCTAGGACTGAGAGTAGGGACTTTGAATGTTGGAACTATGCAAGGAAAAGATAGGGGGCTGGCTGACATGATGCAAAGGAGGAAGGTGGACATACTGTGTGTTCAGGAGACAAAGTGGAAAGGTAGCAAGGCTAGAAGCTTAGGAGCAGGGTTTAAACTGTTTTATAATGGTGTGGATGGGAAGAGAAATGGAGTAGGAGTCATCTTGAAGCAGGGGTTTGTCAGGAATGTTCTAGAAGTGAAAAGAGTGTCAGACAGAGTGATGAGTCTCAAGTTAGAAATTGAAGGCGTGATGGTCAATGTTGTTAGTGCTTATGCCCCACAGGCAGGATGTAAGCTAGAAGAGAAGGAGAGATTCTGGAGTGAGTTAGATGAAGTGATGCAGAGTACCCCCAGAGGTGAAAGAGTGGTCATTGAAGCAGACTTCAATGGACATGTTGGTGCAGGCAACAGAGGGGACGAGGAAGTGATGGGCAGGTTTGGTATCCAGGATAGGAACACAGAAGGACAGATGTTGATCGATTTTGCAAAAAGGATGGAAATGGCTGTGGTGAATACTTTCTTCAAGAAGAAACAGAAGCATAGGGTGACTTGTGAAAGCAGAGGTAAGAGCACACAGGTAGACTCCATCTTGTGTAGGCGATGTAATTTGAAGGAAGTCAGTGACTGCAAAGTAGTAGTGGGTGAGAGTGTTGCCAAACAGCATAGGATGGTGGTGTGCAGGATGACACTGATGGTGAGAAAGGTGAAAAGGCAAAGGAAGAGCAGAAGACAAAGTGGTGGAAGCTGAAAGAGGAAGAGTGTCGTGTTGTCTTCAAGGAGGAGTTGAAACAGGCTTTGGGTAGTCAGGAAGTGCTTCCAGAGGACTGGACAACCACAGCCAATGTGATCAGGGAGACCGGTAGGAGAGTACTTGGTGTGTCCTCTGGAAGGAAAGTAGATAAGGAAACTTGGTGGTGGAATGAGGAAGTGCAGGAGTGTGTACAAAAGAAGAGGTTAGCCAAGAAGAAGTGGGACATTGAGAGGACCGAAGAGAGTAAACAGGAGTACAGGGAGACGCAGCGTAAGGTGAAGGTAGCAGTGTCAAAGGCCAAACAGAGGGCGTATGATGACTTGTATGATAGGTTGAACAGTAAGGAGGGAGAAAATGATCTATACAGGTTAGCACAGCAGAGAAATAGAGATGGGAAAGACGTGCAGCAAGTTAGAGTGATAAAGGACAGAGAGGGAAATGTATTTACTGATGACAGAAGTGTGCTGGGAAGATGGAAAGAGTACTTTGGAGAGCTGATGAATGAGGAAAATGAGAGAGAAAAAAGAGTAGAAGGGGTGACCGTTGAGGAGCAGGAAGTAGCAAAGATTAGTAAAGGAGAAGTGAGGCGGGCATTGAAGAGGATGAAGAGTGGAAAGGCAGTTGGCCCTGATGACATACCAGTTGAGGTATGGAAGTGTCTAGGGGAGGTAGCAGTAGATTTTCTGACAAGAATATTCAACAAGGTCTTAGAAAGTGAGCAGATGCCAGAGGAATGGAGGAGAAGTGTGCTTGTGCCCATTTTTAAGAATAAGGGAGATGTACAGAGTTGTGGCAACTACAGAGGCATAAAGTTGATGAGCCATACAATGAAGCTATGGGAAAGAATAGTGGAAGCAAGACTAAGGGCAGAGGACAGCATTTGTGAACAACAGTTTGGTTTCATGCCAAGAAAGAGCACCACAGATGCAGTGTTTGCTTTGAGGATGTTAATAGAGAAGTACAGAGAAGGTCAGAAGGAGCTGCATTGTGCCTTTGTGGATCTGGAGAAAGCATATGACAGGGTGCCGAGAGAAGAACTGTGGTATTGTATGAGGAAGTCTGGAGTGACAGAGAAGTATGTTAGAGTGGTGCAGGACATGTATGAGAGATGTAAGACAGTGGTGAGGTGTGCTGTCGGTGTGACAGAAGAGTTCAAGGTGGAGATGGGACTGCATCAAGGGTCAGCTCTTAGCCCCTTCTTGTTTGCTATGGTGATGGACAGGCTAACAGACGAGGTTAGACAAGAATCTCCATGGACTATGATGTTTGCAGATGACATTGTGATCTGTAGTGAGAGCAGAAACCAAGTGGAGGAAAATCTAGAGAGGTGGAGGTATGCCCTGGAAAGGAGGGGATTGAAGGTTAGTCTTAGTAAGACAGAATACATGTGTGTGAACGACAACGACCCAAGAGGAACTTTGAGGTTACAGGGGGCAGAGATAAAGAAGGTGGAGGATTTTAAGTACTTAGGCTCAACAATCCAGAGCAATGGAGAGTGTGGAAAAGTGGTGAAGAAGCGCGTGCAGGCAGGTTGGAATGGATGGAGAAAATTGTCCGGTGTGATGTGTGATAGGAGAGTATCGGCAAGAATGAAGGGAAAAGTGTACAAGACGGTGATGAGTCCAGCAATGTTGTATGGTTTAGAGACAGTGACCCTGGGGAAAAGACAGGAGTCAGAGTTGGAGGCAGCAGAGATGAAAATGTTTAGGTTCTCTTTGGGAGTAACGAGGATGGATAGGATCAGAAATGAGAGGAGGGATAGTGAGTATATTGGTCGTAGGATGCTGAGGTTGGAACTACCAGGCAAAAGGCCCAGAGGAAGACCAAAGAGAAGATTTATGGATGCGGTGAAGGCGGACATGAAGGTCGTTGGAGTAAGAGTAGAAGATGCAGATTATAGGGAGAGATGGAGGCAGATCATTTGCTGTGGCGACCCCTGAAGGGAACAGCCGAAAGGAAAAGAAGAAGTTATATGGAAAGCTACTTGACTGGTTTAAAAGTTATGTTAGGGATCGAAGTCAGTCAGTTTTTGTTAATGGGTCATTGTCCAAGCCTTTGGTGTTAAAAGCTTACAAATCAATGGAAGCTTACAAGTATTTAGTTGGCGGCTTTGTAAGCTGTATGCAACAATGGGAGCCAGGAACCGGGAAGAGAGACGACCACCTGATAATGGCTAAGGTGCGTGTTCTATCCCCAAATAGACCGACACAAACAAGCGCTTATGCAATAATACATTACAATTATCACTGCTTATAATGCTTGTATAAATTAATTTATATATAAGCCTATACAGTGTGTATATATATATATATATATATATATATATATATATATATATATATATATATATATATATATATATATATATATTTTTTTTTAATTTTTATAGCATCAATTTTATTTTTACCGGATGCTACCTCAATGATAATAGCGACCCTAGGCCCTATATAATAATATATATTTACCTGATACAAAGTGTTCACTGCATATTCTACTGTATTGTGTAGCATTCCAGCCTTTCCTATTTACCGCTGTGATCCACTTGGCTTTTCTCTCTGGGTCAGATGGAAAACGATAAAATGACAGTGCAGGCTGTGCAAATAGCGCAACACGATATAACCATACTCACTGCTTATTTTGTATCACTCCAGGGAAGTTAGTAATTGACAAACAACATCCAGTTGGGTAATGTCGAACCACTATTACTTATTTTTAAATGTTTAGCGATGTTGAATGAGCCAGCGCCATCCGGATCATGCCGTCCAATATGGCAGATAAATAAAAGTCACTTGACCCTGTGACATCATGTGCAAAACCTGAATAAACTCTTCTATTGAAATGAATTAAGAGTTATAAGATAACCAACTAGACTTCATGTTAAACTATAGTGAAATATTTTCATGCTAACATGCTAAATCCTCATTTGGGAGAAACCATTTAAAAATGGTTTTCCCTTTGAGTCTGGTTCCTCTCAAGGTTTCTTCCACTTGTTGACTGGCGAGGGGGTTTCCTCACCACCATCCTCACAGGCTTGTTCATTAAGGATGGATAGAGTTTATAGAAAAATGTTTATAAACATGATGATGTCACAGAGAGGGATGCTAGAGAACATAGCTCATGTGACACATCGGACAAATGGACAGAGGGACATGGAGTCTATTAGTTGGTAGAGGAATTGCTATCTGGTCTACACCTTTACATGAGACATCCCCCAATCATACCCAAGAAAACAGAAACGCATCCCAATACGATACAACAAACGTACAAACTCTGTCACAAACCACCGAAAGCATTCTCTCTCTCTCTCTCTCTCTCTCTCTCTCTCTCTCTCTCTCTCTCTCTCACACACACACACACACACACACACACACACACACACACACACACACCCACACACACACACACACACACACGAGTATATGTATATTACATAGTAATACATGGTATATTCAATTATAGCAATAAATGTGTTCCATTGCAGTCTCCCCCATCGTGACATATTTTTATACTCAGTAACAGATAGTGCTGTGTGGAAAGAAAGAGCAATATTGAGTTCACACAGACAGCGCACACCATGTACTTCCTATGTTTTTCAGTGTCAAATTTGTCAGCCAGTCTCTTTTTTTCCTTTTTCTATGTCATCTTGAGGGTGACCTTGTGTTAATGAGAGTTTGCACACGAGAGCTGCTCTTTCAGCATGTCCCCCAAGGCACCACCCAAAAACAACCCCACTACTCTCTCCCTTTTCGTAATGCACACACACACACACACACACACACACACACACACACACACACACACACACACACACACACACACACACACACACAGAAATACCATAAGGACAACCCTGTGATTCCAGAGTCAGACTTTGCAAGAGGAAGCGAGTGAATGTGTAAGAGAGGCTGAGCAACAAAGAACCAAATATCCATCGCTGAGTGAATGAAAAGAAAATTGATAAACTGCACCTACTGAAGAACCAGTGAACTATACCTCCATTTGAAAGTAAGTACCATGCATAAGAGTTCAAAGTAGAAGGGAGGGGAGTTTGGGCAGAGAGAGAAAGAGAGAGAGAGAGAGAGAGAGAGAGAGAGAGAGAGAGAGAGAGAGAGAGAGAGAGAGAGCGAGAGAGCAGATATTCACGACAGAGCCTTAGGGAAAGTGTGTGCTCTGAATACATCACTTCAAGGCATCTGTGAGCATGGTGGAGACAGGTTGAGGTGATTGGGAAAGATCTGTGGTCAGACAAAATTTCGTTGCTCTGCCGAGTGTATGAAGGCAGGCTTGACACTGTGTCAGTAGCCCAAGTTGGTTGTTTCTCCAGTTCTGTAGAACAAGTTTCTGCTGAAACCAAGAGCAAAGCTTCAGTCACTCTGAGGCTTAATTCGGATGATAAATTATTTGAGAAGATACAAAGCCATTGTGATTAATATGTCTGTACTGAAAAAGCAAACATGAGACTCATCAATTTTTAACATCTCGAGCACCCAGCAGTGTGTTCCTGTTTCAGTTTTTTTTTTTAACTTGATGTTATCCCATGAATTTGTCAGCTGAAAAGACAGAGCAATCTCTTGTTTTCTTTCGCACATTGTAAAAAGTAAATGGAAGTTTATTTTAGAAGATCAAGCAGCTTTGAGGTGTTGCATGAAATTGGAACAATAATCTGTCTTCTAATTTATTTATTTATTTATTTATCATCTACTGAGGTGACATCCTTTTATAACTGCTGCTTAAGTTTTTCTAACTCTTTCTCCTAAAGCATTGCTTTAAATGTCATGTTTAATAGAATTGAACCTTTATCAGTAACAAAACAAAAAAAGGTTTGTTTGCTTCTTGTCTAAGAGAGAGAGAACGTCTCACATTCTTTATTATCATAGCCCACATCTTTATAACTACACCCACTTTTGGTTTAAAGGGTTTGCACATACTGTACTTTATCACAGTTTAAAAGAACAATGTGCAGTACGTGAGAACAGGTTAAAAAAAGTTCTTTTAGTGTTTATCAAAAATTTTTACAGAATTCCCAGACATGTTTTTGTGGGTAAATTTGAATGATCTCTGGTTATGACGGGGACCAAAGAGGAATAAAAATGCCACTCAAAAAGTGCAAACCTCCTCCAAGCCTTGCAATCCCCCATATGAACAATTTGTTGATTAATTCATTTATTTATTCATTTGCACAACCACTTAGTCCTACAATGTTTGTGGAGAGGCTAAAGCCTATCTGAGCTGTCTCTGTCCGAAGGTGGAGTACACCCTGAACAGCTCAGCAGTCCAATGTAAGACCAGGACTCGCACATCCATTCACACTCGCGTTGCCACCTAGGGGTAATTTGGAACAGCCTATTAACCAGATGTGCATGTTTTTGGATTATGAGACGAAACCAACATACTTGGAGGAAACCAAATGTAATTATGACATTTGACATTGTAAAAAAGCAGCATTACATAGTAATAACAAATCTGATAAAGACTTTAAACAGTTCTGTATAAACTGTACAAGAAACATGTGGCGACAGCTTCAAGGAAAAGTTGTCTATGATGACATTGATGAACGAATATTATTTAACCAGTCATTAAAAGGAAAACCAACCATTTGTCTGGGAAAGCCTTGCAAGCATGACAGGATTCAAACCCATGACCTTGTTGCTATGGACATTTCGCCACTATGCCCCCTCAACCCATCAAATCAACCAAAATTTTTGAGAATGTTAAAGAAGATTATACCAGCAAGTCAGAGGATGTACTCTCAGCAACATTACCTACCCTCCACTGCTGTAGCGGTCTCAGACGAGGGTGGCAGAAGGACTCTGGAACTGCCAATTTGTTGTGAAAAAGGCTGATTCACATCTCTGTCATTGCTTCTCGTTACTCTCTTGACTTTCTTGCACTAGCTGAAACCTGGATTTCCTCACACAACTCTGCTACACCAGCAGCTTTTTCCTCTGCTCATGCTTCTCTCAAACTCCACAAGTAACAGGGACAGGTGGTGTTACAGGTCGACTCCTGTCTCGAAGTTAACATCTACTCTCCAATCAACCTCCTCATCATTGTTATCTACTGCCCTCCTGGACTCCTAAGACATTTTCTAGAAGAAATGGACACAGTCTTCAGCACTTTCCACACTGACAACACCCCGCTCACTCTTCTGGGAGACTTTAATCTCCTCTCTGACAAGCTTCAGTCCTCCTGCCTTCTACCCTTCTTTCCTTTAACTTTTAATAACTCCTCACCCACACACACAAAGGAGGGAATCGCTTGGATCTTGTTTTCAATCGTCCCTCTCCAGTCAAAGGCATTAATTTCACTGCACTGCAAATCTCTGACCACCACTTGGTTTCCTTTACTATCAACTTACCTATTCTATCTAACACTAGCTCTCACTTTTCTTCCCCCACTTGACAAAACCTCCACACTGTTTCTCCTTCATCTGTTGCTTCCTATACTTGATCTTATCTTTCTTATCCAATCTCCTTTCCTTCCCTACCACTAGAATCTGCTACTGATACTTTCCTCTCCTCACTCTCTGCTTCTATGGATCTCCTCTGCCCTTTGTTGACAAAAGCCAAGAAGAGTTCTTGCTCTGCTCTTGGCTCCCAGAGGTACTTTAAAGCAACCGTAGACAACTCAGAGCAGCTGTGAGAAAGTGGAAGAAATCTCAACTTGAATCAGATCTGGCTTCCTACCATGCTCTCCTATCCAGATTTCCATTTGATGCGACTTCTGCTAAGATAGCCTTCTACAAGAAAAAAATGGACACTGTTACAAAAGACCCACACAAACTCTACAATGTATTTTATTTTTACTCAATCCATCTGCTCCACCTGTCCCATCCTCCCTGACCACGAGACTTTGCGACATCTTTGATGGGAGGATTAAACAAATCTGAGAGACATTTACTCCCACTCTAACTCCTACACTACACAGCACAGATTCCACTTTCCCTTCCCTTGCACAGTTTTTCAATCTCACAAATGAAGACATCCAGCAAGTCATTTCATTGTGGAATCCTACCACCTGCTAACTGGATCCAATTCCTTCCATAATACTAAAGAGTATCTCTCAAGACCTTCTGCCCTTTAGATCCACTCTCATCAATAAGTCTACCTCATCTGGTCAGATACCAATGGCATTCATACGAGCCAAGGTTTTCCCCAGCTTAAAGAATCCCTCAGCCATCAACAACTACAGACTGGCATCACTTCTTTCTTTCCTTTCTAAAAGTTTCAAACACCCTATTTATAACCAAATGTCTTTCTATCTTTTGCAGAATAATCTCCTTGACCCTAATCATTCTGGCTTCAAAAACACATTCTACAGAGACTGCACTCTTGGCTGTTACAGAGAAACTACATGTTGCAAGATCAGCCAAGATGTCATCACTCCTCATCCTCCTCAACCTTTCAGGAGCATTTGACATGGTCAGCCACACGACCCTCTTATCCATTCTCAGAAGTCTTGGAATTTGTGGTGCAGCATGGCAGTAGTTTGCTTCCTCCCCGGAAGGTTGCTCATATGAGGTTAGGCAGAGGGGATCTACATCTCCATGATGAATTTCTATTGGTGTTCTCCAAGGCTCACTTCTTGGTACAGTTCTGTTCTCTCTTTATGCTTGGTCCCTTTGGTGATGTCATATCCTCACATGGGTTTCTATACCACTGCTATGCAGATGATACAACTTGTTCTCTTTTTTCCTCCCTCAGCTACTGATGTTTCTCCTTGGTTCTATGTGTGTCTAGCAAGTACCTCCTGATCAATGGAAGCTCACCAGCTGAAGCATAATCCCAGTAAGACCAAATTGCTCTTCATCCCAACTGACTCATTCCCACACCAAAATCTTGGAACTTCTCCTTGGGCAACACTACAATCTCTCATTTGGGCACTGCACGAAGCCTTGACATAATGATGGACAATTGCCTGTTCTCCTCTTCTCATATCACTAATTTTTCGAAAATGTTGATTTCTTCTCTTTAACATCCAAAGGATTCATCCACTTTTTCCCTCTAAGGCAAATCAAATATTTGTTCAGTACCTTGTCATCTTAAGACTAGATTACTGCAACATACTCCTGGAAGGTCTATCTTTGAGTGCTATTTGACTTCTGCAAATGATCCAGAATGCGTCTATCTTTGAGTGCTATTTGACTTCTGCAAATGATCCAGAATGCAACTACATGGCTTGTTTTCAGCTTTACCAAGTTTTCTCACACCACACCACTCCTTTAATCTCTCCACTGGCTTCTTGTAGCAGCTCGCATTAGATTTAAAACACTAATGCTTGCATACAAAGCCAAAAATGGACCTATACCCCTACCACAAAGCACTTATCACACCCTGCACTGCACCATCTGAACTCCTCTCTGTTCTGGTTCCCAGATGGTGGAATGAACTTCCTCTGTACGTCCAGACAGCTGAGTCACTAAGTATCTTAAAATGATGGCTGAAAACTTACCTTTTTCAGCAGTACTTACTATAGAACACTATGCTGTATAGTAGGCCCTTGACTATTCGCGGTTTTGCACTCATGGTTTGAGTATTCATGGACTGCAGCTTACACGTGATTCAAATTCAGCCAATGGCTGTCCTCCTTCCTGCTGATTGGTTGAGGTGATGTAACGCCCCTTTTTCCTCATTCGCACACAAGTTGGCAATGTGCCTTTTTTAGTGTGTTTCACTTACCAGTTAAGTTCTATGGTGTCACTCAAACGCCTGCTTAAGAGTCATGTCACTGCTGAAGAGGAATAATCGTTTGAACTGTTGTAAAACACTCCACTATCAAAGTCTTTTTAAATTATTATTCCAGTACATGCCCTAAGTTAATGTTTAAAATGTTTGTGTGTTATATTTTATTTACTGTGGTGTAGCATGTTTCTCATTTTGTTTTATTTATCCAATTTATTACATTTTTTGTTCTTTTATGTCTTTTTTGTTATGGTCTGTGTTTTGGGGGACTTTGATTTTGGCGCCGTGCCTCTAACTAACTGTTTACTTCCTGAGGGGCGTGGCTGATCTGCTGGGTAGCACACATCTGAATTCACTATTCTCATTTTCTCCCAATAAACAAAAGCACCTCACCTCTGCGCCAGAAGATTAACTCACATCAACATCACCACTTCTTTGGTTTATAACGCCTCTTACGCTATCACTCTAAAACTCTGCTTTGTACTTGCTCTGGTTGGGAGGCGTGGCTGAGCTGCTCAGATTTAATGCAGTTAATACCTGAATTCAGTCATCTCATGCCTAATGCAATACGTTCCTCTAGTGGGCATTTTTGAAAACTACAGTGCTGTATGTTTACAAAGAGAATGCATTGAAAAGTGTTTTTATGCGTATGCTGTATAATGTTTATATTTTAGCATCAATAAATATAACAGTAAAAATTCAAAAGTTTTTCTTAATCATTACTATATTTTACTACATTAATACTGAATTAATGAGTAAGACTGTCTATAGAATGTGTTTAAGAAGCATATTTTTGCGTATGTAATAGATCCATAGTATTTTACTTCCGGCTGCTCATTCCCGCATGTGACGTAATACATGGGGTTTTACTTCCGGGTATAGAACTCGTGGATTATCTCGATTCATGGGAGGGCCCGGAACTGAACCCCAGGGCCTACTGTATACATACACAAAAACCCACCAACTGAGTTTAACAGATGATACACTTAGTATGTGTTCTAACAAACCAGTGTAAGAAGATAGTCACTGATAGTGACTTTAAAGCACTTCTGTAAGTCGCTCTGGATAAGAGCGTCTGCTAAATGCTGTAAATGTAAATTTATATGTAAAGAACCTTTTTAAAAAATCAGGGATCTAAAATTTTATACAGATCAACTTGAAAATCTAGTGTCATCTTCCTGGTTAAAATTTAATAAAAATCCACAAATAACTTGTCATGCTAACAAACAAACCAACCAAACACATACCACCCCCCCCCTCTGTCCGAGGTAATTGGTTGCTTATATAAAAGAATATAAATGAGGTAGACAGAAAAAGAGGGCTTCAATATGCTTGCTGTTGCTATAGTTATTCGCTGTCCTACCACAGTCCCTCCAGCCAAACTAAACATTCCCCCATCTATCTGCACACAAAACGGATCTATATGGACACTTACACTGAACCAATGATACTTACCATTACCATATAGTGAGTGAGTAACAAAACAGTGCTTATCCAGGAACAGCTCTATTTCAGAACATTAGCATAGAAAATCTAAGAGTGAAAAACCATCAGAGATTTAACTTTCTAATTTCCTCTGAGGAAATAAAAGTGCATTTCAAATGCTTCTGAAAGTTCCTGGTCCCAGTCTTATTTTCTTACTGGAGCCATCAGTAATCCTCAGTAGTCTGTGTCTGGGATGCCAAGTAAAACAGCACTTGGCATGTCCCAAAATAGGTGAAAGGTGAGTGTTTTAGTCTGTTCATATATAAAGACTGAATTTTCTCATTCCTGTTGCATCACTCCACTTTGTTTCATGGTAACAGCTTAAAGACTTTTAAAGACATTACTGTTAGGAAACATATTGCTTTGAGACATAGTCTGCATCTCACGTGTTGGACATAATTCAGATACACCTGAGGCCCTTATGGCACAGCTCATAATGGAGTTAACAGGAGGCCAGAAACAAAGCTGTTATACTGACCGTCTCTAAGGAGATTATTCCAGGATCTCGACACATTTTTAAATGGGGAAAGCAATCTTTTACCTGACATCGCATTTATGATAAAGAACTATAAGATTTGTAATTAATGGATGTGCGTAGAACACTGAGCTTCATAGAGTACTGGAGGGTAGCATGATGGGTTATGACCATGTATGACACTGAAGCCATGCATCTATAAATAATTTCAACAAATAAAACAAATTTTCCCCAAGTATTAATGAAATATGTATGTATGTATGGAAGGGGCAGTGATAGTCTAGTAGTATAAGGCGCCGGATCGCTGATCCAAAGGTTGGGGGTTCGAGTCCCACTCTCCACAAGGTTGTCACTGTCCCCCCCCAGTGCAGCTAACTGGGTTATCAAAGGCCGGTCATGTCTCTCACTGTCTATGGTGTGAGGCATGTAAAAGAACCATTGCTGACTTTCGACAAGAGTAGGCTGCAAAGCCGTCAGCGTGTTTCCGCCCTGCGATGGCTTGGCGAGCTGTCCAGGGTGTACTCTGCCCTCGCCCCGAGTTGGCTGGGATGGGCACCAGCCTCCCCACGACCCTAATTAGGATGAAGCAGTTACAGAAAATGAAATGTATGTATGTATGTATGTATGTATGTACGTATGTATATATCTATCTGTCTGTCTATCTGTCTGTCTGTCAGTTGGTCTGTCTGTCTATCTGTCTGTCTAGTACTAGCTCAGCAAGTCTATGGTGAGCGGTTCATGTAAAAGAACCATTGCTGACTTTCGTAAAAAAATAGGCTGCATAGCTGTCAGCATGCTTCTGCCCTGTGATGGCCTGGCAAACTGTCCAGGGTGTACTCTGCCCTCCCCCAGAGTCAGCAAAGATGGGCACCAGCCTTTCCGCGAATGAATGAAATATATATACTTGTCTTTCGCCAAGCACTGGCTAAACTAAATAGTGAACTCAAAAGAAGTCCCTGGATTGGAGCTCCATGTTTGATGAGGGTACAGGGATCCCTTGCTACTTTGCGCTTCAATTCATGCAGCTTCAGTGCATCGCATATTTTTAAAACAATCTTCATCGAATTAAAAAATAAGGAAATTAAGGAAGAATAGGGGAAAAAGTTCAGAAAAATGCCACAAAACAAGGCTAATTATGCAAAAAAACCCCACAAACAAACAAAAACAAAACAACAAAAGCAACAACCCAAACCCCCCCATCAAAATTACTTACATTTTTATGTGAGGTTCACATCTGTGTATGTATTTATATTTTATTTGCATCTTATGCGTTATTTTTAAATGTTTAATTGTTATTATAAACATTTATAGCATTGAATATGTATTATTGATATTATAC
The DNA here is from genome assembly GCA_024760905.1 of Plotosus lineatus. Classification (NCBI taxonomy): domain Eukaryota; kingdom Metazoa; phylum Chordata; class Actinopteri; order Siluriformes; family Plotosidae; genus Plotosus; species Plotosus lineatus. The sequence continues at coordinate 5,395,496 of CM045742.1, read as the reverse complement.
ATTTACATATAAGTATACGTCAGTTCGGGGGGGTGGGGGTGTTTGATCCTACTTCGCGGAATTCAGAGGTCGCAGGGGATTTCGGTTCCAATTAACCACGGAAAGTGAAGGATCCTTGTATTTCTGTGTGAAGTTTGCCATAAAGGTTTCCTATGGGGATTCAGGTTTCTGCCCATGGTACAAAGACATACACATTAGCTTAATTAGACATTCTCAGTTGACCCAAGATTTGAGAGTGAGTGTGAATAGTTCTCTGTGTGTGTGTGTTGTCCTGCCCAGTTGGCTTGCTGTTTAAGTTGTACTCTACCTTTGCCTTGCCTCCCTGTGATACTCGTTCGATTAATAATCATTCACTTTTGCTAATCCGGGGTCGGGTTTCGGGGACAGAAGCCGGAGCAGTGAGAGTCATACATCCCTCTCCCCAGCCATGTCCTCCAGCTCTTCTGGGGTACCCCAAGGTAGTCCTAGAAGAGCCAAGCGACATAGTCCCTCTAGCATGTTCTGGGTTGACTCTGGGGTGAATTCCAGAGTTGTGCATGCTCGAAACACCACACTAGGGAGGCATTCGGGAGGCATTCTGACCATATGCCCAAGCCACCTCAACTAGCTTCTCTTAATGAGGAGGAACAGCGGTTTTACTCCAAGGTCCTCCCGGGTGGCTGAGTTTCTCATCCTATCTCTAAGTGAGAGTCCTGCAAGAGACCAGTGCAAGCTCTGCTTTAGTGCCAGTGCCGTTCTTCTCTCTCACTTGTGAACAAGACCCTGAAATACTTGAACTCCTCCACTTGGGCAGGACCTCATTTCCAAGCTGGATGGTGCATTCCACCCTTTTGCGGGTGGGAACCATGACCTCGGAATTGGAGGAGCTGATTCTCATCCCGGCTGATTCATACTCAGCTGAGAATCGCCCCAATTACGGGTTCCAGATTCCCAACCTATGTGTTGAGGTGAGTCCCATGCCTTTGGTTACCACTCAACTCACAGTGCACTCAACCCCTGTAGCCCATCCCACAGGTCCATGGGAGGGCAGACCCATGTGTCCTTTTTGGGCTGTGCCCTTTGAGGCTCCATGGGCCGAAGCCTGACCACCAAGTTCTCACTGAGACCCTTCTCCCAGGCTTGGTTCCAGGGTAAGGACCACTGTGACCCAATTCCAGTAAAGGGAAACTGTGTTCTTTAGTCAATAGGGATCTTATGAACCATGCTTAGTCTGGACCTAGAACCTGGTTGCCTTAGGTGACCCTACCAAGGGTATAATCCCCCCAACAACATAGGTTTTAGGATCATTAGGACACGCAAACCCCTCCACCATTATAAGGTAGCAATTCAAGGAGGGGTAGGATTAATCAATTAATTAAGGATTAAGAATTCATTATGATTATCAGTAATTAAATAAAATATAACAATAAAATGTTACAATAACCAAGTTGATTGATTATTTTTCAAGTTGAATGATTATTTGTCTAAGCACAGCATCTCAGAAGTATTATCTCAGACTCCACTTCCATCAGTGACTTCATGTGATCACATGTCCATGGTTTCTGTAAGTACACTCATAACACTTATTTATTATTTCCTTAGTCATCGCTCGGAAGGTTTCTGGTTAGCGAACGTCCCTATTCAGTTCAATTCAGTTTTATTTGATTTTGTGCTTTTTATAATTGACATTGTCACAAAGCAGCTTCACTCAGTAAAAGTAGTTTATAAAGTATAAAAGAATTTAAACATTTTATACAACTGCTACACATCCCAAATGAGCGTCTACCATGCCGACGGCAGCATGGAAAACTTTCCTCAGTAGATGTGAGGAAGAAACCTTGAGAGGAACCAGGCCTGAAAGAGATACTCATCCTCATTTGGGTGAAACCATAAACATACAAAATGAGAAATTTATTACAGTCCAAAATGTAGTCCAGTTGGTTTTACAACTGTAAGTCCTAATAAATTGCATGGAAAAAAGTTAATATCACCATCAGTGAAAAGTTATGTTCACAGTGTTAGTGTAAATCTGAGTCCATATCGATCTTTGTCAGCTGGGGTTGGGGCTTCCAAGATGAGAACTAAAGCCAGCATCAGCACACCAGGACAGATCAAAGGACTCAGAAAGCAGAAGGCCCAGGATCACTGGCATCCCAGAAGAAGAATGTGTCCCTCAACAAAAACAGAGAGAGAGAGAGAGAGAGAGAGAGAGAGAGACTCTCAGAATAGTATAATGGAAATAGACTTTATTATTGCTGAGTGCAGCAGGGACTCTAGCATGACTGGCTATAGCAGGAAAACTAAAAATAAGAGAGCCAGAAGGAAGACAGACATGAGAGCTCCCTGTGCCGCTGGGCAACCAGCCACCCCACCATCAAACGGAGCTGGGTGAGCATCTAGTTTGAGGGAGCGACAGCATCCCAACATCACAGTTTACCAAAACTCTCTATGTCTGAAACCACCAGATCTGCTCCTTTAACTAATAAAAGCCTTTTAACTAAATACCTGACTAAACAAACGCCCGCCCCTTACATGACATCGGCCACTTTTACACAGCAGGTCGTTTGCGCCTCCATAATTAGAAGCAGATGTTGCTTGGTGTGATGCTCCATTCCCTGGATTCCATGCTGTTTACAATTGTTTCCTTGCATCTCTCCCAGGAACATGAATGCACGTTCAGTGTTTTGAGATGTATACATTGTGTGAGGTACTGACGGGTGGGAAAATAGATTATCTGCTGTTCCTGTGCCTCACGCGGTGAGGTTTTATATAACCTATGTCTATGTGCTTATTCAGCTGCACCGTGAAATCACGAGCTAGCAGTTACTAGTACTTTCATGTTCATGTACTCACCCTGAGGGTACATCACGTGGGCTCCCCAATACATTTACATTTGCAGTATTTGGCTTTTATCCAAAGCGACTTTCAGTTACCTTTTTTTTTTCAAACAACTGGGCAATTGAGGGTTAAGGGCCTTGCTCAAGGGCCCAACAGAGCTGACAGTGGAGATTGAAACATTGACCTACAGATCAGTAGCCCATCGCCTTATCCACTACTCCACCACTGTCTCAAACAACTGCAGAGATCTAATTAGAGACACAATTTAAAACACATTTGTTACCTTAAAAAAGTGGCAGGACAGTAGTGTAGTGATCAGCATCTCCTTCTCACAGCAAGAAGGCTCACACCCGGGCTCAGCGGAGGCATTTCTGTATGGAATTTGCATGTTCTCCACATGCTTGCATGAGTAGTTTCCTCCATGTACTCCCAATTCCTCGCACAGCCCATTGAGTTGGATGTTCCAGACTGTCTTTTGGTGAGCTTGTGAATGGTTGTATGTGTGTTAGGCCCTGCGATGGACTTGTGATGTGTGAAGGGTGAACCTTGCTTTGTTCAGGGCCTCTCTATGACATTTGTAGCAGTTCGAAAAATGAATGAACCCTGAAAAAGCTAAAAAAAACAAAACAAAACAAAAAAAACAAAACAAAAGGATTATCCCAATATTAATAAATCGGTCATAGATTTTCAAGACAATATTGTAACAAGGTCAGTGGTGTTCTGCTGTTAAAGGTACTGGATCACTGATCCTAAGGTTGGGGGTTCAAACTCCACTCTCAATGACTTGTCACTGTCCCCCCAGTGCACTAACTGGGTTATCAAAGGCCGGCCGTATCTCTCACTGTCTGTGTTGAGAGGTTCATGTAAAAAACTATTGCTGACTTTTGACAAGAGTAGCTGCATAGTCTTCAGCGTGTTTCTGCCCTGTGATGGACTGACAACCTGTCCAGGGTGTACTCTGCCACCCCTTCGTTGGCTGGGATGGGCACGAGTCTCCCCGTGACCCTAATTAGGATTAAGCAGTTACAGAAAATGAATGAATTAATATTGTAACAAATCCTGATAAATTCAGTATTCATAACTCCTGCAGGATTCTAAGCCAGTTACAGCTACCTACAGGCTTCCTTTCTGGTAGTTTTACTGGAAGCCATTTATATTGTATATTACACACACACGCACACACACACACACACACACACACACACACACACACACACACACACACACACACACACACACACACTCTTTCATACTTGTTTGTTTGAAGCTCTTCTCTGCAAAAAAATGCAAAAAAAAAAAAAATCACATTAATTTGAATATCACGAATACACTTAAGTGAAAATGTAACCTTTGCTGTTATAGTCTTACATCCTCATTTTCTAATCCGGTTAACCCTAATTAGAGTCGAGTAGTGGCTGGCTCCCATTTCAGCTGACTCTGGGTGAAGGTGGGGTACACCTTGTACAGCTTACACTGCAGGGATGGAGCTTTACCCAAAATCTCAGAATACTATGTTTAGTTATTATTTGATTTTTTTATTTGGAAATACTCATTTTATTTGTAGATAATTTTGCATGATAATTTAAGAGAAACTAAACAGACTTATTTACCAAAACAATATAAACATAATTTAAAAAAAAGCGGTAATTATTTTTGATTATTTAGTTAATATATGAATGAAAATAAAGTAGTTCTTCCTTTTACTTTCGGCTGCTCCCTTCAGGGGTCGCCACAGCAAATCATCCGCCTCCATCTCACCCTGTCCTCTGCATCTTCTTTTTTGACTCCAATGACCTTCATGTCTTCCTTCACCATAAATCTCTTCTTTGGTCTTCCTCTAGGCCTTCTGCCTGGTAGTTCCAACCTCAGAATCCTACTGCCAATATACTTACTATCCCTCCTCTGTACATGTCCAAACCATCTCAATCTAGCCTCTCTGACTTTGTCTCCAAAACATCTTACATGGGCTGTCCCTTTGATATACTAATTTCTGATCCTATCCATCCTCGTTACTCCCAGAGAGAACCTCAACATTTTCATCTCTGCTACCTCCAGCTCTGCCTCCTGCCTTTTCCTCAGCGCCACTGTTTCTAAGCCATACAACATCGCTGGCCTCACCACCGTCTTGTACACTTTTCCATTTCATTTTTGCTGACACTCTCCTATCGCACATCACACCGGACACTTTTCTCCAACCATTCCAGCCTGCCTGCACGCGCTTCTTCACCTCTTTTCCACACTCTCCATTGCTCTGGATTGTTGAGCCTAAGTACTTAAAATCCTCCACCTTCTTTATCTCTGTTCCTTGTAACCTCACTGTTCCTCCTGGGTCCTTCTCATTCACACATTGTATTCTGATTTTCTGAGGCTAACCTTCATTCCCCTATTTTCCAAGGCATACCTCCACCTCTCTAGATTTTCCTGCACTTGTTCTCTGCTCTCACTACAGATCACAATGTCATCTGCAAACATCATAGTCCATGGAGATTCTTGTCTCACCTCGTCTGTGAGCCTGTCCATCACCATAGCAAACAAGAAGGGGCTCAGAGTTGACCCTTGATGCAGTCCCACCTCCACCTTGAATTCATCGGTCACGCCGACAGCACACCTCACCACTGTCTTACATCTCTCATACATGTCCTGCACCACTCTAACATACTTCTCTGCCACTCCAGACGTCCTCATGCAATACCACAGTTCTTCTCTTGGAACCCTGTCATATGCTTTTTCCAGATCCACAAAGGCACAATGCAGTTCCCTCTGACCTGCTCTGTACTTCTCTATTAACATCCTCAAAGCAAACATTGCATCTGTGGTGCTCTTTCTTGGCATGAAACCAAACTGTTGATCACAAATGCTGACCTCTACCCTTAGTCTAGCTTCCACTATTCTTTCCCATAACTTCATCGTATGGCTCATCAACTTTATCCCTCCGTAGTTGCCGCAACTCTGCACGTCTCCCTTGTTCTTAAAAATGGGCACCAGCACACTTCTCCTCCACTCCTCCGGCATCTGCTCACTCTCTAGGACCTTGTTGAATGTTCTTGTCAGAAAATCTACTGCTACCTCTCCTAGACACTTCCATACCTCCACAGGTATATCAACAGGACCAACTGCCTTTCCATTCTTCATCCTCTTCAATGCCCTCCTCACTTCACCCTTACTGATCTTTGCTACTTCCTTGTCCTCAATGGTCACCTCTTCTACTCTTTTTTTTCTCTCATTTTCCTCATTCATCAGCTCTTCAAAGTACTCTTTCCATCTTCCCAGCACACTTCTGTCATCAGTCAATACATTTCCCTCTCTGCCCTTAATCACTCTAACTTGCTGAACGTTTTTCCCATCTCTATTTCTCTGCTGTGCCCACCTGTATAAATCATTTTCTCCCTCCTTACTGTCCAACCTAGCATATAAGTCATCATACACCCAATGTTTAGCCTTTGACCCCACTACCTTCGCCTTACACTCTGTCTCCCTGTACTCCAGTTTACTCTCATTGGTTCTCTCAATGTCCCACTTCTTCTTAGCCCACCTCTTCCTTTGTACACACTCCTGTCCTGCACTGTTGTCCTGCTGTGGTTGTCTAGTCATTTGGAAGCACTTCACATCCACACCATGAAAAAACAGCTTAAACCCTGCTCCTAAGCTTTGAGCTTTGCTACCTTTCCATCTGGTCTCCTGAACACACAGTATGTCCACCTTCCTCCTCTGCATCATGTCAGCCAGCTCTCTACCTTTTCCTGTCATCATTCCAACATTCAAAGTCCCTACTCTCAGTCCCAGACTCATGCCTTTCCTCTTCTCTCTCTGCCTACGGACACGCCTCCCGCCTCTCCTTCTTCGACGACTTTGAACAACAGTAGGCCAATTTCCATTAGCACCCTGTTGATTGACAGCACTGATGGCAGTCGTAGTTAATCCGGGCCTCGACCAATCCAGTATGGGGGTAATACTTCTGATTTGCATCATAAAAGTTTGGAATTGGTTTTACGTCGGATGCCCTTCCTGACACAACCCTTTGCATTTCTCTGGGCTTGGGACCGGCATAAGGGGGAGAGACACTGGTTAGTGCCCCCCCCCCCCCCGCCTCATACAGCAAAATATTGTCCTGTTTACTAAAGCACGGCGGAACAATGAAATGTGTTGTTACTGATGAACATTATAGACATTCCCCAGTGGCAGGGGGTCCTGAAATACCATGTAAACTCACTTGTACAGACAGTGAACGCCTCATTTTACCGTTACAGAGATTGATGGAATAAAATTGGTAAGTTTGATCTACAATTTTGCTTCCAGTACACATCAGCAGTTATAAGATGCAAGATAAAAAACACTGGGGGTGGGGTGGGGGGCTTATCGGATCAGGGCTTTTATTACGTCAACTACGGTATTATATATGAGACGACTTTTCTGACAAAAATATAATGAAACTGCTGCAATTTACATGCAAATAAAGAATTCAGTGTTCGAGGCAACATTTCCAGGAGAACTGTGGCAGTTTCTGTGAGAGACTCAGTAGCTACTGTAGTTGTAACACTACAAACTGGACCTCATTCTGCTCTATTTTTAAACAAAAAGTCATCATCTCACTTGATATTGAATATGTTTATTTATTACTGTTTATTCTTTACAGAACTTTTATGTATTTATGTACAGTGGTATGAAAAAGTATCTGAACCTTTTGGAATTTCTCACATTTCTTCATAAAATCACCATCAAATGTGATCTGATCTTTGTCAGAATCACACAGATGAAAAAACAGTGTCTAAAAACTAAACTAAAACCACCCAAACATGTATAGGTTTTCATATTTTAATGAGGATAGGATGCAAACAATGACAGAAGGGGGAGGAATAAGGACCTGAACCATAACATTTAATATTTTGTGGCCTCCCCTTTGGCAGCAATAACTTCAACCAGACACTTCCTGTAGCTGCAGATCAGTCTGGTACATCGATCAGGACTAATCTTGGCCCATTCTTCTTTACAAAACTGCTGTAGTTCAGTCAGCTTCCTGGGATGTCTGGCATGAATCGCTGTCTTGAGGTCATGCCACAGCATCTCAATGGGGTTCAAGTCTGGACATTGACTTGGCCACTCCTGAAGTGTATTTTGTTCTTCTGAAACCATTCTGAAGTTGATTTACTTCTGTGTTTTGGATCATTGTCTTGTTGCAGCATCCATCCTCTTTTTAGCTTCCACTGTCTGACAGACGGCCCCAGGTTTTCCTGCAAAACATCCTGATAAACTTTTGAATTCATTTTTCCATTAATGATTACAAGTTGTCCAGACCCCGAGGCAGCAAAACAGCCCTAAACCATGATGCACCCTCCACCATGCTTCACAGTGGGGATGAGGTGTTGATGTTAGTGAGCTGTTCCATTTTTCCTCCACACATGACGTTGTGTGTTCCTCCAAAACAATTCAACTTTGGTTTTATCAGTCCTCAAAATATTTTGCCAAAGCTTCTGTGGAGTGTCCAAGTGCCTTTTTGCGAACATTAAACGAGCAACAATGTTTTTTTTAGACAGCAGTGGCTTCTTCCTTGGAGTCCTCCCATGAACACTATTCTTGGCCATTGTTTTACATATAGTTGATGTGTGCACAGAGCTATTGGACTGTGCTAGTGATTTCTGTAAGTCTTTAGCAGACACTCTTGGGTTTTTTTTTTATACCTCTCTGAGTATTCTGCGCTGAACTCTTGGCGTCATCTTTGGTGGACGGCCACTCTTTGGGAGAGAAGCAACAGTGTAAAACTCTCTCCATTTGTAGACAACTTCTCTGACTGTCGATTGATGAACATCCAGACTTTTAGAGATGGTTTTGTATCCTTTCCCAGCTTTATACAAATCAACAATTCTTGATTGCAGGTCTTCAGACAGCTCTTTTGAGCAAGCCATGGTGCACATCAGACAATGTGTCATGGTGGGAGTGTTTGCGTAGGACCCAAGGATGCAGGAGACCCAAGGAAGGTTCAACAATTAAATATTCAGTACTGGAAATCACTAGAAAATGCAGAATGGAGGGAACTGGTTGTGTACGAAGCGCGGGTCAGGGATCAGAGAGACCGTCGAGGGACAGAGTCACGGGAATCAATCTTCTGACAGCGGAGGCTGCCGCTGATTGCTGATTAGGACCAGGTGCGCTCCACTCAATAACTCCTCTACCGGCGACTGCCATGCCCCTCGCCCGCACCTGCAATGAATTAAGGAACAGTTAGTGTCTCCAGCCAGCACAGACCATGACACAATGCTTCTCATCAAGACAATTCTTCCCAGGTGTGTCTTTTATAGTGGGCAGGGCAGCTTTTTAGCCACTCATCAGTGATTGGGCACACACCTGACTTAAATTGTTTGGTAAAAATTGGTTTCAATTGCTCTTTAAGTCTCCTCAGGCAGAGGGTTCAGTTACTTATTCCTCCCTCTTCTGTTATTGTTTGCATGCTATCCTCATTAAAATATGAAAACCTATAAATGTTTGGGTGGTTTTAGTTAAAGCAGACACTGTTTTTTCATCTGTGTGATTTTGACAAAGATCAGATCACATTTGATGGTGATTTTATGCAGAAATGTGAGAAATTCCAAAAGGTTCAGATACTTTTTCATACCACTGTAATTTATGGGGGCATGGTGGTGTAGTGGTTAGGGGCAGTGGTGGTCTAGTGGTATAGGGCGCTGGATCGCTGATCCAAAGGTTGGGGGTTCGAGTCCCATTCTCCACAAGGTTGTCACTGTCCCCCCAGTGCAGCTAACTGGGTTATCAAAGGCGGGCCATGTCTCTCACTGTCTATGGTGAGAGACATGTAAAAGAACCATTGCTGATTTTCGTAAAGAGTAGGCTGCAAAGTCGTCAGCGTGTTTCTGTCCCTTGCTAAAAAGTGTTGTGACAGGAAGGGCATCCGACGTAAAAACCTCTGCCAAATCAAACGTGCGAATCAGATGATTCGCTGTGGCAACTCCCGAGTAAAAGGGAAAAAGCCGAAAGGAAGACAGACAGACAGGTGGTGTAGTGGTTAGCATGTCTGCCTCACAGCAAGGAGGTCTGGCTTCACAGGCTTCTGTGTGGAATTTGCATGTTCTCCCTGTGCTCTCATGGGTTTCCTCTGGGTACTCTAGTTTCCTCTCACAGTCTGAAAACATGCATAGTAGGATAATTGGCTGTTCCATATGACCCCTAGGTGTGAGTGTTGGCCCTGCAATGGCATGTTGGCTGTCAAGGTTGTGACCTGGCCCAGAGTTGACTGAGATGGCGCCGGCCTCTCTGTGACCCTTATTAGGATTAGGTGGCTGAGAAAATGAATGAAATATTTAACTTAATGTCATTATTTATATTTAAATATGAAGCATCTTTGTTGTAAACCATTCTTTTGCGTGTGTCTAAAACTTTCCACAGTACTATAGGTCAGATATTGGCATCGCGAGTCTATATTAAGAATATGATGTAGAAAACAATAAGAATTGTGTTTTTGTCCAACATTGTGCCCAATTAGTAATATAGCAGAGTGGACATCCAAATTTTAAGACATCCAGATAAAAATATTTAGGATGTTTGAAAATGTGGTCACAGAAGCTTTAACAAAATGGAAAAGCAACTTTAAATTACATTTACATTTACAGCATTTAGCAGATACTCTAATCCAGAGTGACTTACAGAAGAGCTCAAAATTCACTATCAGTGAATATAATCAGTGAATATATTCTTATACTGGTTTGTTACATCAAGACTAAGTATAACATTAGTCAAACTCAGTCAGTAGGTGTTGTGTAGGTTATTTTATTTTATTTTATTTTTTGGTGTGTTTGTATTTGTATTGCTAATTTACAGTACTAATGAAAAAAATAATAAAAGTTTTCAGCTGCTATTTGAAGATACCCAGTGACTCAGCTGTCCAGATATTCAGAGGAAGTTCATTCCCCCACCTTGGAGCCAGAACAGAGAAGAGGTTAGATTTATATTTCTCTTGTCCCTTGGTAGAGGGTAGAACCAGTCTTCCTGAGAGAACACGGTGCAGTGCGAGATGTAATAAGTGGTTTAAGGAAGATGCAGGTCCATTTTTGGCTTTGTAGGTAGGTGATAGTGTTTTAATTTGAATGCGAGCAGCTACAAGAAGCCAAAGGAGAGATCGTAGCAGTGGTGTGGTATGGTGTGGTATTGTTTGGGAAAATCTGGGAAGGTTGAAAACAAGCCGTGCAGCTGCATTCTGGATTTGCAGAGATCGAACATCACTCAAAAGTAGACCTGCTGGAGTGAGTTGCAGTAATCTGGTCTTGCAATGACAAGGGATTGTACAAGTATCTGAGTCACTTTACTGGAAAGAAATGGACGAATCCTTTGGATATTCTTTTTTCTTTTCGATTCCGCTTTCCCCCTTTTCCCCCCCAAGGGTTTCCACAGCGGCTCGGAGCTTTTCAGGCAGCTCTGAGGTCAAAATGGGAAAATTCTTTTGTAATTTGTAGAATTGATGTTGATTTTCACGACTGCTTTGAGTGGTGCTGTCACTCACAACCACTGTAAATTACAAGTTTGCAGATTTTAACATTGTTTTTGTTCATCTTAAATTGAGAATTTGTAATTAGAACATGAATTTTATTCATTCATTAATTTTCTTAACTGGTTAATCCTAATTAGGGTTGCAGAGAGGCTCATCTCAGCTGACTGGGCGAGGGCAGAAACCTGCTGACGGCTATGCAGCTCCTCTTAACCAAAATCAGCAATGGTTCTTTGAACCTCTCACCATAGACAGTGAGAGACATGGCCAGCCTTTGATAACCCAGTTACCTGCACTGGGGGGACTGTGGCAACTTGTTGAAAGTGGGGCTTGAACCCCCAACCTTGGGATCAGCACCTTTACCACCGGGCCACCAGTGACCCACATGCAGTTCATTAAAAAGTATCATAGAAAAATCTTTGTTTATAGTATGTCTTTTATGCAGTACAACCATGTTTTACACTACACCAACAGCATTTGCACACTGTCATGTTTAAGTTTACCATCCTACTGATCACACACAGCTGAATTCAGTTCACTCATAATCACATAGTGTATACAGTGAACTGCACCAGCATACTGCAATTTAAAATTTAAAATTTAAAAATCTAGTTTCTTCTGGCTTCTGTGTTCTGGTTCTTGTTTAAACCAGGGACTTCTGTTTGTTCTTAATCGTCTCATTGCTGTCTGAATTTGGACCTTATTTTCCTGCTTCATAGATCGGACTTGTCTGCTGTGCAATTTTATCTATTTTTAGCATCTGCCTAAACATAAAGTTTATTTCTCACATAGAGAAATTATTCACCAATGTAACTTCTGTAAGGAAATATATTATTATCATTTTTTTAAGTCAGACATATAGATTATAGGCAGACTAGCACTCTTTCCTGAAGTCATGCATATGAGGGATAAAGTAATGAAGTAGAGTGCAAACCTCCACCAAACTCAACAGACTATAATATTTAGAAAAAATGTATTGATATAGTATTTGCTCCCACTCATTCATTTATGCCCCCATTTCACTGGAGTGTGGAATGTAATGACCGTGGCGGAAAGGCACGGAACGCAGTATACGAAGGAGCTTCGGCATTTTTACATGGAAAATGTGTCAAAAACCTATGGAAAATTGTATCTTCAGAACACCTTCGGAATGTTCATGGCATGTGCGGAACAGACACAGAAAGACCGCTGTACAATGTAGGAATACATGCGTAAAAGCGCATAGATTACTTTCGGAACCAGTGCAGATTGCAAAGGAAGACCTTCTGATAATTCACGGAACGTTGACGGAAAGCAGGGAACACTCAAGGAATGACTACGGCACTACTTCATTTTAGAAGGAAGACCTTCGGAATGAATGCGGAACATGCAGAATGAAAGTGGAACATTTACGTTCAACACGGAATGACTGAGGAATGACTGAGGAATGACTGAGGAATACCCGGCATAATCATGTTTCAACGCGTCTGATTCCACCTATAAATACACGGATCTCATTCTGCCAATGTGTTCCTATTATTTGCACCTTCAATAAATCATTCCAGACTACAAAAAATGCAGTGTGACAATGAACAATGGGTACTTTAATTGAACTACCATATTATATGCTGGTTTCTGATGTTGTTGAGATAATTGTGTGTTGTTATTGACTCTTCTTTGTATTAAAGTCTTTTTAAATTTTTAATATCAATATGTCAATATGTTTATAATTTACAATATGTTTATAATTTACAACATGTTTATAATTTGTAATAAATTAAAATTTAACATATGTTTGTAATTTACAATATGTTTCTAAAGTACTATATGTTTAAATTTTACAATATGTTTATAATGCGCAATACATTTAAAATTTAACTTGTTTATAATGTACAAAATGTTTATAATTTACAATACATTTAAAATTTAACATATGTCAATATAGTCGGCCCTCTACTTACGAAAGTAATCCGTTCCAGTGCCTTTTTTGTAGACAGGAGTTTTCGTAAGTAGAGGCGCATTTTACATGTAAAAATGTGTGATTCGTTCCAAGGCTCCCAAGACTACCCCATAAAGCCTTTATAAATTATAAAAGTACACCAATTTTGTATGAATTATGTATGTGTTAAAAGTGAAAGAAAATGATTTATTAAACCATTTAAACATTTTATTAACATATTAAACCATTATTAAACATTTTTTATTAACGCACACACAACACTGTCTCATGCTATCTCTCTCTATCTCTCTCTCTCTCTCTTTGTCTCTCTCTGTCTCTCGCACACACACACACACACACACACACACACACACACACACACACACACACACACACACACACACACACACACACACAAACTCTCTCTCTCTCTCTCTCTCTCTCTCTCTCTCTCTCTCTCTCTCTGGTGTGTTTTCCGAATGTGGGCTCTGCCCACACAGTGCGCAGCCAAAGGAGCGATTGTATTTAATTGTTTAAATGGACGGGATATTGTATTTAAAGCGGAATTACAGTACCTGTTTGAAAGATCAGAGGTCCTGTTTCAATATTAACTTGCTTACTTACTTGGTGGTCTTGTCTCACGGAGCACTGTTTTCATGCCTCTTTCTGCTTCAATATCGTTCTGAAATAATCGCCTCCGTCACTGTATTTCCGCTTTTCTGTATTTTCCGGGTCCATGATGGATAATGAAATATAACACTGAAATGATCAATCTCAAAATAAACTCACGAGCCAACATTCCTGTTCAATTCTCCTCTCTCACACGTGTGACAAACAGGAAGTTTGAGTACAAGAAATATGGGTACAGTTCAGCTGCCTCCTGGCCAATGGGAGACCAGCGGGGCGGGATGTTAGGAGACAGTCAATGAGAGAACAACTCACGCATTGTTTGAATTTGTGAATGACTTGTTTGAATTTTTGAATGGCGCGTATGGTGCTTGTCATAAAAAGGGGTTGTTTTTGTAAAAAATTTAGGAAAATGTTTTCTGTAACTTGGATTTTTTGTATTCAGAGGCTTTCGTAAGTAGAGGGCCGACTGTATGTTTAATATCAATAATGTCAATATGTTCCTTTTATTTGCACTTCAATAAATCATTCCAGACTAAAAACCATGCACACAAGTCCAAACCACAGTGATTATAACTTCAAAACTTTATTACAGTAACATGAAAAAAGAAAAAAGAAAGTGAAAGAACAGGAATGATTTAATAAATTGAAATCAAAATTAACAAAAGAATTCACGGGTCACCACAGGTGGAGTTTGAGTCCTCTAAGTCATCACAACACTGCCTGAGCACACTGGAAAGGTTGAACATGCTGGGCACACTTCCACTAGAGTCTCTAGCTGCAGTGGTGGTTACAGACATCAATGCGCATGTAACCGGAGGGCAACTGACTGGTCTGCTCGGTTGAGGTTGATGCTCTCCTGCAGATGACGTCGATTCTTGTGGGCACGGTGGTATTGCCCACCTCACGTTTTGAGGCCCCCAAACAGGCATGGGTGGACCTGACAGCTGTGTGGACCACGGTGTCGGTGGGGGCGGCCAGCAGTGCTGCTGATGTCACTGGTGGTTCAGAGGTGGTGGTCGAAGCTACTGGTGATGCTGCTGCAAATGCTGCGGAGGAGGCTGGAGCTGCTGTGACCGCTGCTGCATAGGAGGTGGTGGTTTCTGTGGCTGTGTCTCCAAGGGTTCAGCTCTGTCCAAGCATTCATTCAGCAGTTCTTTGATTTTCAATTTGGCATGCTTGTACAACAGTTTAGGTAGATTATGCAACACGCCTGCCGCCCAACTGGTGAAACTCATTCTTCCAGACTCATTGGCCATCCGTACCGCCCTTCTCTGGTTCACAAGCTGTTCAGCTACTGTGAGAATCCGGTCAGCTTTGTCGTCAAGGATGGACGTTGGAGCTCCAGACCTTGCCAAGGCGGACCTGGATGCTGTGGTGGCAAGTGTTGCATCGAGGGGGGCTGATGGGTGTTGCCTTTTCTGCCAGGTTGATATGTCCACTATCATGTGACCCCTCTGGCGTTTATAGCAGTGGACGTGCTCCAGTAGTGGTGGGCGTGGAACCGCCGGAGCCAGGTGCAGCAGGAATCTTTGCCTTGAGAGAGACCACGTTCTTCCACTGTACCTTGACTATGTGTGGACATAGGAAGCTAAAACTGTCGTATATCCACTGGTCCCCCTGCGACATATTGAGGTCAACTTGCCCCGACTTCCACCATCTAAGCTTTCCCAGCCTTGTGTGCACACTATGGAACCATTGTTTCAGCTCTTTGTCGCTCTTCCCAATGCACGAGCCCTGATCAGCTCAGCCCAGAGCTTGGCCTTGTGTGGTTTGTCCATTCAGGACCAGAGTTTCTTGTTGTACAAGCACTTGTTCGCCTGGATGAACTCCACCATGGCTTGCTCCTCATCATCTGTGAGCTTTATGTAGACGTGTGCCTTCTTGTTCTCAGTGGCGATCTCGGCGGAAGCGACATCCAGCTCGGCGTCGACCTCGGCTTCCTGAGAAGGCTCTTTCAGTGTGGTTTCTGGTGTTGGAGACCATGGCCTCTTGGTGAATGTCTTTCGCTTGGCTTTCAGCATCGTGGTGTCTCTCAAAATGAATGGCTCTTTGTCTTGCGCGCCTGTATTTATAGTGGATGTGACTTCCGTGAGTGTTCCGCAAGCCTTCAGTGCTATCTGCTACTATTCCACAAATGTTCCGCATGTATTCTGCAAACCTTCTGCTTTGTTCCATGTACTGCCTATGGTACTTATGCAGTGTTTCCCTATTGTTCCGTATGTATTCCGCACCTTCCGAGAGTATTCCTTGGGGATCCATAGATGAACGAAAACATTCCGTGGCCGCTTTTGACCATCTGGAAGAGGGGGGGGAATGCTCGCGGAATGGTCACACTTGTGGAATAAAAGGAAAGATCATGGAACGTTTGCGGAAATGATGGAATGTTTGCGGAAGGACTGTGGAACCGAAGGGAACACTGTCGGAAGATTTTTATGTTCAAAAACATGTTCGCGGAAGCGAAGGAACACATTTGGAATCACATGGAAAGACATGGAAGATGAGGGAATGACTGAGGAACGTTGGAGGATGACTAAACTTTTGCTTCTGCGCTCCAGTGAAATGGGGGTATTATGAGGAATCATCCACTAAACATGACATCTACATCCGAAACACCTCCAGCTCACCTCTTGCATGTGTTGTGCAGGTTTTGTGTTGTGCAAAAGCCATGCTAAGTGGACCTGTCAAAAAAGTTAAATTCCAGTGAGTGCACGACAGCAGTGCAAAGCAGTGATTCAATTTTCAGTGTGTGACTTACGACAGACGGACTGGGAACCCGACTGGAATGAGAGCAGTGAGGCGTGATGTGTACCTGTGAGTGGTCTTTCTACTGTCTCATAGACTTCTGTACACTAATGGGAAGGCAATGGCTTGAAATAACAGCCTAATGGACAATTGTGCTGATAATGCACATTTCCTTCATGCACGGCAGTTCCATGGATGAGTATCTAATTCATATGAGTCACATACAAATGTCATCACAGGTGAACTCTGCCAACAGTGAGGATCATAATACAGGTATTTCTTATTATCTAAGATTCTCCTAGCCCTTACCATCAACGACAATAATAGCGTTATAATAGTTTCGAATAATGAGATGGCCAATCCCATGGGAAATTAATGATAGCATGCACTGGATTTGTCTGTGTAACATGTTTATTATTGATTCGTAACAAACACATAGAGGCTTTTTGATGTTCTGGGCAGAAACAACATTAACATTAGATATGAACTGTGACAATAGTGTATCTGTGTGCATGTTCTCCTGGTGCTTGTACGAATCTCCTTCAGTTTCCTTCAATAGCTTACAGAACATTAGACGAATAAGATGTGGGTGAGTGTGAGTGGTTAGACGAGTCAGTTTGGAAAATGAGTGAGTGTTCAGATGGTGATACTTTATTGATGAAATGTATTTCTGAGAAGCTTTTAATGTGTAAAAAACGTTCCAAAAATAAATAAATAAATAAATAAATGAAAAAAAGAATACAGGCAATTAGTACCTAGTATAATTGAATATAAAGCAGTGATAATTTCATTAAAAATGATATATATTCTGAGTTCCAGGCTCAGTGAGGGCATTTTATTGTGTTTGCATGTTCTCATCATGCATGCATGGGTTTTCTCTGGGTACTCCAGTTGGCTAATTCAAATTGCCCCTAGGCATTAAAGGTTGTCTATGTTGGCCCTGCAATGGACGAGTAGACTGTCTAGGGTTTACCACAGCTCAGATCCACCCATGCAACCCTAGTACAGTATTATTAAGCAGTTCGACAAATGAATAAATGAATGGATTAACCTGTTAATGCCATCAGGACCATAGGATCCTTTTTCAGTTCAGTTCATCAGTTCATTTTCTGTAATGGCTTAATCTTAATTAGAGTCACGGGGAGGCTGGCACCCATCCCAGCCAACTCTGGGTGAGGGCAGAGTACACTCTGGACAGCTCACCAGGCCATCACAGGGTTGTTTTTCAAAAAATGTTAATAACTACGACACGCATTGTTCTCAGTACTGCTCAAGTGTTCTAAAACTTGTTGTGGCATCGTCTAATGCAACACAACAGCTTGGTCCCACGTGCCTCAGTCAGCTGTGAGACGACCTTGAGTGTGCAGGATTGTGTTATTCACGAATTTGTGGGAGTGTTATTATTTGTTGTTGTTATTATTATTATTATTATTATTAGGGTTATTATAATTTTGTCAAAATAAATGTGTTTGGGGGGTTTCCCTAGGCCTTTTCAATTATCAAAAACTAGTGATAATTTTTTTCAAAGAAAGAATTCGGGTGTTAAAGGGTTAACTCGTGAACTGGACATAGAATATCTTTACTTTAAAGCAGACGATTTGACCCGATTTGAATTGACTGTTTTTTTTTTTAATCAGTAAAAGTAGAAGAAACGAGTTCAGACTGGTATTCTCTGCAATGTTATAAAGTACAGACATGCACTTGAATTGCGTTGTGCTTTCAAGCATACTGACCGTACTATGGACTATTGAGCTGCTGGCTCTTCACCTTAAACTGAGCATGGCGACATTAGTAGAATTAAGTGGATTATAAAATGAGTGAGAATGATCAGTGAGCCTGGGAAACAGACACCAGAAATTTCAAAATGAATATTTGCTGG
Organism: Plotosus lineatus; assembly: GCA_024760905.1. Lineage (NCBI taxonomy): Eukaryota > Metazoa > Chordata > Actinopteri > Siluriformes > Plotosidae > Plotosus > Plotosus lineatus. Next base: position 5,377,022 of record CM045742.1, on the reverse strand, counting down.
TTGAAAAAGAGGCTTGGGTCTTGCCGTTCAGCCATAATAGCTGATTTGATGAAGATAGTGCGTCACAGTTTTTGTGCTGGTTTGGATTCCCTGCATCATGATTAAGGGGTGCGCTTTTGGGGAGCAAAAAAATCACGCTCTTCTCATTTACCAACCTTGTGTTTAAACCATGTCCGTGAACTTCCAACAATCCCCAAAGCTGATTTCGCAAGGACAGACACGGCCCAACACGAAGATGTTCTTTTTCATGACGAGCACTATGATTGGTTGAATCGTGTTTGTTTTGTAATCCAATCAGCAGTTGCATTACATGGTTGCAGCCTTGAACGCTGCTCACACTGGAGACGTCCCTCACTAACACCTTCTGGCACAGAATGCAGAAACATTTACAATAAGTACACTGGACACTAGAAAAGCTGGTGTACCGTGTCTGTAAAACTTGGCGGAGCTCTTCATAAATTTAAGCGGTATGACTGAAGGGGGTGCAATTCACACTCTGAGTAATTGAGTAAAAAGTTGCACCCCTGCTATTTTGTAGTATGATGCACTTCTCCAATATCACTGCTGTCTTCATGGAGTGAAGGGATCTTTCTGATGGGACAGGCCAACCTGGTCACAGATCCATGGTGGTCTTACTGTCACTGTTGAACTGCACAATCACTCAGTTTATCGCTGACAGAGTTGGTGCCACCGTCAGACTGATCCACAATTTCAACCGCTGAAAATCTGACAGTGCTTGAGCTCCTGGAGTACGAGGCATGGTTGCATGACTTTAATACAACTTCAGACACCTTATGTGCATCTTCACACAGCAGTCTGACTATTGTTCATGAAATATAAACCATTAAATTGTCAGAAGTCTACAGTGAAGGTAAGACCTGCACAGATTCATAACCAGGTCGACCTAGGCCATCAGAAAGATGCCGTTGCACCGATCCAAGGCCGCAGACATTGCTGAAGACATTGAAACCTCTTCAAAAACTGCTACATGCTATCTTCATCAAATTGGCTATTTTGGCAAAGTAGCAAGTCACAAACCTCTTCTTCATCCAGCAAATATTTATTCTGAAATTTTGGGAGTCTATTTACTCATCTCATCTCTCTCTCTCTCTCTCTCTCTCCACACACACATACATATATATATATATATATATATATATATATATATATATATATATATATATATATATATATATATATACACAGTATTGATAGATATCAAACTAGACAGGCAGCTGCTCTGGCTTGGTGGGAGGGAGGAACAGAGTCTTAATTAATGTCAGATTAAAGATACATAATTATTAAAGCCTAGCATTTGAGACTGAGATACACACTGAGCTCATCTCACCACCACCTACAGAGCTGTGATTGACTACAGTGTTTATCTTCAGCAAGAATAACACACTGAAAAGTGATGAACAACAGACTGGTCAGAGAATGTATAGAAATAGCACAATATGCTCTCTCTTTGTGTCACTCTTACACACACACACACACACACACACACACACACACACACACACACTGTCATAATGTAGTGGTTTGTTGTTACAGATTGTGCTGTTATGATCATTAGAATTTAATGTGCTTACATTACGCTATTGCTCTCTCTCTCTCTCTCTATATATATATACATATATATATATATATATATATATATATATATATATATATACATATCTTGAAAGCTACTGCTTTGTTCATTTGTAGAAATTAACGCTGACCATACTATTGCTATTTAGCTGCTAATTAATAAAAAAAAGTAGAATTTAAAGAACATTGGGGGGGGGGGGGGGTGTAGCCTGATAGTGCTGGATTACTGATTCCAAGGTCGAGTGTTCAATCCCCACTATCAATGGGTTGTGGCTACTCAAGTCAATTCGATTAAAAAAAAAATGCTCACCATATATGAGACAAATTGTTTACAGTCCAAAATGTTTCTGGTCTGTTATACAACAACTGACAGTCCTAAATAATTGTGGGGAACATAATTTATATCACCACCAGTGAAAAGTCATCTTCACAGTCTGTTAGTGCACATCTGGGTCCATTTAAATCTCCATCAGCAGGAGGGAGCGGCTTCCAAGATGAACAGCATAACTGAAAAAAGAGAGCCAGAAGGAAGGCAGACATGAGGGCTCCCTGTGACGTTGGGCAATCAGCCATCTCACTGTCAAACAGACCTGGGTGAGCATGTAGAGTGGAAGAGCAACAGCATCCCTACATCACAGTTTACCAGAACTTTCTGCGCCTCAGACCCCCAGTTCTGCTCCTTTGCATAATAAAAGCCTTTTAACAAAATGCTCCACTAAACAAGTGAGTTTTCATCCTTGTCTTATAAACAGAGACTGTGTCTGAGTCCCCAAGATTAACTGGAAGGTTATTCCATAATTGTGGGGCTTTATAAGAGAAGCTCCACCCCCTGTAGTAGTCTTCATTATTCAAGGTATCCCAAGGCATCCTGCACCTTTTGTTCTAAGGGGGCGTGTCGATCATAAACAACAAGAAGTTCACTAAGATAATGTGGTGCGAGACCATTCAGGGATTTATTGGTTAAAAATAGTACTGTATTTTATATTCGATGTGAAATGTAACTGGGAGCCAGTGCAGTGTAAATAAGGTCGTGTTGATCTGCTCATGTCTTCTGGTTCTAGTAACAGCTCTCGCTGCTGAAGTCTGGATTAACTGGAGATTACTTATGTTCCTATGAGAACATCCAGACAATGACACATCACAATAATACAATCTCAAAATAACAAAAGCATGACCAAGTTTTTCTGCATCATGCAGTGACATCATATTTTTTATTTTTCAATATTCCTGAGATAAAAGAAGGCCACCCGAGTAATATTATCTGCATGAGCTTCAAATGAAAGAGCAGCATCAATAATCACTCTAACATCCTTTACTGCGACACATGATGAGATTGAAACACCAGCCAAACTTACTACATCACCAGAAACCTTATTTCTAGCTTCCTGAGATCCGAGTACCGAATTAAATCTGAGTTTAAAAGAAGAAAGCTAGTAAGCATCCAATGTTTAATGTTCTTTACATATTTCTGAACATTATTAAGCTGATGTCGGTCATCTGATTTTGTTGAAATACAGTATATATAACTGTGTCATAACAATAAAAGCTAATACCATGCTCATGAACGATATTACCCAAGGAAGCATGTATAGAGAGAAAGGCAATGGGCCTAGGACAGAACTCTGTGGAACACCAAACTTAACATCATAACGTACAGAGAAATCACTATTTGCATCTACAAACTGATAATGAGAAGTTCAATAAGATTTAAACCAGGAGAGGGTGGTTCCCTTAACTCCAACAACATTTTCTAATTTCTTAAGGAGAATCGTGTGATAAATAGTGTCAAGGGCAGCACTAAGGTCAAGTAATACAAGCAGGGAGACACAGCTGTGGTCGAAGGCCACCAGTAGTTCATTTACCACCTTAACGAGTGCTGTCTCTGTGCTATGATCAGGCCTAAAACCCGACTGATACATTTTTTGAATGTTATTCCTACAAAGATATGAACATACCTACTGCGCTGCAGTTTTTTCTAAGATTTTAGAGATCAAACGGAGGCTTTATATTGGTCTATATTTGGACGACTGATATGGGTTGAGATCAGGTTTTTAATCAGAGGTTTGATAACTGCTAGTTTAAAGGATTTAGGTACATAACCAGTGCTAAGGGAAAATTTATTGCGTTTAATAAAGTGTTGATCACTTCTGATAATATTTATTTAAAGAAACACGGAGGCACTGGATCAACCTGAGAAAATTAATGTGACTAGTTCTGTCTTTTGAATTGGACTAAAACACTCAAGTTGTGGATCTGATAGCAGTATGTTATGTTATTATTTACTTTTTTAGTTATTAACATTCTTAATATTTCTATCTTTAAATTTAGGTAATCAATTTTTTGCCTGATATTTTACATTTTAACTTTAAACAAGTTCATAAGGTCGTCACAGCTGTAGATTCAGTATGACTTAAATTTATATTAATAAGATCTGAGAGTTTTTACATTTTAATTTAGTTTGAGAAACAGACAGAGTTTCTATAATATTAAACTCTTATTGACTGTGCAGCTAGCATCTCTTCTTTCAACGCAGAAGGGAAAATCTTCTTTGCTGTGCTTGCAAGATGAATGACCTCCTACATGGTAGAAAACAAGGACATTGACACAGCTGTACAGAAAGGTGGAATTCCTGGGTTCCAAGGCTGCATAGAATACACAAGCATAATTCCCCAACTCATAAAGGAAGCGAAAGCAACAAAAGGGAACTGACAGTCGTGTGGTTTGATGCTGACAGTAGTACCACACAAACTTATTGAAAAAGCACTGGAGCACTATCACATCCCTGGAAAGGTCACCAAGATTATAACAAGCTATCTGGAGGGGATACACATAAGATTCACTGTGCAGGACTATGTAACATCTTGGCAACAAATTGAGAAAGGGATAGTGACAGGCTGCACCATCTCAGTGGTTCTCTTTGTGATGGCCATAAACTTGGTCATAAGAGCGGGGAAAAGAGAAGCCAGAGGGCCAAAAACCATAACACACATCAGACAGCCACCAAGCAGAGGGTTCATGAATAATTCAACCATCACAACCACATCACATGTTCAGGCTAGATGGGCGCTAGAAGCATTGGAAGAGACTGCCACATGGGCAAGGATGAAGTTCAAACTTGCCAATTCAAGGTGTATGGTGATGAAACGAGGCCAAATCACTGAGAAGTTTACCTTGAAGATCCAAGATGAACAGATTCCATCTATCAGAGCATCCAATCAAGTGCCTAGGGCAATGGGATGAAGTTAGTCTGAGAAACATTAAGAACAACAAACGTCTGGAACAACCAACAGTAGGAAGACTGGTTAAATTGACAAGTCAGGGCTACCAGGGAATTTTAAAGCTAAAGCATCTTCCAAAATGGGCTCCTACCCAGAATAATGTGACCAGTGATGCTGTACAACATTACCTTGTCAACAATCGAGAGCATGGAAAGGGAAGCCAACAGATATCTCACAAAGGTGGTCAGCGATCCCACAGTGCTTCTCCTCAACAGGATTGTACTGCAAATAAGCAAAGCTTTGATTGCCACTTTCATCAGTTGGTCATGAATTCAAGACAGGGAGGGCATGGCTAATCATGACCCTGAGAGATTCCAAAGACAAGAGATAAGAAAAAGGGAGGAAGAAACCAAATATGTACAGATAGTGCAGATGGGAATTAAGGAGAATGGACAAGGTGGGATACTGAGCAGAGAGAGTTGACATTGGACTAAATATGGAAGTACACAGCTTTTCACTGCAGTTGTTGCTGAGACCTGTACATGACATACTCTTTACACTAAAAAAAAATGTATGCAACTGGGGAATGATAGAAAACCCATCATGCCATCTGTGCCAGAAGCCAGCTAACCTAGAGCACATTCTGTATCATGAAAGGTTGCGCCCAGACAGGGAAGAAACAGGTGGAGATATGACCAGGTGTTGAGAGCTTTGACTCACACATTAGAGACTGAAGGGAAGAAAGATCACAAAGACAACCAGCCAGTTTTCATCAACTTTGTTAGAAGTGGAGGACATGCTCCAGCTAAACATGAGGTAAGAGGTGGTATCATGGCCAAGGATTGACAGCTAAAGGTTGACCTTGGAAACAAGCTTGTATTTCCATCAATAGTAGAGACAACTCTGCGACTAGATGTTCTACTATTCTCAGAGAGCATACGGAAACTACTCCTCATAGACTTAACAATACCTTGGGAATCCAGATGCCAGGAAACACATGAAAGGAAGCTTGCAAAGTATGATGAGCAGTTGGAAGACTGTCGACACCAAGACTGGCAAGCATGGAACTTTCCTGAAGTAGGAGCACAGGGTTCACCAACAGTTTCCTGCTGGAAGACAATGGCAACCCTAGAAGTGAAAGGTAGAGACAGAAAAAGAGTGATAAACACCATGACTCAAGCAGAAGAAAGAGCATCCAGTTGGCTCTGGCTATGAAGAAATGACAGTAGCTGGAAGCTTGACTGTCATGAGTAGAGGATTGATCACCTTCTGCTATCCCACCATCCCGAGGACATTATGGGTTAAGGGATAAAATGTCTTGATGGCCTAGCGGTGGTAACATCTTAGCTGTTTGTAATAACTAAATAACAGTTAAAATTAACTGAAACAATGTAAGATAAAGAAAATAAAAGTTCTCACAGACCTGCTGTAGGGAAGCACAGTGCTGCTCAGTTTCACTCGGAAAGATTACGGATCGGGAAACATGCAAGTGCCTAGGCAACAAGAGCTGAGGGGGAAGCAAGCGGTGTTGTATGTCGCTCAGTGATGAGCACGTCACTTGTCAGTTCTTGTGTGAATGAAGTTTAACAGTTTCTGGTTCTCAAAACACCAGGCCAAACTGGTAGATCCATCTATGGGAAACAAAACAAACAAATTTCCTTTCAAGATTCAAGATTTGACAGTGGTGGAAAGGTACTGGATCACTGATCAAAAAGTCCCACTCTCAACAGGTTGTCACTGTCCCCAACCCCAGTGCAGCTAACTGGGTTATCAAAGGCCGGCCGTGTCTCTCACTGTCTGCGGTGTGAGGTCTACATTAAAGAACCATTGCTGACTTTTGTAAAGAGGAGCTGCATAGCTATCATCGTGTTTCTGCCCTGCAATGGCTCGGAAAGCTGTCCAGGGTGGACTCTGCCCTTGCCCAGAGATGGTTGAGATGGGTGCCAGCCTCCCTGCTACCCTAATTAGGATTAAGTGGTTCAGAAAATGAATGAATGGATTCAAAATTCAAGAGTCTTTAATGGGAATGGATCACAAGGAAGGACAATCTTCTGACGCTGGAGGGAAGCACGTCACTCCTATTTATAGCTTGCTGATTGCTGAATGGACACAGGTGCATCTCTCTGGACCTTGCCTGCATGCCCCCTCGCCAGTGCCTGCAATGAATGAAGAGAGAGTTAACACCGCCAGCCAGCACAGACTACAACAGTACCCCCCACCCCTTTAAGGGGTGCCACCTGGCGCCCGACCAGGCTTCTCCGGAAACTGACGATAAAATTTGTTTAATAAGTCCGGGTCCAGGATTACGGAGCGAGGAATCCAGGAGCATTCTTCGGGGCCATACCCTCCCAGTCCACCAGGTACTGAAAACCTCAAAGTCTGCGTACATCGGGGATGTGATTTACTGTGTACGTGGGGTGTCCATCAATCAGCCGGGGAGGAGGGGGTGGGGCAGGCGATGGGGGTGGAGGGGACTTTCCACCACAGGCTTGATCAGGGATACATGGAATACCGGGTGTACTTTGAGTGAGGATGGGAGCTTCAGTCGCACGGCACTGGGGTTTATAATTTTTTCTATCAAATAGGGACCAATGTACCTGGGAGAAAATTTCTTTGAGTCAACTTGCAGGGACAGGTCCTGGGAGGAGAGCCAAACTTGTTGCCCAACCGTGTAGGGAGGTGCTGGGGTCCGATGAGGTCCGATGACGATCGGCGAATCTCCGGTTTGGGGCTGCAATTCGTTCCATGGCGGCACGTGCTTCTCTCCTGATCCGGCATGCTCTGCGAAACTGCGCCTGGACAGATGGAACTGCCATTTCTACCTCCTGTCTGGGAAACAGAGGAGGCTGGAACCCGTTGATCATCATAAAGGGGGACATCCCGGTGGTGGCGCAGACCAGAGAGTTGTTTGCATATTCAATCCATGGGAGATGGGTGGCCCAGGAGGCTGGGAGATGGGAGGCGATGCAGCACAGGGAGGATCCGAGGCTTTGATTAATTCGCTCTGCCTGTTCGTTAGACTGAGGATGGTAACCTGAGATCAAGCTACAGGAGATTCCCAAGGTGTTGCAGAATGCCTTCCAAACTCTAGATTCAAACTGGGGGCCCTGGTTCGAAACGACGTCCTGGGGGATGCCATGGAGGCAAAATACATGTTGGACCAGGAGACCAGCTGTTTCCATCGCCGAGAGGAGTTTGGGTAGGGCGACGAAGTGAACCGCTTTGGAGAACTGGTCCACTATCATCAGGATGACTGTGTTGCCCTCAGATGGGGGTAGCCCCATCACAAAGTCCACCGCAATGTGCGACTAGGGACGATGGGTTGGAGGAGACCCATGGGTGCACAATGGGAGGACTTGCTCCAGGCACAGGTGGCACACTCCCACAATCTCCCTGGTGTCAGCTGCTATTGTTGGTCATCAGAAGCATTGTTGGAGTAGGAAGAGAGTTCGGTGGGCTCCGGGGTGGCAGGCTAATTTTGATGAGTGAGACCACTGGAGCACTGGGGTTCTGGCCGGTGGGGGAACGTATAGTCAACCTTGTGGGCACCCGATGGGCTCCGGTTGCCCCTGATGGGCATCCTGAACTAGCCGCTTAACCTCCCATTGAGCTGCTCCAAGTATTCAAGAGGCAGGCAGGATGGTCTCCATTGTGGTGTCGTCCCCCGAGGTGAACTGCCTGGAGAGAGCGTCTTGTACGTTAGTGTGAAGTTGACTCTTCCTAGGTAGAGGGACCATCGTGCCTGACGGGAGTTCAACCTCTTGGCCGCACAGAGGTAAGATAAATTTTTATGGTCGGTCCAGACCACGAAGTGGTGGGCTGCCTCTTCCAGCCATTGCCGCAACTCTTGGAGCACCAAGACCACCACCAGCAGCTCATGATTCCCAACATTATAGTTCTGGTCCGCCAGGGACAAGCGACGGAAGAAGAAGGCGCATGGTTGTAGCTTTTGGTCTGTGAGAGCCCATTGGGAGAGGACTGCCCCCACCCCCGAGTCTGAGGCATGGAGTTCCACCACAAACTGCAGCAAGGGGTCTGGGTGGATCAGTACGGACACATTGACAAATCTTACCTTCAGCCTGTCAAGTGCCTGGGCACTTGGGGACCACTGGAATGGTGTTTTGGGTGATGTCAGCTGTGTGAGGGGGGCTGCTAGGCAGCTGTAGTCTTGCACAAACTGGCGATAGAAGTTCGTGAAACCCACGAACCTCTGCAGCTGTTTCTGGGTCCCCGGAGTCGGCCACTCCGTCTCTGCCTTCACCTTCACCGGATCGGGTCTTATCTGACCTTTTTCCACAATGAACCCCAGGAAAGAGACTGAGGGGACATGAAACTCGCATTTCTCCGCTTTGACGAATAATCTGTTCTCTAGGAGCCTCCTTAACACTATTGTTACATGACAGTGATGCTCATTTATAACTATACCTCCATGGTGTCTTTCTCTGGCTTCGAAAGGTTGTACAGTCACTGAGAAGGGAGCGTGGAACCTGGGAGTAAGTCGATGGTGCAGTCGTACGGTCAATGAGGAGGTAGTGAGCGAGCCCAGTCCTTGCTGAAGACCTCTATTAGATCATGGTATTCCTTTGGCATGCCGGCTAAGTCCAGATCCTCCAGGTCGACCAGGGTTTGTGAAGCTTGGGAGGGTACGGCCGCCAGTAAGCAGTGTTGTAGACAGTAGTCACTCCAGCTGTGTATGGTGGGGGTGTGCCAGTCGATGTGGAGATTGTGGGTCTGCAGCCACAGCCACCCCAGCACCAGGGGAGAGAGAGGGGCAGAGAGAACAAACAGCTCCAAATACTCCTGGTGGATCCCGGAAAGACTGAGCTTAACCGGCTTCGTCTTGTGCATGACGCGAGCTATGAGTTGGCAGTCAATGAAGTTAGCGTCAGTGCCTGAGTCAATGAATACATAATCAGAATAGGAGTGTTGCTCTGATTGCAGCGTACCCTGACTTTGCAGGTGCTTCCTGGGTGTCTTGGAGGGTTCTCTAGCTGCTGCTCCACTCCTTGCTGTCGAACCCTGTTGTGCGGGGCACTGGGCGAGGTAATGACCCTTTTCCACGCTGTAGATACATAGACCGTTGGTCAGTCGCTGATGCCTCTCCTCCGCCGTCAGCCTGGTGCGGCTCACCTGCATGGGCTCTTGACCATCATCCTCACTCAGAGAAGAGAATGGCGAGGAGGTTTGAGGTGGGGCCTCCTTGGGCCTCACGGAGGCGCTCGAGGACGGGTAGACAAGACTACTGGGATCTATCCCTCTCTCTCAGTCGGTTGTCCAGCCTGGTCGACAAGGTGATCAAATCCTCGAGAGTAGCCATCTCATCTCATGCCGCGAGCTTGTCTTTCAGCCCTTCATTCAGACCCCGCAGGAAATCCTCCAGTCTCCACTGGGTCCATGTTTCAGGTCAAAAGATTCTGTTACATCTGGAGCATATATGTTGGACCCAAAGATGCAGGAGACTATGTAAGAAGATTCAACGATTTTATTTTTGCACTGGGAAAATCTAAATCACTGGAAATAATTCTTCATGGGAAACTGGTCGAGCACGAAGCAGGATACCAGGAGTCAGAGAGATCGCAGAGAAACGGAATCACCAGGAAAGACATTCTTCTGACGCCGGAGGGAAGTGCGCCACTCCTATTTATAGCTCGCTGATTGCTGATTGCTGAATGGAAACAGGTGTGCTCTCTGGACCTCGTCTGCAGGTAACAACCACGCCCCTCCCAGTGCCTGCAATGAATGAAGAGAGAGTTAACGCCACCAGCCATCACAGACCATAACAAGAGCGAGAGAGAGAGAGAGAGAGAGAGAGAGAGAGAGAGAAAGCGAGCGAGAGAGAGAGTGTGTATGTGTGAGAGAGAAAGAGAGAGAGAGAGAGAGAGAGAGAGAGAGAGAGAGAGTTCTCGTTGTATGAGCTGTAATATATCAGGACCAAAACAGTTCCCATATTTCCTGAAGTATGGTGGTTTGCTAATTTTCTGTCTGTATTATCTCAGTGATGTCTTTGAGTCCTGATGCTGTATTTATTTATCTATTTATTTATTCATATAATTCACATTTTTAATGGACGCTGTCAGCTGCCTCCAATGATTAACTCTGAGAGGGTGTGCTCAGTGATTGACCTTGTGGTGACACTTCGCTGGTTCCCATGTGATTTCAAATTTAAAAGAGCTCAAAGCTTTTCTTTCTATTCCTGAGGTCACTCTCACGGTTAAGTTCATGTGTCATCATAGATTTAATAAGTAATATTGTTAATTATGTCAATTAAAAGGGCCTCATATGGATAATGAGCCTCATGTATGTGTGTTTGTGTGTCTGTCTGTGTGTGCGTATGTGCACTTTGAACCAATTAGCAGTGGCAGAGGACAGTGTAGGTCATAGACACCACAACCTTCCATGCCAGCAAACATTATCTTTCAGAGGATTTGGCAACAGTGCAAAGCTTGAGGCTTTCCCTAATGTGTGTATCTGTGAATGTGTGTATGTTTCTGTGTGTGTGTGTGTGTGTGTGTGTGTGTGTGTGTGTGTATGTGTGTGTGTGTGTGTGTGTGTGTGTGTGTGTGTGTGTGTGTGTGTGCGTGTATCCATGTAAATTTTCCCAGTTCCCACTTGCCAGGTTTGTTCCAGTGAATATAACACTGAGAGTTCCTCAGGGATTTGGAGGCAGCAACAAAATAAACATCTCTTCTGTTCAATTAGTTCATACTAAATAAAAACAGAGTGTGTTAATTAAAATGCTGACACTTTCAAAGATCTTCTATTAAAACATCACTGCTGATGATGTGAAGTGTGTGTGGCAGCAACCCGGGACACTAATTTATTATAACAGCAGTTGTTCATGAAATCTGGAGGCTTACAGATTAATTTAAAGTGGATTATGTATGTTCTTTTTCTACAGAGGAACATAATATACATATTTTAGCGAGTTTGTGTTGATTTAGATATGTTGGTTGTGCTGTAAATGACACGCCTGTAATGTGATGAAACTCATCACATTACAGTTAATATTCACAGAATCTTGCAAAAAATGCAATAAGTTCTGAGGGTGGCGCTATATGGAGTTTGCCTGTTCTTCTTGTGCTTGTGTCAGTTTCTTCCTGGTGCTCTGGTGTCCTTCCTCAATCCAAAGACCCATACATTCGGCTAATTGGCTGTTCTGAATCGTTCTGTTCATGTATGAGTGGGATTATGAATGTCTATGTATGTGTTGACCCTGGATTGTTGAATTGTTTAGAGTGTACCTGGTCTTTTCCCAGAAGTCGGCTGAGATGGGTTCCAGCCTCATTGAGACCCTTGTAGATTTAAAGGGTACCTGCACCCAAAATTTACAGCATTCAAAAAATATCCCCTATACTTTATTATTTACTTTTAAACATCGCGTAATGTCGGTAGTTTATTTATAAGTCCACATTTCCTTTTCTTCTATATGACATTCCTTGCTCACGAAGGTTGAGCGCGCAGACATGTTGGCTTCTTTTCACCGGGGTTAAAGGTCATTGTGACGTAACATCATTGACAGTCGTATAGCCAATTGCAGAATGTCAGTACATATGCTCCCCGACTTATGTTTTGATTTCGATTTATGTTTTTTTAAAAAAAAAAAAAAGTCAAATTTTGAGTTTAGACGTACCTACGGAGTACGCTGACGTAATGATGCAATGACGCTACATCCATTGTTTACAAACTACAGACTGAATGTGTCCCTCCTTCCCAGTTCAGTTGTATGTATATCGTTATATATATATATATATATATATATATATATATATATATATAGCGTGTTACCCTTGTGTTAAGACGTCGTCTCTGTGATCTTTGTGTTTACACTGTTTTGCGGCCTTTTGTAACCCTAAGCAAATATGGTTGGTCAGAAGTGTAAGCCTACTAGCATGGGTGCAAGTCTCATACACAGAGATGAATTAACTATCTGCTCAGATCGGCACAATCTACCATGCATACTCAGTTAAGCAAACAGAGTTGTAAAATGAATGAAAACGCAAATTACAGAACAATTACAGATATTTATTATCTTTTATCAGAATCCTAAGAGTGTACACTTATTTTTATATTAATATTCATTAGGATTTGTACTTGTTCTTTGTATGCATCTCTTGAATAAAGTTTACTTACTTACACAAAAGAAAGAACTCTCCGCTTTGCTGGGCTTCACATCAGTGCAGGCTGTGTTCTAAACGAGTTCAACGGCACCCTTGTGCACTTGAAAGACTGGAAGTCTGTATAATCCACAGCAAGTACACTACTTTTGCAAGTACACTACTTTCGGTATTGAGCGCTTCACATATTGTAAGTGTTGATTGGCTGTTTTAAGCTTCATGTAAAGTGCCTCGGTATAAATAAGTGACTTATTTGAAATTAATGTTGATATTATTTGATATATTTGATATTATTTTACAATGTTATGTTAATAATAATTGATTTAGTGGTGTTTTATGAGATACGGTAATGGTATTTATGGATCTAGAGTACAGTATGAGCGTCATACATCACATGTCATACGTCATACGTCACTGTAACAACTTATGTTCACTTTCAACTTACGTTCGGTCGTCCGGAACCAATTAAAAACGTAAGTCGGAGAGCGTCTGTATATTTTCCTCAAGCAATTCATATTCTTTACAATAGAACTCCTGATCGTTTTTTTGACACACGCATTTTCCACAAGAGCACCAAATATTTGCTGGTTGTTTGCTACGATTTTCCCGTGTAAGAGCTTCTGCCGACTCTCCAATATCGTCCTCCGAGTCGTCACTTTCCTGGTCCGATTTCACTAAATGTGGATCGTCTTTCTTCAGTGGTTCGTATAAATAACCTTCTAATCCTTCTACGAAACTGTCTTCATCCATGGTTTAAATAAAAAATCACTATAATGTCTGTTTTTTCCAAGTTTCTGTGAGCTTGTGTTGTATATGTCAGGTATATATAGCCTTACGTTTACATTGCAATCTCGCAGTTCCGGTTGAGGCTTTGTCAACGATATGACGTCTCTTCAAATGCGCCCTTTTAAAACTCCTGTGCTCTGAAGCTTGACATTAGTGAAGCCCTTAAATCGCTTAAAGCTGGTTTGTGAGAGAATATAATAAACGCCTTATAGGTGTATTGTCACTAGCTATACACAATACATCAAATTAGGCATATGAGTGCTTTCACTACAGGTACCCTTTAAGCAGTTTGACAAATAAGTGAATAAATGAACACAGAAAACCATTTACAGGTTAAAATCATCCTGACACTTACAAGCGCAATGGTGATGTTATCTTTTTTTCCTAATCATGAAAACATTCATTCTCAAATAATACGCTTGTCATGATGTATTGACGTTTATATATCATTATTGGAGTTTAGTCCGAGGTGAAACAGTAGTTAGCATGTCTGCTTCATTGCATGGAGGTTCTGAGTGCACTGGTTTCTGTATGGAGTTTGGAAGTTTTTGCATGTGCTTCAGTGGATCTCTTCCAGACACTCCAGTTTCCTTCCACAATCCAAAGACATGCACATGAGCTGTTTCAGATTGCCCCTCGGTGTGATTCTGAGCATAAATGATTTTGGGTGCAGCCTTCACACCGTGTCAACTGAGATGGGCTCCAGTCTCCACATGACCTTAGTGCACTGCTTCTCAATTATTTTCTGTGGCACCCCCTATAGAAAGAAAAAAAAACATTCACCCCCCCACCGCCCCGCGAGTGACTATAAATATTATTATTTGTTTATAAAATTGTTATCAGTACATCTCTGCATAACATTGTAATTTTATTAACATTAAAAACTAAAAAGAAAGAAATATAGTTCAACTTACAATAAAGACAAACTTCATTAACATTCATTTTTAATCTGTAACAGAAAAGATTTAAGGTGCACCAATGTTCCAGAAAATAATAAAAAAAAATGCATCCTTATTTAAACTCATTCAATTTGATTATGTCTTAATATTTCTGTCTCTCTTCACCTTTCTCGTCATTCTTGTGAGAAAATTTTCCGTCCTGTTTCTTGAGGGGCTGTTTACTGCACTTCATATCGTTTGATTGTGCGAAAAACTACTACACTATAGCGCAGTGAGAACGTCACTGCCAACTAGTGGCGTGGAGGTGCAATTACACTTAATTATCATACTCTATTCCAGAAAAGCATGTTCCCCAGGGTCATACACGCCCCTCCCCCTCCCCCCTCCAAGGGGGGCGCACCCCACTATTTGAGAAGCACTGCGCTAGTGGGATCAAGCACTTCGGCTCGGAGTGAGTACCTGAGTGAAGATAATATATTTTAAGATAAATTTAAACTCTGGAAGTGAACTTCAGGATCGTCTCAGCATCACTATCTCGGGGACACTGATTGATTTTTTTTTTTTTTATATCTTTAAAATGCTCTAAATGTTGAATGTTTGTAAGTGGTATGTTTGATAAAAACACTGAAGACTGGGGAAAAAAATCCAATTACAGCCTAGAGATGGATGTTATACATGTGCAGGTCATGCTGTGAAGGTTTATTGGTTTATTTCCCATCAGCCACCTGTTGATTCTGGTCAGCCTTCACTCATGTACTGGTGTTAGCTCTCATCTCTGCGGAGAGGTTTCTATATCATTGCAGCGAAGCTAAGAATACATCTGTCGAACCGAGGGAGGACCGCGGCTTTCATCTCTCGTCCTCCTGCTCGGCTTTCATTCTGCACCTACACACAGAATATCCTTTTCTCTTTAAAAGATGAGCTGGCAACTGGAAACCAGAGTGAAGACCTGGGCGCAAGAAGTACTTTAGTCACAAAATAACATTTTTGAGATTTTAGGGGTCAAAGTTTTGAAACATGCAACAGATTCTTTTCTTTCTTTCTTTTTTTAAAGATAGCGTTCAGTGGCGCCTGCTGCTAGGCACAAGGGTTATACAATGTAGACAGGAAAAAAACAAGAAAATTATTTTCAGACTTTGATACTTTTACCACACAATGCTGTTTCATTTCGTTTCTGATTGCCGAACAGTCATTACTGTCATGCTCCCTTGCGTTTTATTATTTGTTTACTTATATTGTACAAAAGAATTACGTGACGTGGGTACTTTTAGCCCGCGAATCACGTTTTGGCTCATTTTTATTTCTGAAACTTCTGCAAAGACTCGAGTACAGTAGCCCCCCACCCATTTGTCTTTCACCGGTCGCGGCTCCACATTCATGTGGATTAGAGGCAGCCCCAGAAGTAACTGGCACGTGATTCAAATTTAGCCAGTGACTGATAGTTTTTGTTTCTCCCACTTGCTGATTGGTTGCAGATGATGTGTACTCCTCTTTTTTCTTTCGCGCACATGCCATCAACGTGATTGCTTCAATTGTGAATTCATGGTTTTTTGTGTGTTTTTAATTATTATTTAAACCCTATGATGCCACACAAATGCCCTACATCTTCTCTAGTCGGAGAAGGTCATTACTCTTAAGGCGCTGTATCAGAGTAACTGTGACGGCTGGAGCAGATGAGTCAGACCCAAAGATGGAGTAGCCATGTACGAAGCTTCAACAAGTTTATTTCAACACAGGGGAAACCACAATCACCGGAAATAAGAATTTAACCGAAGTGGTCGAGCACAAGGCAGGAGTCAGAGACATCACAGGGGAAAATGGAATCACAAGGAAGGACAATCTTCTGACACCGGAGGGGAGCGCGCCACTCTTATTTATAGCTCGCTGATTGCTGAGTGGATACAGGAGCGCTCTCTGGACCTCGCCTGCAGGTAGCAGCCACGCCCCTCGCCAGCGCCTGCAGTGAATGGAGAGAGAGAGAGAGAGAGAGAGAGAGAGAGAGAGAGAGAGAGAGAGAGAGAGAGAGAGAAGTCGTGGATAGAAGTTCGCGAACCCCAGGAACCTCTGCAGCTCTTTCCGTGTCCCCGGAGTCGGCCACTTGCCACTGCCTTCACCCTCGCCAGATCGGGTCTTATCTGACCCTTCGCCACGATGAACCCCAAGAAAAAGAGACTGAGGGGACACGAAACTTGCATTTCTCTACTTTAACGAATAACTTATTCTCTAGGAGTCTCCTTAACACTATTGTTACATGACAGTCATGCTCATCATGGTCTTTAGAGAAAATCAAGATGTCGTCTAGGTACATGAATACGAAGCGGTTTAGCATGTCTCCAAGCACATCGTTAACCAGGGCTTGGAAAATCGTCGGGGCTTTGGTTAGTCCGAATGGCATGACCAGATATTTGAAGTGACCCAGGGGCGTGTTGAAAGCCCTCTTCCACTCGTCCCCCCCCCGAATCCGGACTAAGTGGTAGGCATTTCTCAGGTCCAGCTTAGAAAAGACTGTTGCATCGTGAAGAGGGGTGAAGGCCTAATCTATTAGAGGGAGAGGATAATTGTTCTTTATAGTGATGTTTTTCAGGCCCTTGTAATCAATGCAAGGTCTCAGGGTTTTGTCTTTCTTCTCTACGAAGAAGAACCCAGTGCCTACTGGGGATGATGAGGACTAAATGAGACCTGCAGCAAGCTACTCATTTATATATAACTCCATGGTGTTTTTTTCTCTGGCTTCAAGAGGTTGTACAGTCGCTGAGAAGGGAGTGTGGAACCTGGGAGTAGGTCGATAGCGCAGTCATAGGATCGATGAGGAGGTAGTGAGTGAGCCTGGTCCTTGCGGAAGACCTCTTTCAGATCATGGTATTCTCTCTGCACGCTGGCCAAGTCCAGATCTTCCAGGTCGACTGGGGTTTGTGAGGCTTGGGAGGGTACGGCCGCTAGTAAGCAGTGTTGGAGACAGTCGTCACTCCAGCTGCGTGTGGTGAGGGTGCACCAGTCGATGTGGGGATTGTGGGTCTGCAGCCATGGCCACCTCAGCACCAGGGGAGAGAGAGAAGCAGAGAGGACGAACAGCTCCAAACATTTCTGGTGGTTCCCGGACCGACTGAGCTTAACAGGCTTTGTCTTGTGTGTGACACGAGCTATGAGTCAGCCGTCAATGGCCATTTCTTCACTGTCGGACCCTGTCGTGCGGGGCACTGGGCGAGGTAATGACCCTTTTTCGCGCAGTAGATGCATAGACCATTGGTCAGTTGCTGATGCCTCTCTTCTGCTGTCAGCCTGGTGTGGCTCAGCTGCATTTGTTCGTGGGAATCGTCCTCTCTCAGAGGAGGGAATAGCTAGGAGGTTTGATGTGAGGCCTCGTTGAGCCTCACGGAAGTGCTCGAAGACAGGTACATGAGACTGATCCGCTCCTCCTGGGATCCATTCCTCTCTCTCAGCCGGTTGTTCAGCCTGGTAGTCAAGGCGATCAAATCCTCGAGAGTAACTGTCTCATCTTGTTCCGCGAGCTCGTCCTTCAGCCTTTCATTCAGACCCCACAGGAAAGCCCCCCCAGAGCGTGACGTCCTTCCAGCCGCTTTCTACGGCGAGAATCCAGAATCTGATTGCATACTCCGTCACCGACAGTGAGCTTGCTGGATTTGAAGGAGCTGAGAGCTCGCTTCCTCCCCTTTCACCGGACAATCGAAGACCGTTTTCATTTCCCACACAAACTGGTCAAACTGGGAGCATAATTCTGGGGTGTGGGTGGTGACCAGCCACCTAGCGCCCAGGACTAGCCTTGCTCCGTGAGTAGGCTCATAATGAAGGCAGTCATAGCTTGATCGGTGATGTATGTGAGTGGCTGCTGGCTGAAGATGAGTGAACACTTATGAAGGAACTGTGCGCAGGAGCCGATCGTGCCCGAATATTTGACTGGCATGGGGATGAGCGGTTCTCGGCGTATGGGGAGTATAGCTGGCGCTGGCACTGCTGCCGATGCAGAGAGTGAAGTGTGAGTGGGTGGGGTCGTGGCGGCGGGTTGGGTGGCAATGACGTCAATCCTTCCGCCAAACTGCACCATGCTTGTGGTTATCCACAAGAGGTTGTCCACAATTAGGTAAAGGGAGGAGTCGTGTTGTCCCAAAAGGACTCCCTGGTGGGATAATGCCTGCCGGAGCTGGGCGGTCTCTGCTGGGTCCATGTTTCAGGTCAGAAGATTCTGTGATGGTTGGAGCATATGTGTCCGACCCAAAGATGCAGTAGACCATGTACGAAGCTTCAACAAGTTTATTTCAGCACAGGGGAAACCACAATCATTGGAATAAGAATTTAATGGAACAGGTCGAGCACAAGGCATGATACCAGGAGTCAGAGAGATCACAGGGAAAAATGGAATGACAAGGAAGGAGAATCTTCTGACGCTGGAGGGGAGCGCACCACTCCTATTTATAGCTCGCTGATTGCTGAGTAGATACAGATGTGCTTTCTGGACCTTGCCTGGAGGTAACGGCCACACCCCTTGCCAGCACCTGCAGTGAATGTAGAGAGAGAGAGAGAGAGAGAGAGAGAGAGAGAGAGAGAGAGAGAGATATAGTTAACGTTGCCAGCAAGCGCGGACCATAACAGTAACTTTAAATTCAAGAAGGTTAATCTGAGGTCTCAGGAGAACACCTGTAGCAGTGCTTTATCCCGGTATTTGGACAGAAAGCAAAGTAGCATAAAGTTTAAGAGAAAAAAAATTCGGGGAAACAACCCAGAATAAAAATACAAACATACAAAAAAAATGAGGTTTGATGGTACGACACCACTGAGTGTGATGGAAACATTCTGGCTTCTCTTATTTCGGGTGTTACATTCACTCATCTTTCTTACCACAGCAGATACTTTCCATCCATTTCCAAAAAAATAGTGTTTCCCAGCAATGCTCTTGATATTTCTTTTAAAAACAAAAGGTATTATATAGGTGGATAAGGTATATCCAGTTATTCAGATCCATACAGCCAGCTCCATAAGGCCATAAGTTTTCGGACATGTTTTTTTTTATCCACAATGTTTTATCATTTTGGTGTTTCGGTGGTGTAGTGTTAGCACGTCAGTCCCACAGCTAGAATGCCTGGGTTCGATTCCCAGTTCGGTGTAGAGTTTGCATGCTTCTCCAGTGTTTGTGTGGATTTCCTCATGGTACTCTGGTTCTCTCACAATCCAAAAAACATGTGAATGAGGTTAATTTGTTGTTCCAGACCTCCTCTAGGTGTGGGTGTGAATGGTGGTATGTGTGTGGTCCTACAATGGCCTGGCAAGCTATCCATGGTGTATCTCACCCTCTTCCAGAGATGGATAGGATGGGCACCAACCGTAATTAGGATGGAATGTCCTAGAACTGAACGAATCTCACCACTGCGAATTTAAATTTTGTCAGGAAAATACATGATTGAAAAGTAGACTTTTCGCTGTAATTTCCAATATTTAACAGATGTATTGCAATAAACTTGATGGAATTACAATTATATTTAGATGCTTTCCACCATTTTGTAACATGACTTCATGAGCAATTAAGCAGAAAACATGTCTGGAATTGTCCATTGCAAGAGTCAAATTTCATTTTGCAGCTGATCATTAGAAATCTTAACACATTCCAAAACCAGAGCAAGTAAAGGAGGCCATCTTCAGCCTGAGAAACATACACCTATCAGAAAGATAAAAGAGGGCAGACATTGCTGAGAACAGCATCACCAAAAGACCTGGAAGACCACGTGGGACAACGAAACAGGATGATGGATCCTCGGTAAAGAAAATCCATTCACAAACATTGAAGAAAGTTGAGAATATTCTTAATTCTCATAATTGTTGAAGTCTCTGATTGATAGACATCTGGTTAAATGTAAACACAAAGGTGCAAGGCAGAGGGAACACTCAGGAACAGAAATACAGTGGTACCTCACCTGACGATAGTCCCAGCAAATGAAAAATCCAGGTTACGAAAAACATTTTCCAAAATTTTTTGTCTCTGTATACGAAACAAGTTCTTCTAACGAAATGCGCCAAACGTGCCATTCAAACGCTCCATTCCAATTATTAAAACATACCATTCAAATATTCAAACAATGCACGAGCTGCTCTCCCATTGACTATCTTGAAACATCCTGCCCCGCTGGCCTCCCATTGGCTAGGAGGGATGACACAGCTACCTCCCATTGGCTGTCTCCCAACATCTCGCCCCGCTGGCCTCCCATTGGCCAGGAGGGAAGACGCAGCTCCCTCCCATTGGCTATCTCCCAACATCCCGCCCCGCTGGCCTCCCACTGGCTAGGAGGGATGACGCAGATCCCTCCCATTGGCTATTATGGAGCTGCATCTCCCATAATGCTTTTCGTGTAAAGGACAGAGTTACTGTTGTTTCATGAGTTTCTTGCTTTATTTTTTGACTCAGGCTTTTAACCTTCCATAAATATTTGTAAGATTATAACTGTGCTAAGAAGACATGGTCAACACACACGTGCACACACACGCGTGCGCGCACACACACACACACACTCTCACACACACACACACACACACACACACACACACACAAAACACACACACACACACACACACGTGTGAATTCCGGTGCGAGTAAAAAGAAGAAGCGGGCTCGTGGCATGCGGTTGAGTGATATCACAAAGGAAGATGGCCAAATCCGTCTACCATCAGTACGATATTGAAGCAGAAGGAGGTCTTAAAAGGTATACTTTTGCAATTTTTAAAGGGTTTAGGGGGTAGTATTGGGGGCCTTGGAAAGAATCACGCGTTGTACGTGTAAAATGCGGTTCAATTTACGAAAAATCCAGGTTAAAAAAAAGGCTCTGGAATGGATTAATTTCGTAAGGTGAGGCACCACTGTACCACATTGAACACAATTATTCAGTCTGAGGAAGCCAAGATGAATTTTTACCAGAATTATGAATACAGACGAGGAAGAAGAAGGAATGGAAGGGCTCGCACTCAAAATCATATCATATCGTTTATCAAACATGGTGGATTTAACCTGAAGTTCGAAATTTTGACTCTGGGTTAGTGCCGCAGCCGTCCATGACCGGGAGTCCATAGGAGCTAATTGGCCAAGCTCTCATGGGAGGGACAGATGAGCATTGGCATCTGTGAGCTCTTTTGTATAAGGGGCAGATAGTGGTTTCGTTCTGAGTGTGTTAGACCACCCCCCAAATACGCATGAACCCACAGTTCGAAAAGAGGAGGGAGACCGGCATTGCACATCATGGAGGGGGCATGTGCATGCATTCCTCCCTGGTCGGTGGTGGTTGTGTGATAGGGAAGGTGATACCTGATGGGTGGGAATCAGATATGACTAAATTAGGGAGAAAATGAGGGAATAATAATAATAATTAAAAAAAACTGATAAAGAATCAGGATGAATTCTGTAGTGTACAGAG
>CM045742.1:5330000-5350000 GCA_024760905.1 Plotosus lineatus | reverse complement strand
GGCGACCCCTGAAGGAAACAGCCGAAAGCTAGCTGTCTAGCTGTCTCCCCATCGGAGAGATGGAGATGTACCCCAAACGACTCGCCAGTCCACTGCGTGGCAATGACTCAGGGCGATTTGGTTGAGCCAATTAGCTTAATGTGCATGTCTTTGGACTGTGGGAGGAAACCAAAGAACTCAAAGGAAACTCATGCAAGCCTGAGGGGAACATACAATCTTCACACATAGAACTTCAACGTCTGTCGTTGTGAGGACCATTTTTGTTATTATTCATCAAAGAGATTGTTTTGTTTCTGATTGGTGAAAAGCCATCAAATAATTCTTAATATTGCATCACTACCATTAGATAACCAAATTATTGAATAATTGTATCGGTTAAGTTAATTGATAACTCCATGATTGGAATGCACAACATACACACGTGACAAGACTACACTTTAAAAATTTAAAATAATAAAACAAAATAAAATAATTTTCATTTTGTATGATATGGAGAATTATTTGCTCTGAGAACGCGTTTGCCACCTCAATCAAATAAATCTTTATATCATACTTTGCCTTGTTCATTAATTGCTGATTATCATCATCATATGAGAGATATCTTCATGTGGTGTTGCAGTCCTCAAGCAAACTAGACAAAAATAGAATTTAATTACTTTAATTACTTAACCAGCTGAACTGAATGATAGTTTACTTCTGGACCTTAAAGCAGAACATTTTAAGACAAAAGCATGGACCAGGTTTGTGGAAAACAGCAATTACACTTCCTGCATATCACTTCTAACACAATTTACACTTTCCATCTACATTCTGCATTTAGAACAATGGACTGTGTTTGAAAGGGTTTTTTGTTGTTGTTGTTTTTTTGCCATGAAATAGTCTGGATTCCTGGACAACAAGAGACATTGTGCACACTGAGAAAAAACAAAACAAAAACAAAAATCAAGAAAAACGCCTCCCATTAACTAGATTTTGTCAGATTTAGTCTAGGTGTCAGTGTTCTTATTTGCAGTTTGTTATGTTCAGGGATTTTGTCCAGCTGGTGAAATGAATGAGGTTAATCAGTTCTAATCCTGCCGGTTCACAGAGCACCCTACTTTCAGCTTGAATCACATCTCCATTGTATCGAATGTTTCCATCACCGATTACAATTTACAGAAAATTAGACAAAGGGAATTAACGAACACTGCATTCTCTCGCTCACTTTAACCAAAAACAAAAAAAAAACAAAAACAAAAAAAAATGTGGGAGTCATGACAGTGAGCAAATAGATCTTATTTGTTTGTTCATTGGGTCATTCCTCTTTATTAAAAGAGAGAGAGAGAGAGAGAGAGAGAGAGAGAGAGAGAGAGTGTGTGTGTGTGTGTGTGTGTGTGTGTCTGTGTGGTATAGTGTGTGTGTGTGTGTGTGTGTGTGTCTGGGAAAAAAGAGAACATGTTGAGGAAGCGCTGTGTAAATGATTGACCTGGCTGGCCTGTGTTTATTTATTTATTTATTTATTTATTGTAAATGTAGTGTGAAACATTGGTGTCAGACCAGCCTTTTTAAAATGTATGATTCCTGTCTGAGTCTCACAAAGAAAATCACAATAATGTACATTGCCAAATTTTATCTTTGATGGAATTTTAGCAATTTGTTCTTGACATTGCAGAAAGAAGAAAGAGAGAGAGACAGAGAGGGAGATGGGGAGCGAGAGAGAGCGAGCGTCTGAGAGAATACTTATTACATAATAATAAATTGGACTTATATATTATATTTCATCAGGGAGTATGCATGATCGTATATTTAGTGGTATTAAGAAATTAATGGGATGGTCACACTGCAAATAATGACAACGGAAATCTTGAGTATTTAATTAATTAAATTGATCTCATATTTCTATTATACATCAAAGAGAAGATGATAATTTGGCTCAGTTCATGCTTTGTTATTATATTAGCACTGAAAATTTTAATCAACTTGCACAGCATGCCCAAACACGTTAATTTAAATGTGTGCGGTGAGTCTTTATTAAATTACTCATGTAAATGAATAGCACAGAAGCGCGCACACACACACTATATATATATATATATATATATATATATCATCATCATTCATTTTTTGAACCACTTATTCTAAATTAGGGTTGCGAGGAGGCTGGTGCCCATCTAAGACTCTGGGTGAAGGCAGAGTACACCCTGGACAGCTCGCCAGGCCATCACAGGCCCTGCACTCACACAATCATTCTCACTCACACCTTGGAGCGATTTGGAACAGCCAGTTAGCCGACTGTGCATGTTTTTGTACTGTGGGTGGAAACCGAAGTATCCAGAGGAAAGCAATGGGAGAACATGCAAACTCCACACAGAATCGCCTGAGCTGGGACTCAAACCAAGGCCTTCTTGCTGTAAGATTGATGTGCTAACCACTACGCCACCATGCGGCCCTTAATAATAATAAAAAAAGATTTACAAGCTAATGTTGTTAGGAAAGGAAAAGAGGACAAATACCTAGACTAATCATTATGCCATGCCGATTTCATGGTTGCCCTTCATGAAAAGATATTCTGTGACTTTGCGCGTGGTGATCTAGAGATTTCGTGATGTGGCCCTCAGTGAAAATGAGCTAGCCTGTTCGTGAGTCTGGAGAGAATCATCGGTGTGCTGGGTGATTGAGATCTGAGGTAATTTTGTGAGCTTTCCTCAGGCGCTATGTTGAGAACACATCCTGTTTGTCTGCGAGTCCGTTTCCTGGGATGAATTAAAGTGTTCTCTCCATCTCTGGAGAGTCTTGCGATTGTGGAATACCCGACAATACAGTGATATTAGCAGTCAGGATATTCTCTATGGTACAAGAGTAGAGTCTAGTGATGAGGTTTGGATTCGGTCCAAACCTATTAAACTTCCTCAAGTAATAAAGTCTCTGCCTTGGCCGGTCTTATGATTTTGTTAATGAGGAGACCAGATGAAGTCACCAGTGATATAAATCCTGGGGACTTAAAATTCACAATCTGACAGCCATTTTATTTGTGCATGCACTCTTCTATAGCCCTCTATAGTTTATTTCATTTTGCTGATATTAATAGAGGATGTGTTCATAGCACTATCATTTTGTACGATGCCCCATCTCAGTACTGAGGCCCAGGATAGTTATATCACCAGGAGACATTAGTGAACTTGGAACTGTTTTACATTGCAGTCATGCATGAACAGGGAGAAGAAGAGGGGGCCGAGTACACACCCCTGAGGGGGCTGCTGTATTTAGAATCAATGTGGAGCAAGTAAAGCTAATTATTGTTCACTTGGGGTCATAGAGTGAGCCAGTTGTGTATAGTAAGCTTTGGCCCCAGATGTTTAAGCTTCAGGAAGAATTTGTTATGAGCAGTCATGTTAAATGCCAAGCTGTAATCACTCCATAGTGTTCTCACACAGACGCATTCTCATTCTTTTTCTTTTACTCACATAGCTGTGTGTATATGTGAGTAGCGTGCATGACATCATCTGTGGTGAAACTTATGAAACTGGAGAATGTTTATGGCTGTAGTTAGATATGTACATGCATGGGTTTTAAATAAATGCTTGAAGTCTTTTATAATAGTGGAAGTCAGTAGCTAATCAGGGAGGAGATGACATTTACGACACAGCCAGCCTTTGATAACCCAGTTAGCTGCAAAGGGGTCAATTCCTCATTTCAAGTTAAAATTGTATGTGCAACTGGATGAAAATAAAATCAATTTTTGTTTTTAACCCCAAAGTTTTTCCTTTTCTGAGGTTGCTACAAAAGTGCCGTATAATGAATAACTTCTTAACCTCGGTCAATACAGGGAAATTCCAGACCCCAGCCTTGACACATTGACCTCAGTATAACTTGGTACTATATTAAAGCCTCGGTTTCGAGTTTTTCTGAAATGACCTCACTGTGTTTTAGTTAAAAGTAGTGCTGACAAATTATTTCCTGAGCTACTGTTTCCTTTATTAGGGTCACAGTAAAGCTGGAACACATCCCAACAGACTCTAGGTGAAGGCTTGGTACACTTTGAATAGCTCACCAGACAATCGCAGGGCAACTTACCATTCATTTGTTCAGAGCCAATCCTTACACACACACACACAAGGGAACATTTTGATATACCCACTTAGCCTAATGTGCATATCTTTGTACTGTGGTAGGAAACTAGGATATTCAGATAAGTACACACAAGCACAGAGAGAACATGTTCTTACCAGAGCACCTTCACTGCACTTGGGCTTCGAACTCAAGACCTTCTTGCTGTAAGGAGGAAATTGTCTCACTATGTCATATTGGGTTAATAAGTAGTACATGTTTATTTATTTTTTTTATCTTCGTTCATTCTGTGATTTATACATCGCACTGCGTTATCCTACCAGGAAGGTTGGAGCCCATCTCAGCCAACACTAGGTGAAGGTGCACTACACCGTAAACCGCACGCCAGACCATTGTAAGCCCAACACACATCCATTCACACTCAGACCTTGCAAAAATGTGGAACAGATAATGTGCATGACTGTGGACTTGTGGGAGGAAACCAGAGTACCCAGAGAAAGCCCATGGAAATGCCTCACAGAATCACTGCTAATTACTTGTTAATTACAACACCATCCTGCTTTAATTTTTCAGATATCCAAAGATAAATTATTATGTGAGCACCAGGTTATTGATTCTTTTTCTTTCTATTTACAATGAATATTGTACCTAATTCTTCCTAAAAAAAAAAATTAAAAATCAAAGGTGGCACATTGGACTCACAGCAAAAACCTCCCGGGATTGAATCTAGAGCTTCGCTGGGGTATTTTTCTGTGCAGTTTTCATGTTCTTCGTGTGCTTGCATGGGTTTCCTCTAGGTCCTCCAGTTTCCTCCCACAGTCCCAGAACATCCAAATCAACCCTTGGTGTGAGTGTGAATGGTTGCGTGTGTTGACCTTACGGTCTGGGGAACTGATCAGAGAGTACCCTGCCATCACACAGAGTCGGCTGAGATGGATGCCAGCCTACCTGCCACCATGTTTAGGATGAAGTGGCTAAGAAATTGAATAAATGAATGAAAAGTTAATATAAAAAACTGAAAGCTCAGTGTTATAAGCACATTTAAAATACTACAAGTATAAGAAACTGTACAGATGACCGAAGCTGATCACCGCGGTAGTGTGTATGTGAGATGGATAGAGAGAGACAGATAGAGAGAGAGAGAGAGATAGAGATGGAGGATGTTGGTTTTGAGAGTGCTGGAGTGAAAGGCTTTTGTCTGAATGTTGTGAATTTCTGGCTTCTGAAGTAACGCCCTCTTGAAGAAGAGCCTTAAATAGCTGCCAGTAATTCTTTTTATATCATCCATCTGAACTTTTTTTCCTCAGGATTTAATCCTTTGAAAGTATTCAAGCCACAGAGCTTTAATATTCCACGTCTGCAAAGAAGAAAAGAGAAACTATTCCATGGGTTAAATGGCAGCTGAGCTGGAGGGCTCTGCCGTGTGATGACTCTGCATTTGCTCTTTGACAATAACAATAATAAGAAATTATTTTTTTCAGTTAGCATGCGGTTTTTCTCCTCCGTGTACAGGAGTTTATAGGCAAAGATACACTTAATATCTCCCAGCATATACAATAACCCCCTGCCCATTCGCTGTGCAGCGCTCCTGGCCCTGCATACTCACGAATTAGCGGCAGTTCCGGAAGTTACTGGCACGTGAGTCAAATTTATCCAATGTCTGAGAGCTTTGGTTTCTCCCTCCTGCTGATTGGTTGCAGATGATGTGTCCGCCTCTTTTTTCTCCATTGCACATAAGTTATCAACGTGATTGCTTGTCACTCAAACACCCTGCATCTTCTCTAGCTTCTGGTAAGGAGCCTAAGCGCTTTATTTATTCATAATTATTATCACAGTACATAATTAAAAGTTTTTTATTATCATTACTACATTTTAGTGCATTATTACTGTATGAATGAGGAAGACTGGCGAGCAAATGTGTTTAACAAGCAGATTTTAGCGCATGTGATATCATACATAGGGTTTTAAAACCGCGTCAACTATTCACAGATTTTCAAGATCCGCAGGAAGGGGCGGAACGCAACCCCTGCGAATAACGGGGGGTTACTGTAAAGGGGGGGAGGATGGGGGGTGGGGGGGTGGGGGGTTAAAGTCATCAGAACATTCATCTGCCTGTAATAATTCCAATTCCACCCCAGAACCGTTCTTTGTTCGTTATTCCAGGGCAGAAGATTTCGTGATGAAACTCGACAGTTACTTCTAGTGGGTAGTGTTTTGGTGCCTCTTGATATTTTTGGATTTGTTCGACTCAAATATTTTGAGATGTTGAGTGCGAAGGTGGTGGTGTTTATAATCTCTTGTATAATAATAAAAACGATAATCTTAAGAGAATTCATTGTGTGATTTATTGTGTAACGGACCGACCACTTAGCGATGCTCCAGTGGGGACTCTAGTGAATCCCTCTGTCTCTTTATCTCTCTGTCACAATGTCCCAAGAGAGTGTCACATGACCTACACACTGTGATGATGCTACAGAGAAGGGCAATTCTATAGTTTTATATACTGCTGTCACTTTCATTTTATTTTGAATCTGTTGCCACAATTCACACAGCAGATCAAACATTATTCTGATCAGAAACCTCCAAACGCCAGCGCTACAGACGACCGTCAGGATATGACTATAAAAGAAAGTGTACATTTTCCACGAGTGAAGGTTTGTTTTCCATCATTATGAAGGCACTGGTTCATTAGGGAGGGACGGACCCCCGCGCACCAGAAAACAAAAATATTTACATGAAAACACACATTACTGTGGCAACAGTCCAAAATTACTCTTGTTCTGAATGTGCAAGCAATCTCTCTCTCTCTCTCTCTCTCTCTCTCTCTCTCTCTCTCTCTCTCTCTTATTCCCCCCTTTTATCTTCTTACCCCCTCTATCCTCCCTCACCCTCTCCCTTATCCCCCTCTCTCCTTATTTCCCCTCTCTCCCCCCTCACTCACTCCCTCACTCTCTCTCTCTCCCTTACTCCTCTCTCTCTCTATCTCTCTCTGTCTCTCTGTTTCTCTCATTCTCTGTCATTATTCCTCCCTCCCTCCCTCCCTCTCTTTCTCTCCCTTACCCCCTTTCTCTCTCTTCCCTCCCTCCCTCCCTCCCTCCCTTACTCCTCTCGCTCTCTCTCTCTCTCTCTCCCCTTACTCCCCCTCTCTGTCTCTCTCTCTCTCTCTCCCCCTTACCCCCTCTCTCTCTCTCTCTCTCTCTCTCTCTCTGTCTCTCTCTCTCTGCCTCTCCCTCTCACCCCCCCCCCTCTCAGAACTGAATGGTTGCTTGAAAATGACAGTCTCCTGTTCTGTTTGTCATTCATAACATCATTTCAGAGTTTCTGTCTCGCATCCATCCTCATGTGTCCACATGAGCACATACTGCTGCCGCCATCGGTGCTGAGTGCACTTGCACGTCGCAGCTTATTCTCTTACCATATACTGTACAGTATATGCATGTATCTGATAACTTGCACATGCAATATTTTCAGAGCTGATATGTTAGGCAGTGCATAAATATTTATATTATACTCTAACTCTACAGTTATCCGTCTCATCCTGGGGTTTCAGCTTCTGCGTAATGTTTTCTAAGGAAAGCGAATATTTCACATGGAGATCTGTTCACAGCAACTTGAAAGCGCCTGAGCGCTGTGTGTTTTTGTGCATGTTCACATAGTTTGGGGTTGAATCCACTGCTAACATTATGCGTATGGTTTGAATAACAAGTTTAACATGCACACTTTTCGGTATCGTTTCTTTCTTTCGAATATGACACATGCACTGTATGGTTGCCCTGAGAGACCAATATGCTACAAAAAAAAAATAAATAAAATAATAATAATAAAAAAGACATTAAAACAATCACAAACTAAAGTGTTAAAAATGACAATAGACATCTTTCATTTATTCATTCATTCACACATTTGATGAATAGCTTAATCTTACTCCAGCCATGAGGAGACTGGCGCCCATCTTCGCCGTCTGGGCGAAAGGGAAGTAATGTACAGCTCGTTGATCCTTCGCATTGCAATACACAACCATCCACACTCAGACGCTCACCAGAGGCGATTTCAAGCAACTAATTAGTCTAATGTGCAGCCTAGTAATCTCTGGACTATGGGAGGAAACCCGAGTACCAGGAAGAAACCCATGCAAGCAGAGGAAGAACATGCAAATCCAGACAGAAACTCTCTCACTGAGCCTGGGACTGAAACCTAAGGTATGCTAACCACCAAGCCACTAGTTGTTCTACATCTTCTATGAAATTGTACTTCACATAAACACTGTGGTGGTGGCTGCCATACTAAACATGTGACCTGTGCACACACTTTGATTATGCATTTCCACAGAACTTGGATTATTGGGTTGTCTGGTGGAATTCTCATGAATTTGGTGAATGATGCCACATAACTACATTTTGAAAATTTTGCTGACATATAAGTTTAAAATAGCAGTTTCATCCTCAGTGGATGCTGCATCTATGCATTACCTATACATTTTATCTGTCAGGATCACAGGGGAAGCCTTTGAGTGAATGATGGGGTTACACCCTGAACAGGTCAGCAGTGTCGCCAGGTCAAAAAACTTTAGCCATACACACATTCACTCCAATGGAAAACATAGAGTAGGCAGTTGACCTAATGCGCATGTCTTTGGACTAAGTGAGGAAACTGGTATACCTGGAGAAAACCCGCACAGATAGAGAACACATACAAACTTCACTCCAATAAACTCCAGTCTGAGCACAGTACCAATTTGACCCTTTGTGCTGTGCGATGACAGTACCAATCACTAAACTCGCATGGTGCCTGAATACTGTATTACTCCATAGCATAAGGCGACACAGTGGTGTAATGATTAGCACATCTGCATCACAGTAGGAAGGTCCTGGGTTTGACTCCCAGTCTTGGTGTTTCAGTGTGGAATTTGCATGTTCTCCCTGTGCTTGCATGGGTTTCCTTCGGGTAGGCCAGTTTCTTCCCACAGTCCAAAAACAAGCACATTATGTTAATTGGCTGTTCTAAATCACATGTAAGTGTGAGTATAAGTATGAATGGTTGTGTGATTGTTGCCCCTGCGATGGCCTGGCGAGCTGCTCATGGTGTACATTGCTCTTGCCCGGAGTCGGCTGAGATGGGGGCCAGCCTCCATGCGACCTTAATTAGGATTAAACGGTTCAAAAAAAAAAATGATTGAATGAATGCATAACATATTCAAAGCCAGATGATGAGTGTACCTGAAATAATCACAAGTTATTAGATGGTAATGGAGGGCAGTGGTGACCCTGTGGTAAGGTGCTGGATTACCGATCCCAAGTTTGTGGGTTCAAACCCCATTGTTCATGGTTGTCATTGCTGTTCGCCCAGTGCAGCTAACTGGGTCATCAAAGGCCAGCCATGTCTCTCACTCCCTGCAGTTAGAGGTTCATGTAAAAAAAACATTACTCTTTCGTTTCTAAAGAGTAGTTGCATAGATGTCATCCTGTTCCTGTCCTGCTATGACCTGGTGAGCTGTCCTTTCCCGGAGTCGACTGATATAGGCTCCAGCCTCCCTGCGAGCTTAATTAGGATCAAGCGTTTCAGAAAATTAATGAACAAATGGCGATGACAGTTTGTGTGATCTGAATGGTTGATGTAAAGGAAATAAATTGAATATTGCCCAGTGTATATCCCTCTGCAAGTTAGCCATTAGCCAGCTGCAGTGATCCCATGCAGTGTCCACATGAAGTCAAAGGATGCATGTGGAAATAGGATGCATAAGCTAGATGAGGAGTTTATTGTGGACTGGCAACCCAAGACTTTAACAGGACAACATAGCATATGGCAGGCCAGCAAGTACAAACCAAGCAAAACGAGCATGATGTAAAGAAAACACAAAGAACATGGAATATACTAAAACATCCATCCCTGGAAAACTAGCACACTACAGAGAAAACTGAGGTTGATGCTTTGACCTCCTTCAAAGGTGTGAAACTCCACGTCAGTGATGTAAGGAGAAAGCTTAATTCCACTTCCTGTTTCTTTCAGCTTGGTCCGCACATATACCTTTGGGCTGAGATTTCTCATTACAAACCTTGCACTTTGTCACTAAGCAGTTATTAATTTTGGGTAGAGTCTTTAATGATGATGTTCGTCCTTCGCTGGCGAAGACGACCAAGACTTCAAAATCACTGGGGGTTGTGAGTGCAAAGATGGCTAAAAAGTCCAACCCTTGCTAGAAACTGTGTTGCAGTGGGGGCATGGGATGGTGCTGGGTGAGCCAGGCTGAGAGCTGACGCTGCCTCTGCTCTGTCACTGCTGGCGTTTCTGCTGCTACTGCTTGATGCGGTTTTCCTCAAACGCAGACACACCACAAAAGGTCACCATGCGCCAGGCAGTATGGTCAAGTGCAACTGACTCCCGTGAGTCGGGGTTGATGCTGCATGACTTCAAGGTGGCTTTCAGGGTGTCCTTGAAGCATTTATTGGGCGCGCCCTGTGAATGTTTGCCCTCGCACATCTCACTATGGAGCAAGCATTTTGGAAGGCTATCGTCGTCCAAATGGCACACATGTCCAGCCCACCTGAGTTGGGCCCGCTTCAACATGGCATGAACATTCTCCATGTCAGCCCTCTGAAAGACTTTAGTGTCAGGTACTTTGTCCTGATATTTGATGTGCAACAGCTTCCTCAGGCTTTGCATGTGGAATGAGTTTAGCAGTTTGGCATGATGACTGTATACTGTCCAGGTCTCGCATGCATATAGCAGAGAAGGTAAGATTACTGCTCGATACACTTTCAGCTTTGTCCGCAAACTGATGCCTCTCCTGTCCCACATGTTGTGTTGTAGCCTGTCGAAGGCAGCACTGGCTCTAGCCAACTTTTAGGAGACCTCATCATCAATGTTGGTGGAGCGCGACAGGGTGCTACCAAGGTACACAAACTTGTCCACTGCAGCGAGGTTCTAGCCATTGACTGTTATGGTGGGCTCTGTGTATTGCTCTGCGGGTGCTTACTGGTGCATAACTTCAGTCTTCTTCATGCTTATTGTAAGACCCAAGTCGTCACAGGCCTTGGAGAATAGATCCATGCTTTCCTGCATATCAGACTGAGTACCAGCATTCAATGCACAGTCATCAGCAAAGAGAAAGTCACGGGCTGTGTCTTCCTGGACTTCGATTTTAGCCTGCAATCTTCTTAGGTTGAAGAGCTTGCTGTCTGTATTGTATCTGAGGGAGACTCCAATGTCACCATTTTTGGAATGCATCAGTCAACATGGCAGAGGAGCATGTCATGCTGAAAAGGGTTGGGGCAAGCACACAGCCCTGCTTGATGCCGTTTGTCATGGGGAACGGTTGGCCTTTCCTAAAGCCGCGTAGCAAGGCCATAAGATGCTGATTCAGATGGTTTAGCAGGATTCTGGCTAAGATCTTCCTAGCAATGCAGAGTAACTGTCGGTTCCCCTTTCGCTTGTACAGATGGACGATGGAGGCGTTTTTAAACTCCTGCGGATGTTTCTCTTGGTGCCACATGGACTGGAACAGCTCAGTGAGCTTCCTAAGCAGTTGTGGCCTGCCGGATGCATAGACCTCCGCTGGAATTGCATCTGCACCGGGTGCCTTGCCACTGGAGAGCAGCTTCACAGCCTTCTCCACTTCAGCTACAGCTGGGGGATTGTCAAGGGAGTGATCAATGAGGACCTGCAGCAGACCCACAATTGCTTCATTGTTGATGGATGAATGGATTTAGCACACCGTCAAAGTGTTCAGCCCAGCATTCGAGTATCTTCTCCTTGTCAGTGATCAGACTGTTCCCGTCAGCACTAAGGAGCGGGGTTGATCCTGACTTTGTGGGTCCATAAACGGCCTTGAGGGCACTGTAAACATTCTTGGAGTCAATCTGGTCGGCGAATGACTGGATCTCATCGGCCTTCATGCTCAGCCTAGACTCTGAACTGTTCTTTTACACCTGGCAAAGGTAGCTTTCTTTGGGACTGAAGAGGGATCGCTGAGGAGTGCTTTGTGAAGGCAGTGTTCTCCTTGAGCAGCGCACTGATGCGGTCATCATTCTCATCGAACCAGTATGGTGTTTTTGTATGGTCAAGCCCAATATTGCTGAAGCAGCATTACAGACAGTTGTCTCGGAAGCTCCCCCAGATCGACTCCACATCATCAGAGTCAAGATTAAGGGGTTCCAGTGAGCTGTCTATTTCCTCTGCCATAGACTGTTTCACATGCGGACGCTTCAGTTTAGAGACATTCAGACATCTTGGTGCTTTCTTTCCAGCAGCCTTCTTGGGGGCTAGATCCTGATGCTGAGCTTGGAGATCAGCAGGCGATGGTCTGTCCCACACTCTGCAGCACACATGGACTTAGTGACTCTGAAATCCTGTCTATCCCTTTGCCTGACGATGACATAGTCCAGAAGATGCCAATGCTTGGAGCGAGGATGCATCCACGATGTTTTGTTACGGTTGGGGAGACGAAAGTCGGAGTTTGTGATGAGAAGCCTGTGTGCAGTGCAGGTCTCCAAAAGTAAGAGACCGTTGCTGTTGCAGCTGCCGATACCGTTGGTCCCCAGGACTCCTTCCCAAGTAGTGTGGTCAGCACCAACTCTGGCATTGAAATCACCAAGAATGATGAGTTTATCTGTTGAAGGCACTGCAGAGACGACTGCATTGAGATCTTCGTAGAAACTTTACTTGACCTTATTGGGGTTGGTCTTAGTTGGGGCATAGGCACTGATCAATGTAGCAAACTTCTTGTGAAGAAGCAGCAGCCAAACTGTCATCAGGCGGTCATTGATACCCTTGTGGGTGCACTCAGCTTCTTGACCAGGTTGGACTTGATGGTGAACCCAACACCTGCCTCCCGGTGCTCCAATGATGAGCGGAGTTGCCGTTGAAGGTTTCCTCTTTGTCTTCTTACCGCTGTGATGGGATCCGTGACAGCTGCAGGTTGCTGACCAGGGGGGAAGTGAAGCAGGCAAGGTTTGAGGCACCTTTTCTAGCCCCTTCTCCAGATCAGGGGGAGCAGTGCGTTCCTGAAGAGGGCTGCTTCGTCATTCAGGTGGCTGCCGAATTTCAGCGCTGCTTCGTCATTGGAAAGCGACCCAATGACCTGAGTTGCCTGTGTATAGATTTGTGACTTCGACTGCCAGTGTATCCACATCTGTTGCTTCGCCACACCTCAATTGCAGCAGGACTTGAAGAAGAAAGGATGAGAGAGATGATGAAATGATGATGGATGAAGTCATGATTTGCGCATGAAATAGATTTGAGTGAGAGAGAGAGTTGCGCAGGTCATTAGCCTCACTCTCTTGTCCCTTCCTATCTGGACCCAGTGGCAGGATGAAATTAAGACGACTGGAGATCAGTCGAAATGTAGTGGATGGCCAGCAGTGTCCTAAGTTTTTCAATGTGCTGTGTTCGCCCTCCACAATGCTTTGCTGGGTCCACCTTCCTGCCCATTGAACCAGTCTGGTGGTTTCCTCCACGCAGTCTGCCGGATCCAGTCTTCGCATGCATAGGTAGACAAGCCCTAGCTCACTGAAGGTTTGAGACCTGGGTAGCTCCCCAGGTTTAGCCGGCCAGTGGAAGCTGTTGCCCAGGGTGTGGCCGCTGTTGCATGCAAACAACTGCAGGGTGCCACTGGTGAAAGTTGAGTGCCAGGTGGAGACCAAACTGGATGAGCTACTCCAAGGAGCACCACATGCTCCCCAACAGAGGTACCCCCCCCCCCCCCCCCCCCCCCCGACACCTCAGACACCCCACTTGGGTGAACAAGTGTTTTTAAAAATATTTATGGTTTATTTTTAAATGTGTCTTGGCTCCATTGTGGCATTTAAAAAAAAACAATTCAAATTCTGAACAAAGTGCTTTATTACTTGAGAGTCTTTAATAACGTGTATTATATAGACATGTTGGTGAGTACACCGTCCCATTCCATTTAATGCTGCAGAGGTTTCACACTGTGTTATTTCATGTTTGCATTGTGATCAATGGTTGCTCTGTTCCTGTCTTTCAATTAAGGCGATGGATGTGCCAATAATCAATGAGTGGTATAATGCACCCTGTCTTTACTGAGCTTATTACACAGATAAACACACACACTCTCTCTCTCTCTCTCTCTCTCTCTCTCTCTCTCTCTCTCTCTCTCTCTCTCTCTCTCTCATGCCTGACTTACACAGCATTATAATGCAGCTATATCGACAAGCTCAGTCATCAGTCCTCCCTACTGAGCGACTGTAGAACCATCTGATGATCACTACCTCACCCATTTGCTTCCTGTGGAGTCAATGCCATATGATTTTGCATGCATCATCCCCATCAGCTCTAAGTGGGGTTGCAGGAGCTGTACATGACATCTTCCCAATATCCCATAAATTGTCACATCTGTATGTGGCTTGCTTATCTCCCAAAAACTTCATCACCATATTGCTACTTATTTAAAAGCTCTGTAAAGGAAACAGATCCTGAATAATAATGACACTTTGATCTTTTTTTGTCACAACATACCAACATTATTAGCATAATGATGTTAGCTAAACCAATATTGTGACACGCCACGATATCAATACAATAAATTAACATTTTTGTGCCTTTTTAAAAGTGTTCACATTAAATTTAATATTGTCAGTAAATTTAGTATTTACATTTATCTACATTATGTACATCTGAATGTAGATTTCTTTACATTTCATTAATTTCATATCATATTGCTAGACTTGGCTCGGCAAGGACATTTCTGGGTGGAGTTCACATGCAGGTTCACATGTTTGCATAGGTTCCTCTGAGTATGTCAGCTTCCTCTGACAAGATCTGCACATGAGGCTAATCAGCTGTTCTGATTTTTCCCTAGGTATGAGGGCGAATTGTTGCATGTGTTGGCCTGGATATGGTCTGATGCTGTTCAAGATGTACTCGCTTTCGCTTGGTGTTGGCTGTGTCCCTGTGATTTTAGTAGGATTGAATAGTTTGGTGAATGGGATTTAGGCACTGTTAACAAACAGAGTCTCCCAATGCACTAACTGGGTTATCAAAGGCCAGCCGTGTCTCTCACTGTCCATGGTGGGAGGTTCATGTAAAAGAGCCATTGCTGACTTTTCGAAAAGAGGAGCTGCATAGCCATTAGCGTGTTTCTGCCCTGTGATGGCCTGGGTGTACTCTGCCCTCACCCTGAGTCGGCTGGGATGGGCACATTTGAAGTCGTTCAGAAAATGAATGAATGAAAACAGAGTGCCCCATAAGATTTTTGTGGAGGATTTGTTGTGTTTCTTTTTTATTAAGTAATTAATTTGTTTGATTTGTAACAGATTTGTAAGAGCCAGTCAGCATTGTAATGTATTGCAGCCAATCAGTAGGCTGATGTGTAACAGCCAATCAGCATTGTGTTGCATTCACACATTGGATGGACAGATGTACAAGCCATTCATAATCAAGTTAATGATTGGCCCCTGCAGGATCTCTTCTATTGGCAAATGGAACACTGGGTCTTACATGAATGATTATCTAAATGTGTGAAACTTTTGTCAAACCACCAAAAAGATAGACTCGTTAAAAGGTTAAATTATTTTTAACAAATAGGAAATGCAATGAAAAGCATCCGAATGGTAAAACTTCTCAGAAACCCTTCACATAGTGTACGTAATTTCAATAATAACACAAGATCATTGTAGCCGGAATTAGAGCAGACTACAGCACTGGTGTTACTGAGCGAAATCTCCCAGACCCCATGCTACTCTACTGTTATCTCCACCACAGCACCAAAATTGTAAAAACTGTGATCTCTAGTTTTCTGTTTATTGTTTTGTTTGTCAGTTTATTGTAAACACATTTCTGACCACACCCATGTACAGATTTTTACCAAATTTGGTGGAGACACTAGGCCACCACAGTCCCAAAGATAATTTAGCTTTACAGTTATTAGGATCTGTACAGGGTCACAGATATGTGCCGATGGAGCTTTTATAATTTCAAAAGGAGTGCTGATACGTTGGCATATTTGTCATTCATTCATTCATTTTCTGAACTGCTTGATCTTAATTAGTCGATTCTGGGTGATGGTAGAATACACCCTGGACAGCCCACCAGGCCATCGTAAGACAGAAACACACTGATGGCTGTGCAGCTCCTCTTGAGGAAAGTCAGCAATGGTTCTTTTACATGAACCTCACACCACAGACAGTAAAAAACATGGCTGGCCTTTGATAACCCACTTTGGCACTGGGGGGTGGGGCAGCAGCGACAACTGCTGAGAGTGGGGCTTGAACCTCCAACAATAGCATCAGTGATCAAGTATCTTTTGGCATATTTCTATACAATACTATAAAAAATGTGATCGAAAAATGTAAACTTTCAGATGAGACAATTTTCTTTGAGGCGAGTGACCTTAAAGGTCAAACCCCAGTCACCCTGGGGAGGAGGAGGGGGGTATACAGTGTAAGCAGTGCTGTAGTGCTCAAAAAATAAGTGAGTACACGACTGAGGCGTGAGGCTGAGATGCGCGGAGCGCGGGGAGGGTGCGGCTTTGGCTTTGAAACTATTTATCACTTCATCTCCGCTTTTTACACGGGAAATTTACGTTTATCAGCTATAAAGTAGACCAAATTAAGTCAGTACTCAGCCACTAAAACAAGTGGGTACACAGCGTGGACTGGGGTGTACCCACCACTACAGCACTAAGTGTAAGACAAAAGGTAGAGAATATAGGCTTGAGTCTACTTTTATCTTAATAATACTAATACCTAATACTTTTAGCTGTTATTCACGTAGCTGGTGTGCAACATTCCCAAGCCCGTGACCAACTTCTATACTCTGCTAAATGTAAATAAAAAAAGCTAAAAATATCAAACAGAGCAATTGAAGAGCTAAGTTCCATATCCTACCAAGTCCATATACACGATGCAAAAATAAGGTGGTCTCCTATTCTCACAATAGAAGTCTCAAACCATATGCAGAAAGTGACGCCAAAGTGGACACTTGCAGGTTATTTGCAGCTAGAATCCCAAATCATGTGATAAACACGACTTAATCGCATTATTTTTGTTTTTCTCAAAATAACAAATTTGTGACTTATCAGGTTATGGCACTGAGTGAGCCCTTCGATTTCAGCTCTAGCTAACGGTGTATTAGTGCTGATTCACTGGAGGTTAAAAGTGCATTTTGAGATACAGACGGATTCATTACAGAAAATCTGTAGAAATTTAAAGATAATCAATTCTTGGATGGTTGAATGTTTGTGTGAATAAATTGTGAGCACTGGAGTTAACATTCATAACTTTTCATATCACATCGTTCCTCTAAAATCCCATTAACTTCCTGCTGAATCTGTATGCATTGTCTGTTATTTACTTGAAATGGTGTGAGCCGGATCCCCACAGGTAAAACACATGGGCTCTGTCGTGAAGCAGATGCTTGTCAGTGCAAATGACAAGAGAAAGAGGAGCAACCCCTCACAGCACTTTGAAACCTTTGCTTTTTTTCTGTCATGGTGTAAGCAATTACCCTGCCACCTGGCTGCGAGAAAAACACTATACACCGAGCCGTATCAATCATGCTACACAACACAGGACACACTCAGACTTTAGTCCAAGTGAAATGTCCTCACAAGAATAGGAATACTTGACAGTATTAAATTTGTGGTCTAGTTTTTAATGTTTTAATAATAAAATAACTTATTTCAGACAGAAGAGCCAGAAGGTTTCTTTTTCACTTTTTCTATAGATTTGTTGCTGGATGACATTTATTAAAAAAATAGCCTCAAACAAAATGAAATCCCCTCAGCTATCACTTATATTACAGGTGACTGAGGAGTGAACTTTCAGAATAATTCCATAAATTACACCTGAAGTAAAAAACAAAGTTAAAAAATAAACAGTCTGGATGAGCAGAATATTTATTATATATATATATATATATATATATATATATATATATATATATATATATATATATATATATATATATATATATATATATATATATATATATATATATATATATATATATATATATATATATATGGATTTTATATATTATTATATGGACAACTGGATTTTTCATAAATTGAACAGCATTTTACATGTAAAACGTGTGATTCGTTCCAAGGCCCCCAATACTACCGCCTAAACCCTTTAAAAGTTATAAAAGTATACCTTTTAAGACCTCCTTCTGCTTCAAGATCGTACCAATGGTAGACAGGTTTGGCCATATTCCTTTGCGATATCACTCAACCACATGCCATGAGCCCCCTTCTTCTTTTCACTCGCACCGGAAATCTCACATGGGACGTGTGTGTGTGTGTGTGTGTGTGTGTGTGTGTGTGTGTGTGTGTGTGTGTGTGTGTGTGTGTGTGTGTGTGTGACCATGTCTTTATAATCTTACAAATGTTTATGGAAGGTTAAAAGCCTGAGTGAAAAAATAAAGCAATGAGCACACTCAAAAACTTATTAAACAACAGTAACTCTGTCCTTTACACGAAAAACATTGTGGGAGATGCAGCTCCAAAATAGCCAATGGAAGGGAGCTGCATCATCTCTCCTAGCCAATGGGAAGCCAGGGGAGCGGGAGGTTGAAAGATAACCAATGGGAGACCAGTGGGGTGGGATGTTGGAAGATAGTCAATTAGACGTGCATTGTTTGAATGTTTGAATGACGCATTTTAATGTTTGAATGGCGTGTTTGAAGTGTCTCGTATA
Source organism: Plotosus lineatus (assembly GCA_024760905.1). NCBI lineage: Eukaryota > Metazoa > Chordata > Actinopteri > Siluriformes > Plotosidae > Plotosus > Plotosus lineatus. The sequence continues at coordinate 5,331,299 of CM045742.1, read as the reverse complement.
CAGAGACAAAAAAATTCGGAAAATGTTTTTCGTAACCTGGACTTTTCGCTTGGTTGGACTATTGTAAGGTGAGGTACCACTGTATATGTGTATATGTATATAGCTGTGCGTCTTCTCTGGCTAAGCGATAGAAAACGCTGGATGTCTCTTCTGAAGAAATAAGACTTTCTCCTGAGAAACGATGGTTTTCTCTGAATTGTCATATTAAAATCTTTTTCAATTATTATTTCAGTACAGTACCTCAGTTCATGTTTATGCGTGAGATTTTATGTTCTGTAGCATGTTCAACAAACGATACCAAAAGGATAAACTTTATTACAGTACTCTTCATGTCCTTTTAAATTGAATTGGAGTGACGTCTCCAAGATGGCGCTGTCCAGGGGGCGACGTCGCGGAGTTCTCAGAGTCAAATTGTTTGTTTTAATTTGTTTTGTTTATTCATGTTTTGCACTATGCTCGTCTACGACCGGTTGACTCTACTACAGCTATAAGATCGGAGTATCTTCGGGCGTGTATAAATAAGCGGAGCTAACATGCTATTAGCAGAGCTAATATACTATGGTAGGCAGCTCAATGCGAGCCACACCCCAGCTAGCAATAAGCCCAGGCGGGAAGGGGCCGAATGACGACTCCGGCGTTTGGGATTGCAGGGGATGAAGGCTGTGTAGTCAGCTGGTGCAATCGCCTCATCGGGTGTACTCTCCTCGAGCCATGTTTCACAGAAACACAGTTCTGTAGATCCCTCTGTGCTGCAACATGAACATGAAGCTTGTCCAACTTGTTTCGCAGGGACTAAACATTTTCAAGCAGTATGGCCGGAAGTGCTAACCAAGCCTCTGAGAACTCGGCCTGGGTGGTTAGCATTGAGCTCCCATAGCATAGCAGCTCACGATAGAAGTTGTTGCGTGCTTAGTTGCCTGAAGCTGAAGCTGCTCATAGCTGTAGTAGGGTCGACTGATCATAGACGAGCATAGTGCAAACCATGAACAAACAAATAAAACAAATTAAAATGAACAAAGAAACAATTTATGGTTATATATACTATGGTAATATATATATATATATATATATATATATATATATATATATATATATATATATATATATAAATAATATAATATAATATATATATAAATATATATAATATGGTAATATACTATGGGAAGAAGATGGAGGAGAAGCTGGATCAGAACAACGTGCGGGACATCTGGAGAGCACTAAAGACCATATCTGGATTTGGGCAGGGTGTCAGAGGGACAGCTGATGGTGACCAGCACTGGGCGGATGAACTAAACTGTT
>CM045742.1:5282500-5325000 GCA_024760905.1 Plotosus lineatus | reverse complement strand
TTATTATGATCGCTACTTCAATTGAGGGTCGTACAAACTGGCGTTAGCAAACAGCCCAGCACTAAATAAACCTAAAATGATGACAATTTTTTCATTAGCAAACTGGCAAAAATTACCTCCACTGGAAGGAGTTTTATGGGGGCTTTATCATTTTATAAAGGGGCAAAGGACACACAAAAATGGTTTCACTTAGCCCAGGACTTCAATCCAGGACATTTTTGCTGTGAGGTTGACATGCTGACCGTTACGCTGCCATGTCGTCCTCATACGTGTCCAGTTTTAACAAACTAGGCGCTTATTATCTCTTGCAACAAATGCAATTTTATTCATTCATTCATTCGGTGCCTAAGCTGCTTAATCCTAATTGTGGATGCGGGGAGGCTGGCGCCCATCTCAGCCGACTCTGGGTGAGGGCGGGTATAGCTTGGACGGCTCACCAGGCCATTGTAGGGCCAAACACATACAACCAGTCACACTTATACTCCCACCTTGAGATGATTTGTTTCCACAATGATGAAGTTGATTGGGAACTTAACTGAAATAAATGGATGATCTTCCACTCCACAGTGTGCTCTTCACTGGTTAATAAAGAGCAACGAATACACTAGAAGAAACTAGGGAGCGAAAAACAAAAAGTGGAAGGAGCAAGTTTTTGGAGGAAAATGAGGTGGATGGAGAGGGGGATGAGCAGAAGAAGGAAGCAGACTCGTAATTATTTGGAACTAAAGAATGCATATCATGCCATCGGCTGTACCTTCACAGCAATTTAAGCACAGCAAAGCACTTGGGCTTCAGATGCTCAATAATTACAAACATCTCCTGCCCATTTTTCTTTAGAGTAGCCTGAAAGCTTTTCTGCTACTTTGGGGGGTGGGGGTGAGGGAGAGATACCTTTGAAGTAAAGAGAGAAAAATGAAGCCGAGTGTTGTTAGAGTTCATGGCAACTTTGAAATAAGAAGATGAAATGTATGTGTTTTTGCTACCGGCCAGAACCAGCAAGTGAGAGACAAATGCTCATACGGCTACAGCGCCTCTCCGTCTCCTTTTAAAGAGTCTAAAGATCGCGTTCTCAGCGCTATTGCGAATTTTCACAGTGTGACACCTGATGAGAACTTTCGGTCACCTGCTATCTCAGGGTGAACCATATTGCTACTGGTAGTTACGGTTCCAATGCATCATGGAGACAATGAAGAAAAACACAGTGGTACGCTGACTTGTGAGTGTCTTTTATAACGGATTTTCCATGATACGAGCTTCGATCCCAACAAAAATCCGTCCTATCCAACGAGCAAATTTTGATTTATGAGCTCTGCTGGGAAAATGGCTTTTCCTGGGCCGATTAGTCTTGTATTCTTCTACGTGTATTCTGCTGCTCTCCAAAAATGCCTTGTGCAGTGCTTCTCAATTATTTTCTGTGATGCCCCTATAGAAAGAACCCCCCCCCCCCCCCCCCAGCTAACGACACACAACTATAAATAGTGTTTACTGCACTTCATATCGTTTGCTCGGTGCTTTTTCCCTACACCACAAGGAACACAGTGAGAGCAGCACTGCCACCTACTGTAGAGGATGCACAATTACACTTAATTGTAGTACTGTCTGTCATGCTTTCGGCTTTTTCCCTTTTACTCGGGAGTCGCCACAGCGAATCATCTGATTCGCACGTTTGATTTGGCAGAGGTTCTTAACGTCGGATGCCCTTCCTGTCACAACCCTTTTAGCAAGGGACAGAAACACGCTGACGACTTTGCAGCTACTCTTTACGAAAGTCAGCAATGGTTCTTTTACATGCCTCTCACCATAGACAGTGAGAGACATGGCCCACCTTTGATAACCCAGTTAGCTGCACTGGGGGCAGTGACAACCCTGTGGAGAGTGGGACTCGAACCCCCAACCTTGGGATCAGCGATCCAGCGCCCTATACCACTAGACCACCACTGTACAGTATGACAAAAAACATGTTCCCAAGGGTCATACCCCCCGGCATCACACTGCACCCCAAGGGGGGAGGGAGGGGGGGGGTGCACCCCACTATTTGAGAAGCACTGGCCTTGTGGGAGCTCAGCACAAGCCTTTCCTCACTGGCATTCGTAGCATGCACATGCACAAAATACTCCTACTCCTCCTTCTCCTCCTCCTCCTTCTCTGTTATGCACCACCTCATGCCTGCCCATGTGACATCTTTGCTGCAGTCAATGATCGGAAGGATTAATTGACTTATTGTTTATTCTTGTTTTATTATTATTTATTGATAATTATTATTAATTTTAATGGACGTGTATTATTATTATTATGAAGTATTTATTAATTTTACATGTTTATCTTTAGTATATTAGGTGAAATACATGTGTTTGTGTCAGGTTATATGAGTTTGGGAAGGGGATGGAACGGATGAATTGGTTTTCTGTTATTTCCGATGGGAATTTTTGTTTTATCTAGCGAACATTTTGACCTAACCTTTAATATTGTTTGCTGTTTTCATTCATTCGGTTTCCAAGCTGTTTAATGCTAATCAGAATCACAGGGAAGCTAGTGTCCATCTCAGCCAACTTCGGGTGAGAGAAGGGTACACCCTGAGCAGCTCAACAGGCCAGTGCATGGCCAACAGACATACAACCATTCCCACTCACCCTCACATTTTTGGTCAATTTGGAACCACCAATCAGCCTTACGTGCATGTTTTTAGACCGTGAGAAGAAACCCCGAGGAAACCCATATAAAGTGGGAAGAAGATGCCAACCACACAGAAATGTCCTCAATGAACCCGGGACCTAACTTGCCTGGTGTGAGGTAGACTAACTACTAACCATTACCCGCTACGCCATCGTGCCACCCTTGATAGATTTTAATTTCCAATTTTGAATCATATCATGTAGCTTTAAATGGCCTCATTTATGTTTATACACAGCCAGGAACCCAGCAACAATAATGAAATCAATTAATGGTTTATTAAACCAAACAACAGTAATGTCTGTGCTCTGTCCCAGAATGCAGCAGACGCAGTGGGTGTGTGTGGCAGTTCTGGCTCTAGTACTAGTTTCAGATGTGCTGGCAGAAGGTGGGAAGACAGAGAAAAAGGGTAAGTCATGTGTCATTATAAACCTCGTGAAGGTAAATTCATTCATTCTCATCCAGCCAGTGGTAAGAAACATTGTAGGTCTGAGTTGTGTTTGTGTGTGTGTGTGTGTGTGTGTGTGTGTGTGTGTGTGTGTGTGTGTGTGTGTGTGTGTGTGTGTGTGTGCTCCCACAGGTAAGAAAGATCGTAAGCCGGGATGTGGCTCCTGGCAATGGAGTGTATGTGTGGCGAATGAGGGTGATTGTGGCCTGGGAACACGAGAAGGCGTCCGTACCGGCACTGATTGCAAGCTGAGAATAAAAACTCAACGCTGTAAGATTCCGTGCAACTGGAAGAAACAGTTTGGAGGTGAAAGTCACATATGCTTGCATCTGTTTATTAGGATTCGAAGCACATTCCCATCCACATGCATTTCACATTCCATCATAGATTCCAGTCATGTGATTCTGTTGTTTCCTGAGGAACCTTCCGGCTTCCCCCAAATGTCAACAAAAATCATTGTCATTTATAAAATTACCAGAAGCTTGGGAGCTCCAGATCACACAGTTTAAACTATTCAAGGGCACTTTGGTACCATTCTGTGCCTCTGCAATCTACGGTACCGGAGAAAGAGGAAATGGAATCCGGGATTTTACTCTGACTGGCATTGGAGTGTTCTGCTAAGCTTAGAGGACACCACAATCACTGACAATGGGTTGGTTATGATTTAAATAATCACATTCATTCATTCATTTATTTGCCAAACCACTTTATCCATCTAGGATCACGGGGGAGACTGGAGCCTATCTCAGCTGACTCGGGTAAACCCTAAACTGCTTCATCAAAAGTGAAAAAAAAAAATGAGACAAAATGCTTATTCATTTTCTAAACCACTTAAGCCTGATTAGGGTTACAGGGAGGCTGGAGCCCATCTCAACCGACACTGGGTGAGGGTAGGGTACACCCTGGACATCTCAGCAGGTATCGGCAGGGCAGAAATACACTGACGGCTATGCAGCTCCTCTTGTCAAAAGTCAGCAATGGTTCTGTTACATGAACCGCTCACCATAGACAGTGAGAGACATGGCCGACCTTTAATAATCCAGTTACCAGCACGGGGGAGGTGTGTGTGAACCGGACGGACGACGACAGTGAAAACCCATTGAGTGGGGCTTGAACCCCAACCTTGGAATCAGTAAGCCAGCACCTTACCATCAGGCCAACACTGTCCCGAGATAATATGCTATGAAAGTTTATTGTGAAGAAACAGAAAAGATGGTGGTGGTTGCTAATAACATGAAGGGCAGTGGTAGCCTAGTGGTAAAGGTACTAGATCACTGATCCGAAGGTTGGGGGTTCAAGCACCACTGACCACAGGTTGTCACTGTCCTTCCCAGTGCAGCTAACTGGGTTATCAATGGCCAGCCATGTCTCTCACAGTCTATGGTGAGAGGTTCATGTAAAAGAACCATTGCTGACTTTCGACAAGAGTAGGCTGCAAAGCCGTCAGTGTGTTTCCACCCTGCGATGGCCAGGCGAGTTGTCCAGGGTGTTCTCTGTCCTTGACTGGAGTCGGCTGGGCTGGGCGCCAGCCTCCAAGTGACCCTAATTAGGATTAAGCGGTTACAGAAAATGAACTGAACTAATAACATGGTTGTGTAGTACAAAACTGCATTCCAAAAAGTTGGAATGTACACCATACAAATTGTGAATAAAAACTGAATGCAATGACATAGAAGTGCCGAATTTCAATATTTTATTTCGAATAGCACATAGATGACAGGGTCACAGGTTTAAACTGAGAACATGTGTCATTTTAAGGGAAAAATATGTTGATTTTAAATTTCATGGTATCAACAAATCTGAAAAAAGATGGGACAGGTAGCTATAAGAGGCTAGGAAATCAATCGCACTTATTAGAAACACCTGGAATATCAATTACCACTAATGTGGTCCATTGGCAACATGCCTGAGTATAAGAAAAACTTCTCAGAGTGGTAGTGTCTCTCAGAGCGAATATGGGTAGATGATCACCAATTCCCCCACTGTTGCACAGAACGATAGTGGAGCAATCACTCGGTGAAAAAATTGCAAAAAGTTTGAAGGTCTCATCATCTACAGTTTATAACATCATCCAAAGATTTGGAGAATCTGGAACAATCTCTGTGCGTAAGGGTCAAAGCTGAAAAACCATACTGGATGCCCATGATCTTGGGTCCCTTAAACAACACTGCACCACAAACAGGAACGCTACTGTAAGGGAAAATCACAGAATGGGCTCAGCAATACTTCCAGAAACCCCTGCCGGTGAACACAATCCACCGTGCCATCCGTCACCGCCAGCTGAAACTCTACAGTACAAAGAAGAAGCCATTTCTAAACAGGACCCAGAAGCGCAGGCGTTTTCTCTGGGCCAGGGGTCATTTAAAATGGAGTGTGGCAAAGTGGAAAACTGTTCCGTGGTCAGACAAATCACGATTTGAAGTTCTTTATGGAAAACGGGGACAGCATGTCATCCGGACTAAAGAGGACAAGGACAACCCAAGTTGTTGTCATTGCTCAGTTCAGAAGCCTGCATCTGTGATGGTATGAGGTTGCACATCTGGAAAGGCACCGTCAATGCAGAAAGGTATATTCAGGTTCTAGAACAACATAGGCTCCCATCCTGACGTCTCTTTCAGAGAAGACCTTGCATTTTTCAACATGATAATGCCAGACCACATGCAGCATTAATTACAACATTATGGCTGTGTAGGAAAAGGATCCGGTTATTGAACTGGCCAGCCTGCAGTCCAGATCTTTCACCTATAGAGCACATTTGGTGCATCACAAAGAGGAAGGGGCAACAAAGAAGGCCCAAGACAGTCAAACAGTTTGAGGCTTGTATTAGACAAGAATGGGACAGCATTCCTATTTCTAAACTTGAGAAACTTGTCTTCTCGGTCCCCAGATGTTTGCAGACTGCTGTAAGAAGAAGAGGGGACGCCTCACACTGGTGAAAATGACCTTGTCCCAACATTTTTGAGATTTGTTGACAACATGAAATTTAAAATCAAGACATTTTTTCCCTTACAATGATACATTTTCTCAGTTTAAACTTTTGACCCTGTCATCTATGTTCTATTCAGAATTAAATATTGAAATTTGGCACTTCCACATCAGTGCATTCCGTTTTTATTCACAATTTGTGTAGTGTCCCATTTTTTATGGAATCCAGTTTGTAGTTAGCACATCCATCTTAAAGCAAGAAGGTTCTGGGTTTGAGTCCCAGGCTTGATGAGGGCATTTCTGTATGGGGTTTGCATTTTCTCTGCGTGCTTGTGAGGGTTTTATTTGGTTCCCTGCTTTTCTGTCCAAAGACATGTGCATTATTCTAATTGGCTGTGAGTGTGGTTGTGAACGTTTGTGTCTCAGTTGGCGCCGTGATACATTGGCAAGCTGTTCAGGGTGCATCCTGCTTTCACTTAGAGTCAGCGGAAATAGGCTCCAACCTCCTTGTGACCTGAATAGGATTACACTGTTCAGTGAGCCAAAGGGAATAACACCCAGAACAACTCACCAGGCCATGACAGGGCCAATCGTCACAATTCAAATTCAACAACAATCATATCGAGGGGGCAATTTAGAACAGCCAAATAGCCTTAAACATCTTTTGAATGTGGGAGGAAACCTGAGTGCCTGGAGGAAACAAACACAAGCATGGAACAACATGCAAACTCCACACAGAAATGCCTTTACTGAGCCCAGATCTTGAACCCAAGAACTTTTTGCTGGGAAGTGGATGTGCTATCCACGAAACCAGTGTACCGCCCTGCGCTGTACACTTCCATGTGAGCTGAGGTTTCTTTTACAGACTTTGCTCATTCAATTAAACCAATTTTAAGAGCTGCATCACAGGAGTCTTGGATCTGGGACACCATGGCATACCTCGTGGGCTTGATATCTCTCCACACCCGTACCGTTAACGAATATTCATGGACCAGCAATTTTTTTAGGCGGCAATGTGGTGTAGTAATGAGAATGTCTACTTCGCAGCAAGAAGGTCCTGGGTTTAATCCCCAGCTCGGGAGTTTCTGTGGGAGTTTGCATGTTCTCCCTATGCTATGTGGGTTTCCTCCCACGGTATAAAAACATGCACAGTTGGTTAATTGGCTGATTTAAATTGCCCCTATGTGTGTGTGTGTGTGAATGGTTGTGTGCGTGTTGGCCGTGAGATGTCCTGGTGAGCTGTCCAGGGTGTACCCCGCTCTCGCCCGGAGTTGGCTGAGATGAGCGCCAGCAGCCTTACAACCCTAATTAGGCTTAAACGATTCAGAAAATTAATGAATGAGGCTCAAAATATGAATATACAGTTTTACGGGTGTCCAACACCAGCTGTCTTTCGTACACCCAATTGTTTGTGAACATTATTGCTTTTCCTATGGGACATTACCTATGGGAATTAATAACACACTGAAAAAAGGAATATCCCCCAGCATGGCGGTAAAATAGACAGCAAGACGAGTGTGGACTCTCTGTACTTTAACTCTGTAGTTCGCGTCCATATAGAATCATTCACTTCAACCTCCCGGATGCTTCACACAAACAGCAGAAAGCGCCACGCTGTGAGAGATAGAGGCAGTTCAGTGGCTTAGCCAGAGCATTGATTCAATTTGCATGTCTGTCCCCAAAGAATGCAAGACTGTGATAGTGAAATAGTAAGAGGTAGTGATGAAATAGTGCTCCACATATCTGCAGTGAACCTCTTGAGAAGATGAGCAAAGAAATTAATTGTAAAATAAGCGAGCGTGCAATTTGCAACGACGTCCTATATGTGAATTATATGGACAGGAATTAGAGTTACATTTGAAAAAGGAAGGATCCTCCAGATCGTAACAGTGAGTGACATTTATGGATTGCTTTCTACACTCAAAGTTGGGGTTAGCTAGAAAAACAAACTGTTATATTGGTGACCACGGTCTGTACACCATTCAACAGCACTCCAGTGCGTTTGAGATCTAAAAAGTGTCCGTAAAAATCGTTCATTTGTGGCCATCCGTACAAATGCAGACAAGTCACTGCTTCACTGTCTGCTGGAAAATATCCACTCAAATGCTCCCGTGTCTCCTGACTTGCAGATGACCCTACCACTCACGGAGCAGCAGTCTGAGCGAGGCTCGTTCAAATGGAGAGCAAGCATGGTTTTAGAGCAGGGGAGGGTTTATCTGAAATCCTAAAGAGATGCTCCTTTCAAATTCAGTTAACCCCAGCTTTAAAGGTGCACCCCAGCAGTTAACCACCAGCTTTAAAGGTGCACCCCAGCAGTTAACCCCAGCTTTAAAGGTGCACCCCAGCAGTTAACCCCAGCTTTAAAGGTGCACCCCAGCAGTTAACCCCAGCTTTAAAGGTGCACCCCAGCAGTTAACCCCAGCTTTAATGATGCACCCCAGCAGTTAACCCCAGCTTTAAAGGTGCACCCCAGCAGTTAACCCCAGCTTTAAAGGTGCACCCCAGCAGTTAACCCCAGCTTTAAAGGTACACCCCAGCAGTTAACCCCAGCTTTAAAGGTGCACCCCAGCAGTTAACCCCAGCTTTAAAGGTGCACCCCAGCAGTTAACCCCAGCTTTAAAGGTGCAGTGTGTAACAGTTTGAGTTGTTGAGTTTTCGCCACCTCAGAATAAGCTGTTTATATCTACACTGTCCACTCTCAGGGAGGCCGCTATCTGCACAACCATGTTTCCAGTATAGCCCCGAACTGTACTGGCTTTGAAAGGGAGGAGATGGAAATGAAAGTCGGTTGTAATCCAGATCCTAACCAATAGGTGCCGTTTAATCATGTGCGTGGTACCTTTAAGATTAATGTTTCAGTGACATCCCTGGACTAAGATGGCACATCACACCGATACTTTCAGGGCTTACCGCACTGACGTGCAGGTTCATTTTCTTGCTGATGGATCTCTTATGGCCAGTATTTTATTCTACGGTGTATATCATGATCTTATTATTATGTATAATCTCCTGTTATGGCAAATATTGCGATGGTGTGTGGACAAAAGATTGAGTTTGAATTTGGCTACGCAACACAGCTCCAGCTGCTCTTGGTGATATAGCCCCAGCAGGGTCTAGATAAATGATCTGCACACATGCCTACGTAATTGTGATGGAGTTCCAGATGTAGCCATCCATTTACTCAAAAAGCTTACCTGCCAATCCTCACATACATGTATGCCATCATCAAATATAATTCAGGGTTATTCTATGTTTCAAAACATTTATTGCAGTAAAGGTTTTTACAAAATCAGTTTAAGCCAATGGCAACTTCCCTAGTTAGCATGTACCCTTCACAGCAAAAGGTTGTGGGTTTGAGTCCTGGGTTCAACGAGGGCATTTCTAAGTGGAGTCGTCATGTACTCCCTCTGCTTCCACAGGTTTCCTCCATGTGACCCAGTTTTCTCCTACAGACAAAAGGCATGTACATCAGGCAGAGTGGATATCCTTGTTTACCCCGGGCGTGAGTGTGACTGTAAATGGTTGTGTGTGTTTTGCCCCTGTGATGGACTAATGAGCTGTTCTGAGTAGGCTTGGGGACCATGCTGAATGGTGTTTTATGACTGTGTATTTGTCCAGAATTGCATGCCGGTATTCATTCTGAGAAAAGGTGATGAGGAAGTTATAATATTGTAATGTTTCATACCAAACATAAAAATGTCAAAGAAATCGAAATGGCTCCATCTGGGACTCTATGAAGGTAAGCAGTACGGCATTATACTTGGACTATTGGTACCAATAAAACTCCCCCCTCCCCCCACTCCATTTCCCTTCATGCAAACTTGCTCTCACTAACCAAAATTTTAATCTGAAGTGCAACAGTGCTTGAATGACCACAAGCCAAGACCAACTTGAACGCCAGTATTTCCTTGGGTTTGCTGCTGGAGGTTCTTTAGAAATGCAGAGTCATCTTTTTCATTCTGACTTACCTGTTTACGGCCTGAGGATCACGTTCTGAGTCCATCCAGCTGAAAATGTGCTTCACAATTGCACTGTCCCTGCACCATTCCAAAACATCACTGCACTCTGTTATGAAGATACTATAGATGCCTCCATAATGGAAACTGGGGCTTGGCAGACTAGTATCAAACCACCCGGAATTGCCTACTATAGCCGACTCTTTACAGAGTTAGGTTACCTCTATGTTTTATAGTGTACACGTGAGCCATCAGGAAAACAGATGCCAGCTTGGCAACAGCACAGAACCCAAACACTCATTATTAAGACCAACTGCTTTCTTTCTACCATCCCATCGTCATAAACCAAGAACATATACAGATACATAATCAGACTGACAGAACACCCCAAAGGCAATCATGAGTAATGTTGTTCACCTGCACTGAGACTACAAATGCATGTCCAAACACTAATGTTTGCTCAGTAATCAGTCACATCAGGCCAAGACTAATAGAAAGGTAGACCACTTACTCATTTATCTCATGGTGGCTTACACTTCCCAGAAAGTGTCAGAAAGTGACCTCACTATACAAAATATGTTTTTATTTCTGGGGGGATTTTTGTTTGTCAATATAGTTAAATCTCCATTTCTGATTGTGTTTTATATAATTGATGTTACATTCATATAACAAGGTCGTTGTCTACACAGCACCTGGAGGAGATCAGGGTAATTATTGGTGTGCGATTGGCACATGGGCCGAGTGTCACTGAAACAGTATCATTAACTCATAATCAGGCTTGTGGCCATTCTAGTGCGACCTGAACTCATGTCCAGTCTTCGTTTCCATTTTTTTGGTGCAATTGTGCAGAAGAGAAACCAGTGGCACGGAAATACATTCCATGCAGGGAATATTTATTATGACAACAGTAGGAATTATGCCAGAGAAAAGAAATAAAGGGACAGATAGAAACATAATATTGAATGTCATGATGCTGGTGTAAAGAGTATATGCCTGATGATGAAGAATTCTTCTTTTTCTTTTTTCTTTTACGCCATTACTCTTGATTCCATTTGAGCCAAGGTACGCATTCATCAGTTCATTTTCTGAACTGCTTAATCCTAATTAGGGTCATGATGAGACTGGCGCCCATCTCTGGGTGAGGGCAGAGTACACCCTGGACAGCTCGCCAGGCCATCCCAGGGCAGGAACACGCTGATAGCTATGCAGCTCCTCTTGGTGAAAGTCAGCAATGATTCTTTTACATGATCCTCACACCATAGACAGCGAGAGACACGGCCGGCATTTGATAACCCAGTTAGCTGCACTGGGGGGGGGGGGGGGGGGGGGCAGTGACAACTGTTGATAGTGGGGCTTGAACCCCCAACCTTAGGATTGACAATCCAGCACCTTATGACCAGGCCGCCACTGCCCCTCACCAAAAGGTACGCATTCATTTAAAAAATGCATACTTTATTCTCTTTCAGTTTTGCTAGAGGGTTTTTTAAATGAAATTCATGTCTGCTGAGAACAAAAAATATTTTCTTCTTATTATTTTTTAAACTTTTGAAATGTTAAGTGCCCTAAAGGGTGGGGTGGTGGCAAACTCTATTCATGTCCCAGGATTACTGAAGGCATTTCTTTGTGGAGTATGCATGTTATCCCTGTGCTTGCATGGGTTTCCTTCGGATACTCTGGTTTCCTCCCACAATATAAAGACATGAACATTAGGCTAATTGGCTGTTCCAAATTGAACCTCCGTGTAGGTGTGGGTGTGAATGGTTGTGTGTGTTGGCCCTGCATTAGACTTGTGAGTTGTCCAGAGTTTACCCCGCATTTACCCAGATTTGGGTGAAGGAAGGCTCCAGCCCCCCCTAAGATGAAGCTGTTTGGAAAATGAATGGTTGATTCTCCTGAAGAGAGCTAATAATTATTGATGCTCTTACACACTAATCAGACCTAACATCGAAAACATTATACATTCTGAAGGTTAAGCAAACAACAGTGATTATCTGGTTGCAGTGGCACCTGCCAGTGAGTGAGATGAATTAGTCAGAAGATGAGCAGTCAGTTCTAGAAGCTGATGTGATGTAAGCAGGAAAAATGAGCAAGTGTAAGCATCTGAGTGAGTGTGGTGAGAAACAACTGTGTCTGTTTATCTCCAAAAATAACAGGTCTCGTGTGGTGCTCATTTCAGGCAATTATAGGTATCTATAAAAGGTGGACCAGGCAAGGACAAAGCTCACTTTTGTGCATGGGGAGACCAGAGAATCAGTGTATGTGAGTGTTCAGTGGAGATAGGTACATACAAATAAATCAATATCTGCAACCTAATGCTGCAAAAATTAAAAGGTTGCATCATATACAAAATCTACAAGGCAGACTAATCACATAAGAGTGATGTATGAGAATTAGAATCTTTAAATGCCTTGGATTTACAGACAAGTGATAAAGTGTGTGTGTGTGTGTGTGTGTGTGTGTGTGTGTGTGTGTGTGTGTGTGTGGGTGGGTGTGGGGGTGTGGGGGTGGGGCTGTGTTACAATGTGAGGGGCATTTGGCTGGCGGGTTTGTTGAATTAGCCTTTTATGGGGAAGAGTTGACCGAAATGAAAAAGCTTATGTTTGGAATGTTTGGAGGTTTTTTTTTTTTTTTTTTTTCAATTATGTGTTACAATCTCATTTTCACTCTGTCAACCGATAGAGAACGTTCAGGGAGTTTGATGTATACTCAGATATGGCACAGACTGATATATACTCAAAAATAGTTTTCAAACCTGTATGGGGAATTTTTTGCTGATGTTCGTAGTTTAGTGGGGACCCCCCCCTCCCCTTTTTTTTTTTTTTTCTTAGCTACAAAGACACTTCTTCATAACCATTCAAGGTCTCTCAGTTCTGACTTTATGCCCCTGTGTGTTCATGTTTTTTTGTGCAGGTATATGCAAGTATGATTTCCAGTCATGGAGTGAGTGTGATTTACTCACAGGGTTGAAAACACGGACTGGTTCACTGAAACGTGCTCTCCCAGATGCTGACTGCCCTCCCACTGTCTCTGCCAACAAACCCTGTGGCAAGAACAAGCTCCAGGGTAGGTTCAACCACATCATCATACAAGAACACATACATACTTTATAGAATGCATTCTTCAAAAACATATTTTTATCATATTATTACTGCTGCTTTTTAATTAAAGATTAATATTTACAATTGACTTCGTTGTTGGTTAACAAGTCTGCCTCACAGCAAAAACTTTACAGTAATGCCCTGGAATCCAGAGCACGTTGAGGGCCAGGTTTGTATATTCTCACCATGTTTGCGTGGGTTTCAGCTGGGTTGACCGGTTTCCTCCTACAGTTCAAAAACATACACATTAGGCTAATAGACTGTTCCAAATTGCCCCTAAGTGTGAATATGATCGTGAACAGATTTGTGTGTGTGTGTGTGTGTGTGTGTGTGTGTGTGTGTGTGTGTGTTTAGCCCTTTTGGTGTAGTGGTCTGGTGAGCTTTTTCGGGTGTACCTTGCCTTTACAGTCAACTGAGGTATACACGAGATTTCATTAATATGAAGTCTTTACATGTTGTGATTTATATCAATTACCCGATTTTTGAATATTTTTAACCATCTCCTTTGTACTTAATGCGCCATTATTCTGTGTGTGCTCTTTATTACACAGCAAAGAGGGAAGGGGTGTGGTGAAGGTGGACATGAAGGTAATTGGAGTAAGAGTAGAAGATGCAGAGGATAGGGTGAGTTGGAGGCAGATCATTTGCTGTGGTGACCCCTGAAGGGAACAGCCAAAAGGAAAAGAAGATAGAAGAAAGAGGGCAGGGTTATTTAATAATATTAGCTTTTAATTATATTTCTTTAAATTATTTTTATATCAGTAATTAAAAGAAAACGTGTTATAGATATCATCATTGTGTTTTCCCATCCACCGCTGTCTCCCTCTGCTGCTGTGTATTTGTAACTCACAGCGAGTGATAATTTGAAACAGCCAGTTAGCCGAACGTGCATGTATTTGGACTGTGGTGGGAATTTGAAGGACTTGTAGGAAATCCACACAAGTGCAGGTGAGAACACGAGAACATGAGCAGAAACATCCTCACTGTGCCCAGAACAAAAACCCAGGACCTTCCTGGTGTGAGGCAGTCATTTTACGCCACTGTACCATTTTGAAAGGCAATTACTATAATTAAATACATAAAAACATTAATTACTTAATTATTAATTTAGTAAAAATAAATAAACAAGTAAATAAATAAATAAGTAAATAAATAAATAGAATATGTTCTTTCTAGAATTATTTGCTGTATCAAAAGATAAACAGTTTAAAGCTTAAGTGGGAGCTTTGACTAAATTGGAAATAGTGTAAAACTGCTTTGTGTGGTGGGAGGCACAGAGCGCCATGGTCACAGATGGATTCCTCCGGGTGCATCGGGTTCGTCCCTCAAACTAAAGCACAACAGGAGAGCTGGTTCCCCTAAAGTTTTCATAAATGTGTGTATTAGGGACAAAAAATATGCAGTACATGGTCGCAAACCATAGAACCAGTGAAGCACCTAGTGGTGTGAAATAGGATGGACAGATAGATAGTTTCATGTGGTTATTGCACCTGTGGAGACCTTAGCAGAGGCTCAGTGGGACATGAAAATAACGAGGTCTTTCTCTTGTCACAAAATTGAGCGTGAAAAAGGTGTTGATGCATTGATGCACAAATAAATGTGGACAGAGAAATATTTAAATAGTTATTCAAGTTTGAAGTTGGGTACTTGGAAAATCGACCAGTTTCATGATCAGACCCATATATATATATATATATATATACACATACACACACACACACACACACACACACACACACACACACACACACAGTGGTACCTCACTTTCAGCAAACGAAAAATCCAGGTTACGAAAAACATTTTCCAAATTTTTTGTCTCTGTATATGAAACAAATTCTCCTTACGAAACACGCCAAATGTGCCATTCAAACATTAAAATGTGCCATTCAAATATTCAAACAATGCATTGCTATCTTCCAACATCCCGCCCCACTGGCCTCCCATTGGTGAGGAGGGATTACGCAGCTCCCTCCCATTGGCTATCTCCAAACATCCCACCCCGCTGGCCTCCCATTGGCTAGGAGGGGTGACGCAGCTCCCTCCCATTGGCTATTATGGAGCTGCATCTCCCATAATGCTTTTTGTGTAAAGGACAAAGCTACTGTTGTTTTATGACTTTTTTGAGTGTGCTCATTGCTTTATTTTTTGACTCAGGCTTTAACCTCCCATAAACATTTGTAAGATTATAACTATAAGTAACTGTAACTTTTTTTTATAAGTAACTGTAAGATTATAAGAAGACATGGTCAACACACGCACGCACAGACACATGTGCACACATATACACACACTCACACACACACGCGCACGTGTGATTTCCGATGCGATGGAAAGGAAGAAATGGGCTTGTCGCATTCAGTTGAGAGATATCACAAAGGAATATGGCCTAACCCATCTACCATCGGTACAATATTGAAGCAGAAGGAGTTCTTGAAAGGTATGCTTTTATAATTTTTAAAGGGTTTAGGGGGCCTTGGAACAAATCACACATATTACATAGAAAATGCAGTTCAATTTACAAAAAAAATCCAGGCTAAAAAAAAGGCTTTGGAACGGATTAATTTCGTAAGGTGAGGTACCACTGTGTGTATATTTCCTTTCTTTCTTCCTTTCGGCTTTTTCCCTTTCGCGGGAGTCGCCACAGCGAATCATCTGATTTGCACATTTGATTTGGCAGAGGTTTTTACGTCGGATGCCCTTCCTGTCACAACCCTTTAGCAACGGACAGAAACATGCTGACGGCTTTGCAGCTACTCTTTACCAAAGTCTGCAATGGTTCTTTTACATGCCTCTCAACACAGACAGTGAGACACATGGCCCGCCTTTGATAACCCAGTTAGCCGCACTTGGGGACAGTGACAACCTTGTGGGGACTCAAACCCCCAACCTTAGGATCAACAATCCTGCGCCCTATCCACTAAACCACCATTGCCCGTGTGTGGGTGTGTGTGTGTGTGTGTGTGTGTGTGTATATATGTATATATATATATATATATACACACATATATACACACATACATATATATATATATATATATATATATATATATATATATATATATATATATATATATATATACACACACACATACAGCCATACAATCACTATCTGGTCAGAATGCCTCCTGAACACCTCCCTGGTGTGATGTTTCGGGCATGTCCATCTGGGAAGAGACCCCGGGGTCGACCTAGAACACACTGGAGGGACTATGTCTCTCGGCTTGTATGGTAATGCCTTGGTGTCTCCCCCGGAAGAGATGGACGAAGTAGCTAGGGAAAGGGGACGTCTGGAGCTCATTGCTTAGGTTGCTGCCCCCGCGACCCAACCCCGGAAGAAGCGGGAGATGATGATGATGATGATATGATTATGAATACACTCACTATCCGAGTTACGATGTACACGAGTTACGACCACCCGTACTTACGACCCCGTTAGCAGATGCCTATTATGAGTTTACTGTATATGTCTGGCAGTGCAACGCGTAAGATAGTTGTGGCAGCACAGCATCCTGGCATCTCACACTCACAGCATTCTACCACTACACTCAGTGAGTAGATACCGTCGCAGTCACTTCTCTTTTACAGTACAATATTACATTCCTTTATTGTACAACGTTACCATGGCCCCAAGAGGAAGTCTGATTCATCAGAAGGCAATTCTACCAAGAAGGCAAGAAGGCACTGTCGTTGGAGATGAAGATGAAAGTGATAAAGCAGTATGAAGGAGGAAAAAGGTAAATTCCATCGCTCGAGATCTCCATCTCTTCCACGCCACGGTGTCGACAATTTTGAAGGACAAGGACCGCATTAAGGAAGCAGTGAAAGCAGCGGCCCCATCATCACAAAACAGCGTGAAGGACCGATTGCAGATATGGAAAAGTTGCTATACACGTGGTTGGAAGATAATGAAATGTGAAAGTGATGTTGTGAGCAGTGCAAAGTAAGGCTACATGTTTATTTCGCATGTTGAAAGAACATGAAGGTGAAGAATATGCTTCACATGAATTCATAGCGAATACTGGGTGGTTTTGTCGCTTATTGTTAAATATCTGACTTACGACTGGTTGATTGGCCCAATCTAGGTCATAACTCGGATAGTGAGTGTGTACAACGCTGTGCCAAAGTTTTTACCCCTTACTGATTTTTTACTTTTTTGCACCTTTGTCACATTTAAGTTTTTCAGATCTTTCAACAGATTTAAACATTACACAAATAATCCAAGTATTCAAAAAATGCAGTTTTCCTGTTGTGATTTTATTTGTTAAGAGAAAAATCCTATCCAAACCTACATGAACCTCTGTGAAAAAGTAATTGCCCCCTTATTAAACGGTTCTCAATTATTTTCTGTGTCCCCCTCCAGGAAAAGGAAAACATTTTGCTCACCCCCAATATAAATAGTGCTATTTGTCTAATCATTGTTATAAGTAATCCTCTGCATAACACTGTCCTTATTAACATTATAAATCCTTATTGACATCATGGAATACAAAAAAAAAAAGGAAAAAAAAAGAAATATAGATCAACTTCCAACAAAGAATAACTTTATTAACAATTTTTTAGTCTTTAAACAAAAAGATTTAAACAGCGTCAATTTGCTTGAAATAAAAACATGTATCCTTATTTAAACTCTAAAACGTTTTCAGTTCCTCTGCTGTGCTGTGGGGTTTTCTACACTGAGCAGTTTGGTACTCCACCTTATGTGTTGCTAACAGAGCTCGCTGGTTTGCTGGAGAAGCATTCACAAATCCGGATGGTTGTTGGCAATACTCGGCACGTTTTCACTGAAAAACTCATGCAGCTCATCATGTGATCGGGGTGTGATATCTTTAAGTGACGCCTGCATTTATTTGGGTACATCTTGTCCGCTGCCAATGTTTTCAGACACAGTAAACGGCGGACTTTTCTCGTTTCTCACAGTGAAGCCGAGTGCTACATTTGCTTCATCATACCTCCTCAACTTAACTTCTGGGAGACTTTCATTTCTCTCACTTTCTCAGTCTCTCGCCGCCTCTCTTTCCGTCCCTGTTAAAAGTTTCCATGATGGGTTTATTTTACCTCTGGGCACACTCTAACAGTGAGGAAGCCACTGCCACCTGCTGTGGTGGATGTAGAATTACACTTTATCCTAATACGGCAAAAAAAAAAAAAAGCATGTTCCCTGGGGTTCACTCCCCTCCCCCCAGGCATCACACCGCGCACCCCACTATTTCAAAAAGAACTTCTAAACAACTACAAGCCTCACTTGCCTCAATTAATGTCAATGTTCATGACTCCGTCTGTCTTCCTTTCGGCTTTTTTCCTTTTACTCGGGAGTCGCCACAGTGAATCATCTGATTCGCACGTTTGATTTGGCAGAGGTTTTTACGTCAGATGCCCTTCCTGTCACAACCCTTTAACAAGGGACAGAAACACGCTGACGACTTTGCAGCTACTCTTTACGAAAGTCAGCAATGGTTCTTTTACATGAACCTCTCACCATAGACAGTGAGAGACATGGCCCGCCTTTGATAACCCAGTTAGCCACACTGGGGGGGGGCAGTGACAACCTTGCGGAGAGTGGGACTTGAACCCCCAACCTTTGGATCAGCGATCCAGCGCCCTATACCACATGACTCCACCATCAGAAAAACACGAGGCAAAAATGGCATCCATCAAAGAGTTCCGAGGTGAAAGCCACTGTTGACAAAAAAGAATATCAAGGCACGACTCACTTTTGCCAAAAATCATCTTGATCATCCCCAAAGCTTTTGGATGATGTCCTTTTGGACTGATGAAACTAAAGTTGAACTTTTTGGGAGAAATGAATCCCGTTATAGCTGGTGCAAAAGGAACACTGCATTTGATAAAAAGAACATTGTGGCAACAGTGACACATGGTGGTGTAAGTATGATGATCTGGGCCTGCTTTGCTGCTTCAGGACCTGGGCGACTTGTCATGATTAATGGAACTATGAATTCTGCTCACTACCAAAAAATCCTGCCGAAGAATGTTTGTCCATCAGTTCGAGACCTCAAGCTACAGTGCACCTGGGTTCTACAGCAAGGCAATGATCTGAAGCACACCAGCAAGTCCACATCTGAATGGCTAAAACAGAACAAAATTAAGGTTTTGGAGCGGCCTAGTCAAAGTCCCGACCTGAACCCTATTGAGATGCTGTCGCATGACCTTAAAAAGGCTGTTCATGCCCGAAAAACCAGACGATCTGGTTTATCTTAAACAATTCTGCAGAAAAGAGTGGGCCAACATCCCATCACAGCCATGTGAAAGACTCATTGCCTCTTTTTGCAAATGATTGACTGCATTTATTGCTGCAGAAGGTGGTTCAACCAGCTATTAGGTTTAGGGGGCAATCACTTATTCACACAGGCCCTTGCAGGTTCAGATGTTTTTCCCCTTTAATAAATGCCATTGGCACTGAAAACTGCATTTTGTGTTTACTTGTGTTTTATCTTTGTATAATATTTAGGTTTGCTTGATCTGAAATGGAAAATGTCAGAAATTGGTTAAGGGGCAAAAACTTTGGCACAGCACTGTATTTTATATATATATATATATATATATATATATATATATATATATATATATATATATATATATATATACACACACACACATCAGCAGCAGTCTAAGCAATGACGTCTATGTGTCCCTATCCCCTGCCACTTCCTCCAACTCTTCCGGGGGACACCAAGGTGTTTGCGGACCAGCCAAGAGACATAATCCCTCCAGCATGTTCTAAGTCGACCCTGGGGGCTCTTCCGGGTTGGACATGCCTGAAACACCACAGCAGGGAGGTGTTCAGGAAGCATTCTTACCAGATGCCCAAGCCACCTCAACTGGCTCCTCTCAATGTGGAGGAGCAGCAGTTCTACTCTGAGCTTATCCTGGATGTCTGAGCTTCTTACCATATCTCTAAGGGAGAGCCCCACCACTATGGTGAAGGAAACTCATTTCAGCTGCTTGTAACCTTGATCTTGTGACCATAGGTGAGGGTTGGAACATAGTTAATTGACTGGTTAATTGAGAGCTTTGCCTTGTGCCTCAGATCCCTCTTCACAATGACAGACCGGTACAACCTCAGCTTTATAGCAGAGGTTGCAGTGATCCACCTGTCTATCTACCGCTACATCCTTCCCTCACTCATGAACAAGACCCTGAGATCGTTGAACTCCTCCACTTGGTGCAGGATCTCATTCCAGACCCAGAGGGTGCATTCCACCCTTTTCTGGCTGAGAACCATGACCATCGGACTCAGAGGTGTGGATTCTCATGCCAGCAGCGTCACACTTGGCTGTGAATTGCTCCAATGAGAGCTGGAGGTCCTGGATTGATGAAGCCAAAAGGACAATGTAAACTGCATAAAGCAGAAATGAGATCTGATTGCTACCAAACTAGAACGCCTCAATGCCGTGGCTGTGCCTAGAAATTCTGTCCATAAAAATTACGAACAGAATCCATGACAAAAGACAGCCTTGTCAAACTCCAACCCTCACTGGAGGCAAATTTGAAATGTTTTACCAATGAGGACCAAGCACTGGCTTCGGTGATACAGAGACCTATTAACCTGTAGCCACAGGTCTGGTATGCTGTACTAATGGAGCATGCAAAGATGGCCTGAAGGCACCATTGCATAGACCAGGGGTGTAAAATCTTATCCGCAAAGGGCTGGTGTGGGTGCAGGTTTTCAGTTCAACCAAGCAGTAGCCACACCTTCCACCTGTTTCAATCATTGATCATCAAAAGAAAAAAGAACAAAAACAGATTGCACATTAATGTTTCAATTCGGAAGTGGGCTCATCTTGGTGAGATCACTTTGCTTTAAGTCTTAAACTAAATAAATGCACTTGATTTAAAGGTTGGATTTTCCTCTTATTTCATTGTGGTCCTTCGAAAAAAGAAATGAGTTTATTAGAAGCTAAGAAACACATCTTAACCAGGGGTGCCAATAATTATCTACGGCGGTGTGTGTGTGTGTGTGTGTGTGTGTGTGTGTGTGTGTGTGTATATATATATATATATATATATATACACAGACATTGTAGGTAATAGAAATTGTTGTGCTACTCAAACTCTTGAAAGGAGGAAATAAGCATTGGTGTCTGCTAGCTGGCATTTGACAATCAGAGTGCTCGTGTGAAGAGGCCTGAAACAAAAGAGACAGACGAGTGGGAGGTAGTAATTGCTTCTCTCTGTAAAATCTGCCATCTAAAAATAAATAAATAAAAAATATGCCTGTTTCCAAGCAATCCAAGGCATATGTTGAAACAAATGAAACATCATTGATGGCCCTGACAGCTCTCTCTCTCTCTCTCTCTCTCTCTTGCTCTCTCTCTCTCTCTCGCTCTCTCTCTCTTTTCCTCTCTCTCTCTCTCTCTCCTCTTTTTTTCACATTAATCTTCTTTTTATTGAAAAATAATTAAAGATTCAAATCATTTAAAGAGATGAGTAAATTTGAAAGCTGGTAAACAGACCTGGGTTTGCAGCTTTTCATTGAAGGTGGTCGCAACATCTCTGAAAGTATGTCCCAGTTGTATTGGGAACAAAGTGTGTTCAACATGTCTTGCTCTACAGAAGTGAGGTTGAGTTAATTGCAAGAAACTTTGTGGGTGAGGCAACGTCCATCCTGAACAGTTTGTCAATCTATTATACAGTAGAGATGACACGGAGAGCCAGACCTCCATTCGCACTGACTTTCACATCCACGAGGGTTTTAAAGTACTGTATATTCCAGGCCAGTGTTTTCCAACCTTTTTGAGCCAAGGCACACCTTTTACATTAGAAAAATCATGAGGCACACCATGGAACAAAAATTATACTGCCCTCTAGCAGAACAGCACTGTTACTACACGCTAAGTGAAATTGGTTAATCTTCCGTGGCACACCTGATGATTTCTCACGGCACACTAATGTGCCGCGGAACAGGGGTTGGGAAACACTTTCAGGCCACAAGGCACACCAGATTATAAGGTGCAATATTAATGAACGTCCACTGTCCACACACAAGGCGCACTGGATTATAAGGCGCATTAAGCGAGACAAAAGTCAAACTTGATTCAACTCTCACAATAATTCTCAGCATTGCTCAGCTGTAACACATGAATATAAAAATACTGTAATACACTTCTCAATAACTCTCAACATTGTTCGGTTATAACAATATAAAACAATAATCTCACTTTTACAGTTCATTCCTCTTCCACAAATCCATCAAATTCTTCATCTTCAGTGTTTGAGTTTAACAGTTGCATGAGTTGGACATTGCTAAAGGGTTGTGTCAGGAAGGACACCTGACATAAAATCCTATGCCAAATCAAACGTGCCAATCATTAATATGACATCCATGAAGTTGATTCGCTGTGACGACCCCTGAAAAAGGGAAAAAGCCAAAAGGAGGAGAAGAAGAAGAAGAAGATTATAATATTTTATTATCTGTTATTCCCTTGCGTGCATCATCAATAGAGACGAAGATTCGAAGTCTTCCGGGATATGACCTACACTTCTCTCAGCCTTGCCCCCTTAAAGCGACAGCGTCAGAGGACACCAGTAGCAGTGCTTTATCCCAGTGATGAATATGAGACTCAGATTAAGCCATCTGAGCGTCCTGAGGGTAGAGAGAGAGGAAAAACCACTCAAACATTACATGGTGAGTCGCCTGACTACGATAATAGTAATGCCGGTATTTGGACATAAAGCCGGGATCCCTCTAACTTGCGACCTGTTGACACCAATATCTAGTGGTTGGAGTTCTTTGGCTAATCCACCCGAAATGATGGTTTGAACTAATTTAGAACTAACCATGTCTTGACGATGTCAGTGAGATGGAATCGCGCGACTCCACCTGCACACAAGACGCAGCGGATTATATCTTTTTTTTTTTTGTAGAATAAATGCTTTAAAAGTGTGCATTATGGTCTGAAAAATACGATAGCCAGTTGACTTAATGTGCATGTTAAAGAAAACAGGAGCACCCGAAGGAAACCTATGTATCTCAGTAAACACCACAGAGGAAGCCCAAGTCCACTGAAAGCTTGTCAACTGTGCGGCAACAGTGGAAACCACTGCACCACCATGCTGCTGAGAGGGAAAGAGCGATTTATAAAGACAGATAAAGGGTATATATATATATATATATATATATATATATATATATATATATATATATATATATATATATACCCGGAGGAAACACATGCAATCACAAGGAGAGAGGAGAATATACAAACTTCTTCTTCTTCTTCTTTTCCTTTCGGTATTTCCCTTCAGGTGTCGCTACAGTGAATCATCTGCCTCCATCTCGCCCTATCCTTTGCATCGTCTTCTCTTATACCAGCTACCTTCATGTCCTGCTTCACTACATCCATGAATCGTCTCTTTGGTCTTCCTCTAGGCCAGGGGTCGGCAAAGAGCCATTTGGACCCGTTTTCCACATTAAAGAAAACACTGGGAGCCACAAATCCTTTTTTGACATTTTAAATCAAATCACACTGCATATAATGTTTTCCCCCTTTTTCCTTCATGTTAATATAAAATAACAATATGTTACATTGATTTAAACGACTGCAGAGACCATTAAATTACAATTCTGTTTGCAACAAAAACATTTAGATTAAAAAAAAAATTGCCAGCCTCCCCGCGACCCGAATTAGAATTAAGCGGTTCAGAAAATGAATGAATGTGTTCGAATGCTTCTTGTGTTTTTATAAAGAAAAAGAATATCCATCCCACGAAGCGCAGGACGGGCTGCAGCCAGATGTGGAACGGGTTGGGTTGCCAACCTCACCAATCACGCCCTTCGTGGGATCTTCTTTTCTTTATTCGTTATATTAATGTTGTTTTGTCATAGTTTTAATTTACAAAAATGACACCAACACGGAAAAGCATTTGAAGACTTATTTTAAGAAGGAGCCTGCTCAACATTCTTTTAAATAAATATTAATGCTTAATGCTGCACTGACCGACCCATTCTCAGAGTGGATACTGAACCACAGTGAGGACAGTTATTTAATCTGGAGATTGCTGTGTATAAACAAATCTCATCCACATCTCTTCCTTCAGCTGTGATTTCTGTTCCTGAATTACAAACCCTGGTGGCAGAAAAAAATATCTCTCTCACCGCACTGCTGCTTGCCATGAGCTCTTTTAGGGCTCTTTTATATTTATTTGGTGTGGGCGGGGTGATTTTGTGTGTGTTCTTGTGTTCTTGTGGACACACACAAAATCACCCCGCCCACACCAAATAAATATCCGCCCACATCTGTGACTCTTAATTTTCATCTATGTAATTTTCAACCCGAAAAGAGCATTGGAAGGGTACCCAGATCATTCAGGTGAAAAAAAAACCTAGAGTGGACATTACTATTTCAATTCTGAAGTGGGGCCATCTTGGTGGGATCACATGACTGTTTAAGACTTAAAGCAAGGTGGCTCACGAAGATGGCTCCAATTCAGAATTGAAATAGTAATGTCCACTCTAGGTTTTTTTTCTTTTCTTTTGATGATCAGTGATTGGTGGGAACAGGTGGAAGGTGTGGCTATTGTTTGGTTGAAGTGAAAACCTGCACCCACACCGGCCCTTTGCTGTGTCAGTAACTAAGCACTTTGTGGTGCACCAGTCAGCCACCGTAAAGCACAACTTTATTTTGAAAAGCCATGGAGCCGCACCAGAAAGGTGAAAGAGCCGCACGCGGCTCCGGAGCCGCAGGTTGCCGACCCCTGCTCTAGGCCTTCTGCCTGGTAGTTCCAACCTCAGCATCCTACGACCAATATACTCACTATCCCTCCTCTGTACATGTCCAAACCATCTCAATCTAGCCTCTCTGACTTTGTCTCCAAAACGTCTTACATGTGATGTCCCTCTGATGTGCTCATTCTTGATTCTATCCATCCTCGTTACTCCCAAAGAGAACCTCAACATTTTCATCTCTGCTGCCTCCAGCTCAGCCTCCTGTCTTTTCCCCAGGGCCACTGTTTCTAAACCAGACAACATCGCTGGCCTTACCACCGTCTTGTACACTTTTCCTTTCATTCTTGCTGACACCCTCCTATCACAGATCACTCTGGACACTTTTCTCCAACCATTCCAACCTGCCTGCACACGCTTCTTCACCTCTTTTCCACACTCTCCACTTCTCTGGATTGTTGACCCTAAGTACTTAAAATCCTCCACCTTCCTTAACTCTTCTCCCTGTAACCTCACTGTTCCTCTTGGGTCCTTGTCATTCACACACATGTATTCTGTTTTACTGAGGCTAACCTTCATTCCCCTCCTTTCCAGGGCATACCTCCACCTCTCTAGATTTTCCTGCACTTGTTCTCTGCTCTCACTACAGATCACAATGTCATCTGCAAACATCATAGTCCATGGAGATTGTTGCCTAACCTCGTCTGTCAGCCTTTCCATCACCATAGCAAACAGAAAGGGGCTCAGAGCTGACCCTTGATGCAGTCCCACCTCCACCTTGAACTCTTCTGTCACACCGACAGCACACCTCACCACTGTCTTACATCTCTTATACATGTCCTGCACCACTCTAACATACTTCTCTGCCACTCCAGACGTCCTCATACAATACCACAGTTCCTCTCTCGGCACCCTGTCATATGCTTTCTCCAGATCCACAAAGGCACAATGCAGCTCCTTCTGACCTTCTCTGTACTTCTCTATTAACATCTCAAGGCAAACACTGCATCTGTGGTGCTCTTTATTGGCATGAAACCAAACTGTTGTTCACAAATGCTGACCTCGGCCCTTAGTCTAGCTTGCACTATTCTTTCCCATAACTTCATCGTATGGCTCATCAACTTTATCCCTCTGTAGTTGCAACAACTCTGCATGTCTCCTTTGTTCTTAAAAATGGGCACAATCACACTTCTCCATTCCACTGGCATCCTCTCACTCTCTGAGACCTTGTTGAATGTTCTTGTCTGGAAATCTACTGCTACCTTGCCTAGACACTTCCATACCTCCACCGGTATGTCATCAGGGCCAACTGCCTTTCCATTCTTCATCCTCTTCAATGCCCTCCTCACTTCACCCTTACTAATCTTTGCTACTTCCTGGTCCTCAACAGTCACCTCTTCTACTCTTTTTTCTCTCTCATTTTCCTTATTCATCAGCTCTTCAAAGTACTCTTTCCATCTTCCCAGCACACTTCTGTCATCAGTCAATACATTTCCCTCTCTGTCCTAAATCACTCTAACTTGCTGCACATCCTTCCCATCTCTATTTCTCTGCTGTGCCAACCTGTATAAATCATTTTCTCCCTCTTTACTTTCCAACCGAGCATACAAGTCATCATACGCCCTCTGTTTGGCCTTTGACACTGCTACCTTCGCCTTATGCTGTGTCTCCCTGTACTCCTGTTTACTATCTTCGGTGCTCTCAATGTCCCACTTCTTCTTAGCTAACCTCTTCCTTTGGACACACTCCTCACCTTCCTCATTCTACCACCAAGTCTCGTTATCTACTGTCTTCCAGATGACACACCAAGTACTCTCCTACCTGTGTCCCTAAACACATTTGCTGTAGTTGTCCAGTCATCTGGAAGCACTTCCTGGCCACCCAAAGCCTGTTTCAACTCCTCCTTGAAGACAACATGACACTTCCTTTTTCAGCTTCCACCACTTTGTCTTCTGCTCTGCCTTTGCCTTCTTCACCTTCCTCACCATCAGCGTCATCCTGCACACCACCATCCTATGCTGTTTGACAACATTCTCTCCCGCTACTACTTTGCAGTTACTGACTTCCTTTAAATTACATCGCCTGCACAAGATGTCGTCTACTTGTGTGCTCCTACCTCCACTTTTATAAGTCACCCTAGGCTCCTTTCTCTTCTGGAAGAAAGTATTCACCACAGCCATTTCCATCCTTTTTGCAAAATCTACCAACATCTTTCCTTCTGTGTTCCTGTCCTGGATACCAAACCTTCCCATCACTTCCTCGTCCCCTCTGTTTCCTGCACCAACATGTCCATTGAAGTCTGCCCCAATGACCACTCTTTCACCTCTGGGGGTACTCTGCATCACTTCATCTAAGTCACTCCAGAATCTCTCCTTCACTTCTAGCTCACATCCTGCCTGTGGGGCATAAACACTAACAATATTGAACATCACGCCTTCAATTTCTAACTTGAGTCTCATCACTCTGTCTGACACTCTTTTCATTTCTAGAACATTCCTGACAAACCCCTCCTTCAAGATGACTCCTACTCCTTTCTCTTCCTATCCACACCATGAAAAAACAGCTTAAACCCTGCTCTTAAGCTTCTAGCCTTGATACCTTTCCATCTGGTCTCCTGAACACACAGTATGTCCACCTTCCTCCTCTACATCATGTCAGCCAGCTCTCTACCTATTCCTGCCATAGTTCCAACATTCAAAGTCCCCACTGTCAGTCCTAGACTCATGCCTTTCCTCTTCTCTCTCTGCCTGTGGACACGGCTCCCGCCTCTCCTTCTTCGACGTCTTCGACCAACAGTAGTCCAATTTCCACCAGCACCCTGTTGGTTGACAGCACTGATGGCGGTCGTTGTTAACCCGGGCCTCGACTGATCCGGTATGACATTCTTTGTAGTGACTCGCATATTTTATTTAGCATTTGTTTTACACCAGATGCCCTTCCTGACGCAACCCTCTGCATTTATCCGGGCTTGGGACCAGCGTGAGGGAGAGACACTGGTTTGTGCCCCCCCTCACGGCTGCATTAAGGAGAATATACAAACATCACACAGAAAGACTTTTGCCAATGTGAACTCAGGACCTTGTTGCCCTGAGGCAGATGTGCTAACAACAACACCAAGCCTCGCCAACCGCATTATGTCGTTAGGAAAAGTGGCGGGCAGTTTCAGCATGAATACAGTCCACCTGAAATAGCTTCTCTTTTATGCTCAATATACACCTTGAGATCTATATCTGGATGTCAATATCTGGATAAATAATTCCGTCACCTCAGCTCCTGTATGAGCACAGACACTTCTGCTTGTTTTCATTGTGTATGTGCTATTGATGCACAGTATAGGCCAGAGAGAAATCAGATGTTTTAATATGGGATTTATGATTGGGTTCGAGCTGGATTGGATGTTGTATGTTTGTGTAATGCTCAAAGTATAAAAAGTAAGATATTCTCCTTGCACTGACTCAGTAGTTTGGCTGTGTGTCTTTTGTGAGGTCTATTACTATATTAGTAAAGGCTGAGCTGAAGGCAAGGTCTGTATAAAAAGACCTCAGGCTGAGATTTCTCTGCATAGACAGAGCAAACGAGGTTAATAAGCAGATTATGATGCAGCATTTTAAAATAGTGGCATTATTTCATTCACTTCAGAATTTTTCATTCATGTCTGTGAGAGCTTTGGTAGTGTCACAATGTCACTTCTGATTCTATTCTATTTATTTTAGTCTGCAAAAGAACAAAAAGGATATAGAATAAAAAGCAGAAGAGAAAAGAAAACAAGTTAACTTCCATAAGTCAGTTCATTCAGTCATTCATTTTTAAGCTTCTTAATACTAATTAGGGTTGCAGGGATGCCCAGCTGACTCGGAGCACACCCTGGACAGCTCATCAGGCCACTGCAGGGCCAACATTCACACAGCTGTTAACAATGACACTTAAAGGTGACCAACACAAGCATGGGGCGAACATGCAAAATTCACACAGAAACACAGTCACCCAGGAATCGAACCCTGGATTTCTTGCTGGACAATGTCTCACACTAACCATTGCTCAACTTCATTTTAAATTAATTACATAATTTAAAAATATTTATATGTTTCCCTCATAGCTTCTCATTAATTTATTTTTGGCTAATCATTTCAACATTGTCATTTTGGCTTCATCAAGCTGAGACCTCCAGCTCTCATTGGCGTGGTTAGCATTTGAGTGCAAAGTGGCCGGGATGAAAATCAGCACCTACTAGTCCAGGGGTCGGCAACCTGCTGCTCCGGAGCCGCATGCGGCTCTTTTACTTCTCTGATGCGGCTCCGTGGCTTTTAAAAATAATGAATGTGTACTTTACAAAGGTGCTTCATACACAAAAACCACTGCATCACCAAAAACAACTGCAAAAAGAAAATGCAGCTTATTTACTCTCATTGGAAGCACCACGGGCTCCCAGGGATAGACAGTTAAACCAGTTTTCACCTGAATGACAGGAGAACCTGCCTAAGGCAGAGTCCTGCAAAGGTTGGGTACCCACAGGTACCCAGCAGGTAACCGAGCAAAAATGCTCTATTATGGTTGAAAATTACACTTTATGAAAAGTAACCGTCACGGGTGTGGGCGGATATTTATTTGCTGCGAGCGGAGTGATTTTATGTGTGTGTTCTTGTGGACATGGCTATCGTTATATTAATCAGCTACATTGACAGTCTCAGTGTTTTTGATCTGCTGCATTGGTGAATTTCCAAACTTTTGTGCTCATGGCAAGCAGTGTTCTACAGCAGCGCAGCAAGTGGAAGAGATTTTTCCGCCGCCGGGGTTTGTAATCCGGGAACAGAAATCACAGCTGAAGTAAGACATGGTGGATGAGATTTGGTTTATGCACAGCAATCTCCGAATTAAATAAGTCTCCTCCCAGTGACAAAATAAAAGCCTGGGTGTGGTTCAGTCTCCACCCTGAGAATGGATCGGTCAGTGCAGTATTAAGCATTAATATTATTTAAGAGAGTGTTGAGCAGGCTCCTTCTTAGAATAAGTCTTAATACTTTTTTGTTTTGCTTTCATTTTCGTAAATTAAAATTTGACAAAACAACATTAATATAATGAATAAAGAAAAAGACGATCCCACGAAGGGAGTGATGGTGAGGTAGGCTGCCCAACCCGTTAACACATCTGGCTGCACCCTGTCCCTTGCTTCATGGAATAGATATCCTTTTTCTCTATAAAAAAAAATACAAGGACTTAAACACATTCATTCTTTTTCTGAATCGGTTAATCCTAATTAGGGTTGCAGGGAGGCTGGCGATTTTTTTAAATCTAAATGTTTTTGTTGCAAGCAGAATTTAATTGCTCTGCAGTTATTTAAATCAATGTAACACATTGGTTTTTTTTTTTATATATATATATATATATATATATATATATATATTAACATGAAGGAAAAAGGGGAAAAAACATATGCAGTGTTATTTGCTTTTAAACGTCAAAAAATGATTTTTGGCTCCCAGTGTTTTCTTTACAATGGAAAACAGGTCCAAATGGCTCTTTGAATGGCAAAGGTTGCTGACCCCTGTCCTAGTCCAAGGCCATGGTTCTCAATCAGAAAAGGGTGGCATGCACCCTTCGGGTAAGGAATGAGGTGGAGGAATTCAAGTATCTTGGGATCTTGTTCACGAGTGAAGAAAGGCTGGAACAGGAGTTCGACAGATGGATTGCTGCAGTCTCTGCTCTAAAACGAAGTCTGTACTGATCCGCCATGGAGAAGGGGGGCTAAGTCACAAGGCAAAGCTCTCAGTTTACCAGTTGATCTACGTTCCAAGCCTCAACTGTGGTCAGGAGCTTTGGGTAGTGACTGAAAGAACAAAATTGCAAATACAAGCGGCTGAAATGAACTTCCTTCGCTTCACACTCACTGGTGAACATCCAGGGACAGGACATTGAGACAGTGGGCAGTTTCAAGTACCTGGGTGTTCACCTCAACAATAAACTGGACTGGTCCCACAACACTAACGCCCTGTACAAGAAGGGCTAGAGTCGCCTCCACCTTCTGAGGAGACTTAAGTCCTTCGGAGTATGCAGACCTCTGCTCAGGACATTTTATGATTCTGTGATAGCCTCTGCAATCCCCTACACTGCTGTCTGCTGGGCCCCGGGCAGCACAGAGTGGGACAGAAAGAAACTGAACAAGCTGGTTAGGAGGGCTGCCCACTAGACTCTGTGGAGGAGATGGGTGAGAGGAGGATGGTAGCCAAGCTTACATCCATCATGGACAACAGCTCTCACCCACTGCACCAGACTGTAGAGGAGCTGAGCAGCTCCTTCAGTGGACGACTAAGACATCCTTAGTGCATGAAGGAGCGCTACCGCAGGTCTTTCATCCGCACTGCTGTCAGACTGTACAACGCCACTTTGCAACTGTCTGTGAAGTAACCGGTTCTGTGCAATAAACCACTTTAATCAACCACATCTACCCCCTGTGACTGTGAACCATATTGATCCATCTACTCTGCCCTCAGGATACATGTATATTTGTATATAGCCAGTCTACAAAGTTTTTTGTGTTTTAGTGCATATATATATATATATATATATGGGACAGTGGTAGTCTAGTGGTATAAGGCGCGGATCACTGATCCAAAGGTTGGGGGTTCGAGTCCCACTCTCCACAAGGTTGTCAATGCCCCCCCCCCAGTGGAGCTAACTGGATTATCAAAGGCCGGCCATGTCTCTCACTGTCTATGGTGTGAGGCATGTAAAAGAACCATTGCTGACTTTCGACAAGAGTAGGCTGGAAATTCGTCAGTGTGTTTCCACCCTGTGATGGCCTGGCGAGCTATCCTGGGTGTACTCTGCCCTCGCCCTGAGTTGGCTGGGATGGGCACCAGCCTCCCCGTGACCCTAATTAGGATGAAGCGGTTACAGAAAATGAAATTATATATATATATATATATATATATATATATATATATATATATATATATATATATATATATAAGTAAAAATAAAAGGACAGAACAAAGACTCTATTTAAAACTTCATTTTCACTACAGATCTGTTTCGAGGGGTCCTAAAATAGATTCATTGCACCCCAACTGAAATATTTCAGGTCTTTTATTGTTTCAATACTGATGATTTTGGCATACAGCTCAAGAAAACCAAAAATCCCTATCTCAAAAAATTAGCATATTTCATCCGACCAATAAAAAAAAAGTGTTTTAATACAAAAAAAGTCAACTTTCAAATAATTATGTTCAGTTATGCACTCAATACTTGGTCGGGAATCCTTTTGCAGAAATGACTGCTTCAATGCGGCGTGGCATGGAGGCAATCAGCCTGTGGCACTGCTGAGGTGTTATGGAGGCCCAGGATGCTTCGATAGCGGCCTTAAGCTCATCCACAGTGTTGGGTCTGGTGTCTCTCAACTTTCTCTTCACAATATCCCACAGATTCTCTATGGGCTTCAGGTCAGGAGAGTTGGCAGGCCAATTGAGCACAGTAATACCATAGTCAGTAAACCATTTAGCAGTGGTTTTGGCACTGTGAGCAGGTTCCAGGTCGTGCTGAAAAATGAAATTTTCATCTCCATAAAGCTTTTCAGCAGATGGAAGCATGAAGTGCTCCAAAATCTATTGTTCCCAATATGGACCAAACTCTGACTCCGGTGATACAACGACCAAATGGCCCATAGCAACAGGTCCAGAACGTTGTACTCCAAGAGCACGCACCACAAAATCGACCAAGGGAAATGGTGAAAAGCCTTCTTCATATTCACAAAAATACATATGAACAGATTGGGCAAACTCCCATGCCCCCTCCAATATCCTGTGGAGCGTATGGAATTGGTCAAGTGTGCCACGGTCAGGACCAAAAAAACATTGTTCCTCCTGAATCCAAGGTTTAACTATTGGTCGGATGCTCCTCTCCAGTACCCCTGCATAGACTTAGGTTAAGGAGTGTGATCCCACGACAATTGGAACACACCCTCCGATCCCTTTTTTTTAAAAAGGGGGAGTACCACCCCGGTTTGCCAATCCAGAGGTATGGATTGTGATCACCATGGGGTGTTGCAGAGAAATGTCAACCATGACCATCCTACAGCATCCGGAACCCTGAGATATTCAGGGCAGATCTCATCCACCCCTGGAGCTGGACCACCAAGCAGATTTTTGACTACCTCAGTGACCTCAGCTCCAGTGATGAGCAGAACTCTACCCAAACTCCCAGGATCTTCCTCCTCCATGGAGGGTGTGTTGGTTGGGATTGAGGAGGTCCTCGAAGTATGACCTTCCACCTCCCGATGACATCCCCAGTCGAGTTCAGCAGCTCCTCACTTCCTCAGTAAACAGCATTTGTGGAGAACTGCTTGCCCCTCCTAAGGTGCCAAACAGTGGTCCAGAACCTTTTTGAGACCAACCAATAATCGCTCTCCAGGCCTTCATCAAACTCGTCCCATGCCCAAGATTTTGCATCGGTGACATTTTCGGCTGCAGCATGTTTAGCCTGCCGGTACCTGTCTGCTGCCTAGGGAGTCCCACAGGACAGTAAGACTGGGTTTGGGGGTTATCACCATGACAACCACTCAGGTCTGGAGGGTGGCCTCCCCCGCCATCGGAGCCAGCTCACCACCAGGTGGTGACTGGTAGACAGCTCAGCTCCCCTTTTCACCTGAGTGTCCAGAACATGCGGCCACAAGTCTGGTGACACGACTACAAAGTCGATCATGGAACTGTGACCTTGGATGTCCTGGTGCCAAATGCACTTATGGACACCCTTACATTCTAACATGGTGTTCGTGATAGACAAATTGTGATGAGCACAAAAATCCAACAATGAAACACCATTCGGGTTCAGACCAGAGAGGCCGTACCTATTGATCACACCCTTCCAAGTCACAGTATCATTGCCCAAATGGGCGTTGAAGTCTCCCAGGACAACGAGTGAGTCTCCCGGGGGGAGCATTCTCCAACACACCCCCTAAAGACTGTTAGGCAAACATGCTAACTACACCACGGTGTCACCTCATTATTATTATTATTATTATTATTATTATTATTACTACTATTATTATTAACACAGCAACTGTTTTATAACACTTGTTCTTATCATTGGTTTCTGGAAAATAACTATCCCACTTAAATCATGGCGACTGTCCCTCAAATGGAACCCCTGGATATTAGACAATAATAGACAATTTGCGAATGTTTTGGATGTTTTTTCTCAGCCGTTAACACTGTATGTCATATGGGGCAGTGGTGGTCTAGTGGTATAGGGCCCTGGATCTAAAGTTGGGGGTTTGAGTCCCACTCTCCACAAGTTTGAAAGTGTCCCACCAAGTGCAGCTCACTGGGTTATCAAAGGCGGGCCATGTCTCTCACTGTCTATGGTGAGAGGCATGTAAACGAACCATTGCTGACTTTCATAAAGAGCAGCTGCAAAGCCGTCAGCGTGTTTCTGTCCCTTGCTAAAGGGTTGTGTCAGGAAGAGCATCTGACATAAAAACCTCTGCCAAATCAAACGTGCGAATCATTCCCTGAAAAAGTCAAAAAGCCGAAAGGAAATCTCTCTCTAACACTGTATGTCATATACGAAGTCAAGTGATCAATTTGGAAAAATTAACACATAAAATTAATCCTGGTTCACTGAATTTGTAGCTTTGTGTAATATTCCGGTAGACTTTGATATTTTAGCTTTAATATGACTTATATGAGGCTTTCAACTTAATCTGTCATCTAATAACTCTCATAAAAATGTAGTTTCTGATACTCATTTACCATCAGTTTTCCATGAATAGTTCAAAAATTTATTACAAAATATGATCAATTTGCAGATATCAAAACATTTCTTTGTATTTTCTTCATTTTCATATATATGAAAGCAGTCGCCCAGGAACAGAACCCTGAGGAACACCACATGTGACCTATCAAGGTTGTGAGTTTATGCTACTTACGTGTAGGATTAGTTGGTTAATAAAGAGTGGGCTGCATTTGTGGATGCGGTCAGGAAGTGGATGTGAGCTCTCTCTTCATCACCAGGGTGGGGAGCCTTGGTTTTCTTTGTTGTGTTGTAGTAGTTTGATTTTCAAGAAATTCCATGTTTTTGGGTGCTTTTTAAAATTGATTACTTAATTAATTTATTTTTTCTTAGTTTGTACTTTGTCATCCGGCATCATGCTATACTTACTTGTTTGATTTTGTAGCGTTCAGCCTGTTTCCCTTCATTTGGAAGCTGCAACAAATCATAAAGCACAGTGCAGCTGGCTAATAGCTAGCCTACTGGGTGTTCCGATTTAAAATATATTTATCAAAGCGTGCCTTTGACATGATCTGATGTCCAGGCCAATCGGGTATCCAGGTCAAACTGAAAAAAACGAGTTTTGTCTTTCCTCAAACTTTCTGCGATCTTCATGACTGTGATAATGAATTGTGTCCTAAACTGAAAACGCTGGCCTTACATTACGTCAAAAATATTTACTGATCAATAAAACTGGTGTGAAGATGATATGACATGGATTAAAATTCAAACTGATTGAAATAGTTTAATTGAGTTGTATTAGTACAAACAACAGCCTAGAATAGTTTATAAGTACATACTATCACAATGCTAATTTGTTAGGTGGACCTAATCACTCATATACTCACCAAGCCGCTAAATCCTATTAGTGTCACCAGAGCTTATCTCTGGCATTTGGTGAAGGTAGAGTACACCCTGATCAGATCAATAGAACATTGCAGGGCCAACACACAATTATTCGTACTAACAGCAAGGGGAAATTTTGAACTGCCAGTTGGCTGAATGTGCAAAGCACAGGGAAGGAAACCGGCATACCCTGAGGAAACCGACATGTGCATGGTGAGATCATGCAGACTTCACACAGGAACTCCATCACCAAGACACGGGTCAAGCGCAAGACTTATTGTTGTGAGGTGGACGTGCTAATCACTAGGTCACTGTACCGCCGTATACCTAATGAGGGAAATGCGAAAGAGTAGAATACCACGTACCCTTTAGGAATGAGGAAAGTCTCACAGTTTTAGGACATAAAGTCTTTCTTCTGAATTTTTCTAAAATATATATTTGTTAAATTAATTTGCAGAACAGAAGAGGGGACAGTGAGCATGACTCACATGTCTCCTAACCTGATCTGTAAATCAGCCCCTTAATCGCAACCCTTCATTTGGGATATGAAGCACACACACACACACACACACACACACACACACACACACACACACACACACACACACACACAGGACTCCTTTCTGTCTCATTCCTCATGAGGAATTCCATCCAGTTTCTTCTCCTCTGGTAGTGAAGGCCAGAAGTAACAGTTCTTCAGTGAATCTTCTATTAAAAACGACACTATTGCAAGAATTGCATGACTGAGGAACCCAAGGGCCACATAATACACTTGATAAGATGTACAGAGCTTAGCACAGCAAAGACATATGCAAATAAAGCATTATGAGAAGCAGCATTAGTCCCCAGATCTCCACACCATCAGACTATCATTTGGCTTCAATAACAAATTGCAGCAAAGGCAACTGCTTTGAGCTGTCGACTCCATGTTGGATGTCTGAAAAAGCCTGGCAGAATAAGAGGCGTGTGTATGTATTTATATATACACACTGCCATCCATAATTATTGGCACCCCTGATTAAGATGTGTTAAAAGTCTTAAAATAAATGACATTTTATTGTAGATGCTACGTTCACACTGAAAAATGATAAAATATAACCATCAACTCCAGTGAATGTTAAGGGAAAAAACCCTTAACTAACAAATAATTATGTTTCATTAAATCACTTGTTCCACATTTATTGGGACCCCTAACAATATATATATATATATATCTATATATATATCTATATATATATATATATATATATATATATATATATATATATATATATATATATATATATATATATATATATATATGAGATCAGAGTCTTCGGGTGTGTACAATTAAGAACGCTCAACTACTATCGTGAGCTAATATGCTATGGTAGCTCAATGCTCGCCGCACCCTGGCTAACAACAAGCCCAGGTGGTGTTCTCAGTCGTGTTGTTTCTTTTTATTTGTTATATTTGTTCATTTTTTGCACTATGCTCATCTATGACCGGCCGGCCCTACTACAGCTATGATATCGGAGTCTTCTGAAGTTTAGCATGTAACACGCTCAACTCCAATCCTGAACTAATATGCTAAGATGTTTGGTGCGCATCTGAGTGTGTGTGTGTGTGTGTGTGTGTGTGTATTTATATTTTATTTACATCTTATTGCATTATTTTTTTAATGTTTAATTGTCATTATAAGCATTTATAACATTGAAAATATATTCATTGATGTAATATACACATTTACATGTACATATACGTCAGTCAGGGGGGGCTGATCCTACTTCGCGGAATTTGGGGGTCTCGGTCCCAATTAAGTGTGGAAAGTGATATATATATGTATATATATATATATATATATATATATATATATATATATATATATATATATATATATATATATATATATATATATCTTCTTCTTTTCCTTTCGGCTTTTCCCTTCAGGGGTCGCCACAGCGAATCATCTGCCTCCATCTCACCCTATCCTCTGCATCTTCTGCTATTACTCCAACTTATCTCACCACATCCATAAATCTCTTTGGTCTTCCTCTCGGCCTTCTGCCTGGTAGTTCCAACCTCAGCATCCTACTACCAATATACTCACGATCCCTCCTCTGTACATGTCCAAACCATCTCAATCCAGCCTCTCTGACTTTGTCTTCAAAACCTGTGACATGTGCTGTCCCTCTGATGTACTCATTCCTGATCCTATCCATCCTCGTTACTCCCAGAGAGAACCTCAACATTTTCATCTCTGCTACCTCCAGCTCAGCCTCCTGCCTTTTCCTCAGCGTCACTGTTTCTAAACCATACAACATCGCTGGTCTTACCACTGTATTGTACACTTTTCTTTTAATTCTTGCCGATACCCTCCTGTCACACATCACACCGGACACTTTTCTCCAACCATTCCAACCTGCCTGCACACGCTTCTTCACCTCTTTTCCACACTCTCCATTGCTCTGGACTGTTGAGCCTAAGTACTTAAAATCCTCCACATTCTTTATCTCTGCCTCCTGCAACCTCAACGTTCCTCTTGGGCCCTTGTCGTTCACACACATGTATTCTGTTTTACTGCAGCTAACCTTCATTCCCCTCCTTTCCAGGGCATACCTCCACCTCTCTAAATTTTCCTGCACTTGTTCTCTGCTCTCACAATAGATCACAATGTCATCTGCAAACATCATAGTCCATGGAGATTATTGTCTAACCTTGTCTGTCAGCCTGTCCATCACCATAGGAAACAAGAAGGGGCTCAGAGCTGGACCTTGATGCAGTCCCACCTCCACCTTGAACTCTTCTGTCACACCGACAGCACACCTTACCACTGTCTTACATCTCTCATACATGTCCTCTCTAACATATTTCTCTGCTACTTCAGACTTCCTCATGTAATACCACAGTTCCTCTTTTGGCACCCTGTCATATGCTTTCTCCAGATCCATAAAGGCACAATGCAGCTCCCTCTGACCTTCTCTGTACTTCTCTATTAACATCCTCAACGCAAACACTGCATCTGTGGTGCTCTTTCTTGGCATGAAACCAAACTGTTGTTCACAAATGCTGACCTCTGCCCTTAGTCTAGCTTCCACTATTCTTTCCCATAACTTCATCATATGGCTCATCAACTTTATCCCTCTGTA
The DNA here is from genome assembly GCA_024760905.1 of Plotosus lineatus. Lineage (NCBI taxonomy): Eukaryota > Metazoa > Chordata > Actinopteri > Siluriformes > Plotosidae > Plotosus > Plotosus lineatus. The sequence continues at coordinate 5,286,487 of CM045742.1, read as the reverse complement.
GTTGCCATAACTCTGCACGTCTCCCTTGTTCTTAAAAATGGGCACCAGCACACTTTTCCTCCATTCCTCTGGCATCTGCTCATTCTCTAAGACCTTGTTGAATATTCTTGTCAGAAAATCTACTGCTACCTCGCCTCGACACTTCCATACCTCCAGATATCATCAGGACCAACTGCCTTTCCATTCTTCATCCTCTTGAGTGCCCTCCTTGTTACTTAAACGGTCACCTCTTCTACTCTTTCCATTTTCCCAACACACTTCTATCATCTGTCAATACGTTTTCCACTCTGTCCTTAATCACTCTAACTTGCTGCATGTCGTTGCCATGTCTATTTCTCTGCTGTGCCAACCTGTATAAATCATTTTCTCCCTCCTTACTGTCCAGCCTAGCATACAAGTCATCATACGCCCTCTGCTCAGCCTTTGACACCGCTAACTTGACATTACGCTGTGTCTCCCTGTACTCCTGTTTACTCTCTTCGGTCCTCTCAACATCCCACTTCTTTTTAGCTAACCTCTTCCTTTGTACACCCTCCTGCATTTCCTCATTCCACCACCAAGTCTCCTTATCTACTGTCCTTCCAAAGGACACACCAAGAACTCTCCTACCTGTCTCCCTGATCACATTAGCTGAAGTTGTCCAGTCATCTGGAAGCACTTCCTGACCACCCAAAGCCTGTTTCAACTCCTCCTTGAAGACAATACGACACTCTTCCTTTTTCAGCTTCCACCACTTTGTCTTTTGCTCTGCCTTTGCCTTCTTCACCTTCCTCACCATCAGCGTCATCCTGCACACCACCATCCTATGCTGTTTGGCAACACTCTCACCCACTACTACTTTACAGTCACTGACTTCCTTCAAATTACATCGCCTACACAAGATGTAGTCTACCTGTGTGCTCCTACCTCCACTTTAATAAGTCATTCTATGCTCCTGTTTCTTCTGCAAGAAAGTATTCACCACAGCCATTTCCATCCTTTTTGCAAAATCTATCAACATCTGTCCTTCTGTGTTCCTGTCCTGGATACGAAACCTGCCATCACTTCCTCGTCCCCTCTGTTGCCTGCACCAACATGCCCATTGAAGTCTGCACCAATGATCATTCTCTCTCTCTCACCTCTGGGGGTACTCTGCATCACTTTATCTAACTCACTCCAGAATCTCTCCTTCTCTTCTAGCTCACATCCTGCCTGTGCGGCATAAGCACTAAGAACATTGACCATCACGCCTTCAATTTCTAACTTGAGATTCATCACTCTGTCTGACACTCTTTTCACTTCTAGAACATTCCTGACAAACTCCTCCTTCAAGATGACTCCTACTCCATTTCTCTTCCCATCCACACTATGAGAAAACAGCTTAAACCCTGCTTCTAAGCTTCTAGCCTTGCTACCGTTCCACCTGGTCTCCTGAACACACAGTATGTCCACCTTCCTCCTCTGCATCATGTCAGCCAGCTCTCTACGTTTTCCTGCCATAGTTCCTACATTCAAAGTCCCTACTCTCAGTCCTAGACTCATGCCTTTCCTCTTCTCTCTCTGCCTACGGAAACGCCTCCTGCTTCTCCTTCTTCGGCCTCTCCTTCTCCGACCTCTCCTTCTTTGACCAACAGTAGTCCAATTTCCATCAGCACCCTGTTGGTTGACAGCACTGATGGTGGTCGTTGTTAACCCGGGCCTCAACCGATCCAGTATCAAATTCGTATTGGCAGTTCGCATAGTATATTTTGGCAAAAGTTTTACACCGGATTCCCTTCCTGTTGCAACCCTCTGCATTTATCCCGGTTTGGGACCGGCGTGAGGATGGACACTTGTTTATGCCCATCCTCATGGCTGCATAGTGATACAGCTGGACAGTGATATACTTATATATATATATTTATATATATAGAGTGGGTCTTCATTTTCAAAACGATAGTTCTTGTGTGGTTTTCCTGGTATTCAGTCATAGATGCATATGCAGCTAATCCTGTCAAAAGTCAGCAATGGTTCTTTTACATGAACCTCACACCATAGACAGTAAAAGGCATAGCTGGCCTTTGATCACCCAGTTAGTGCACTGGGGAAACTGGAAAAGGGAAACTTTTAATTCGGAATATGATAAAGATGTGAGACGGCACACACAGTGCCTTTATCACTGCACAGTAGTCAGTGTTAACGTTATGGCTGATACGATAAAACATAAATAACGTGCTCTAACACACACACACACACACACACACACACACACACACACACACACACACACACACACACACACACACACACACACACACACCAACACACACACACCCACACACACACAGACACTCTCACACACACACACACACACACACACACACACACACACACACACACACACACACACACACACAAAAGCTGACGAAGGTTAATCATTAAATAAAATAATCTTTTTGGTCATTGGAAACTATAAACTGTCGAAGTTTGCGTAGAAGATATAGAAGGTGCTGATTAGGTGCATATATAACATTTCTCTAATCTTTTCGATCGCACCTCACACACCTCACCCTGATGCTTTCAATTCTATTTCAATCCCACATATGGACGCACCCCCCTGCCCCCGCCTCCATCAGTGATAGGAACCAAACGCCAACGCGCGTCCTGCAGCTGTGGAATCAAGGCCCTGAAAGATTACATTCATTAGAATTAATCCAATATTGAGGAAACCATGGCATGAAATAGCAGCCACCTCCACCTCCCCCTCTCCCCGAACCTGCCACATCAGACATGCCAGATCCTCATTGTGTTTGTGTTTTGGTGACTGATGCAGTGTTGTGTGTCTCTGCAGGCTCAGTGAAGCCGAAACGCGGCAGGAAGAAGAAAGAACAAGCCCCGTTGGACTAGAGGTGGAAAAAAAAAAATCACCTTCACCATGCTCCTGTATTTCTCTGCTTTCAGATGGATGAGACGGGGGCAGTATTAACACGTGGACAGGAGGACATTAGAGGCTGGAAAAAAGATTCCCCTCCTTTTCCCCCTAGAACTGTAGCTGACGTGTAGAGATTTAAATCTAAATATATAAAATACAGAATAAAACCTACTAAGCCATGTACACAAATTCTTCCTCTTCTTCTTCTTCTTCTTCTTCTTCTTCTCCTTCTTCATTTTTTATCTTTAGAAATAAAAAAAATAATCTGCAAATGGAACAGGAGAATTTCAAGTTTGAAATCAGTCAAAAATGAAATTTAGAGAAATCAATCAGATTGACGATGTGAGTTCTGTCCAATAATGATAAATTATTTTAATTATAATATATTAGGAACATTTAGTTTTACATGTTTATCTGTAATACATCCCACTGAATCTCTGAAAAAAAAATTCAATAACACTCAACTCCGTCCACGATCTCCTCCACTCCACAGCAAGAAGGGTGTGGGTTTGAATCTCGGGCTCAGCAATGCAGTTTCTGTGTGGAGTTTGCATTCATACAAATTACATTCGGCTGATTAGCTGTTCCAAGTTGCCCCTTGATGTGACTGTCAATGGCTGCGTGTGTAGCTTGCCCTGTGATGGATAAGTGGAAGAGTTGGCTGAGATAGATAGTCTCCATGCAAATCTAATAGGCCTTTTAACTGACAGAATTTTTATTCATTTCAAGCTTTAAATTGTCTCACTGTATCAGCAGATCATTTCACTTCCTTCGCTATTTTGATGATCCTCCAATAGAGCAGAACCATTTCAAAATTTAACTTAGAAAAAAAATGTAATAATTACAATAAACTTATATTGTGATCATATAATAGACTATTATTATTATTATTATTATTATTATTATTATTATTATTATTATTATTATTATTATTATTATTATTATCATTATTTCTATAAAGTTATTAAATCTCTATACATCAACCTGACTATATTCATACATGTCTTATGCTAAGTTGCTATTTGTTATTTTTGACATTGTTTTTAAATATCTATCTATCTATCTATCTATCTATCTATCTATCTATCTATCCATCC
>CM045742.1:5262500-5280000 GCA_024760905.1 Plotosus lineatus | reverse complement strand
GATAACCCAGTTAGCCGCACTAGGGGGGGGGGGGGGGGGGGGCAACCTTGTGGAGAGTGGGACTCGAACCCCCAACCTTTTGGATCAGCGATCCAGCGCCCTATACCACTAGACCACCACTGCCCCAGTGTATGCCATGTATCGCATCCATTTTATCTGTGAAATTGCCAGTGTGTGTGTGTGTGTGTGTGTGTGTGTGTGTGTGTGTGTGTGTGTGTGTGAAAACTGTCCTCTGTGCCTCGTCTCTGTCTGTAATCCACGTTGTGTCCTACTCACTGTCAGATGCATGGACAGTCATATACACTTTACTGTTATCACAATAGAACTTCTAACACACAGCATCACACTAGCGCAGTCTTACACACACACACACACACACACACACACACACACACACACACACACACACACACAAACACACACACAAAACAAATTTCCTTAATATTTATGTACAAAAAAGTGAGCTGTTCAGACCTGCAGAGATTCACTGTTCATCCACACTCCTCTTATTTCCCATAAAGACCAGTCTGTATACACGGATAAAGACTGCGATTCAAATCCTGGATGATCACTCTACCACAGTTATAATGACATTATCTGAATGAGGAACCTTGGGTTGAATGGAACGTTATGATTTTAATTCTACCACAAACCCAAAAGCAAAAACAACTGAATCACTACATCACATAAAAAAAAAACAAAAAAAAAACTATAATTCAAATGAAAGCTTAAAGAATTAGTTGTGTAAGGCACTTGATGTCAGTCGGTAGTGATGAGTCTGCTGAATTGAATACAGAAGTTGATTTCACTCAGCACAGGTTAAGAAATCATTTTAAACGTTTCTATAGAGTCGTATTTCAATTTGTACAATGCACATGAAAATATTTAGATTAGAGGTAAATATACACGCCTCCTGGATTTATTTTACTGTTAACAATTACACAGCAAACGCGAGGTGGATGTGACTAAATAGTCCCTGAGACGGAAGATCTGAGGTGCAGACCTGCTTTCGTATATACTACACAGGAACACAGGCAAAGTACAGCACTGACAAAGCACAGAAAATGCTGCGTTAATATTTCTCACATATTATTATAAACACAAGAGATGAGCAATGACTGCACACGCCAGCCTGTCTTTCTTTCTTTTCTGATACTGTACAATATGGCAATATTATAATAAAAAGCAAGGAAAATGAGATTTGTACAGTTTATTATTCCATAGTTTAAAAATGACCGAGACAGGTCAGGTGTCCTCGGCGCGTTGAGCTGAGCTAAGCATCGCATAGCGAACAGCGTTTGTTTTGCCTACTCATTCAAAACTGAAAGTAAAGTAGCATAATGGAAGTAAACAACCCTTGTTAAAGGCATTTAAGTTTACTCAGCATTTACTATGTGAAAACAAACAAACAAACAAACAAAAAAAAATTAAAGTAAATTTTCTGCTCTATTTCATAAAGAAAGAAACAAATATCACGAGATTCCGGCATCGTCCACTAGGAGTATTTTTCATTTTTTTTCTTTTAAGTGCTGAGATAGCCAACCAATCAGATTGCGGCATTCTCGTGTAGTAAATAGTAAAAAATCTTATAATATTATATTGACTAAAATGCTGTTTTTCAGGGTGTAGTCCGCCTTCAGTCCGTGTCAACTGAGATAGGCTCTGGCCTTTCGGCGAGCCAGATAGGATTAAATGGATTGGCAAATGAGTGAGTGCGAATGAGTAAAATAACTGCAATAAGATAACATTTAGATTTCTCAGTCCATTTTATTTCAGCTATTTTTACTGATTCCAACCTGAAATGTTTTTTTAGGTAAATAATCTCTGTTAGTGTTCTCCCCGTGCTTGTGTGGGTTTCCTTTGGGTTCCCCGGTTTCCTCCCACAATCCAAAAACATGCAGGGAAGATTAATTGGCTATTCCAAATCTCCTCTAGGTGTGAATGGTCGTGTGAGTGTTGGGTATGCGATGGCCTGGCGAGCTGTCTAGGGTGTACCCCGCCCTCACCCGGAGTTGGCTAAGATGGGTGCCAGCATCGCCGCGACCCTATTTAGGATTAGGCGGTTCAGAAAATGAACGAATGAATCTCTGTTATCCGTTATATTAAGCATTTGTTTGTCATGACTGCTTCTGCTTGAACCCAACTTTCACTCCTTTACAAAAATGGCTGCAAAGGTCAGCAATTCCCAGCAAACCCTTCACCCAGCTCAGTCACCTGCCCAACTAACAATTTATATCAGAACAAGGTTGTTACACACATTGATAAAGGTTACAGGAAACATTTTCGAATAAACATGATAGAAAAGTACAGAAGATGTTCGGGTGTCATTACTGTGTGAGGCGTGTGCTTCTGTGCACTGTGGTTCTCCTCTCAGTATTTGAGTGACTCTTTGAAGAGGAAACCATAGTACGGATGTGCGCAGCCCTTGTTCCATGCCAGATGGCGCTGTACTAGGGTTCTGGATGTGTGCAACATTTAGTCAACATCAAAACAATGTTGCATTTAAAAGTCATTAAAATGTTCTCGTTAAACATCACAATTTAACGTTGTAACAACGTTCAGATAACGTTTCTGGGATCCAACGGCAGAGCGATGCTGCCTGCGTGTTAGCTTTGTGACGTCTAATTCACAGCACCTGTTTTCACGGCTACTCCATTTAAGAACTCTAATTTCTCTCATATACTAATGCTGTGTGTTATTCCCAGGCTCATCAAGCCTTTCACTTTGATTTACCTTCTGGATTTTGATTTTGCTCTTTCTTCTGATAATCTTTCTGTGCGTTGCCGGACTCATGCTTGTTACTGATCCTGAGATTTGCCCAGTGAATTCGAATGGGTCTAATAAACACTTTTCTGCAGCCTCTATGCAAATCCTTTATTGGAGTCGGAATAAATATACTCAGGAAATTGAATTTTTCAGATGCATCATTTGCTTAAATGTGGATTGAAATGTGACTTCATCAGCAATAATCAAACAGAGCCAATCAATCACAAACCTAATGGAAAACACACAACACCCTATCTTCCAGATGTGATGACTTCCACTCATACAGTAAATGAAATGGAACAATGTTCATCCAGCTTTTGTATCTGAAAAGCCAACTGTTCTGAGACCAAATGACCCAAACTAGCAAATAAATAATAATAATAATAAAAACACAGGATATTGAGATCTATAATTATAATCAGAGATTTTCTGGACAACAGGGTTATAGCATTCCTGAGGCAGAGAACATGATTTTGTTGATTGGTGTCTGGTGTCCACACGTGCCCAACTCACGAAAGCCAATAGGGCTGCCACGTTGCTGATTGGATGTTATATAATTACTAACTCGCATGACCATGGCAAGCAGTAAAACAATTATTTTCTTATTGCACCTATTACTTTTATACAAATGTGTAAAAAAAAAGCTGTAGCAACTACTGGAAAAGGGAAAAGCCGAAAAGAATAGATAAATAGTATTATTTTTATTATTTAATTGTTACAACTGATTTATTATTAATAACGAAACTTAACCCCCCTCCTAAAAAAGAGGCTCATACACCACTTCTCAGATTTGCACAAATTAAAAACAAAACACCGAATCTAACTCAAGCACAACAACACGAAGCATAAACGATAACACGGAACATCAACAAGTTAAACGGATAATTCAATTAACAAGACAGGTGATACAAGAGAATATGAAACTGGACAAAAAAAGGTTGCAAAAAAGTGAAGTTTTAGTTTTTTCACTTTGCACCATATTCAGAAAATGCACGGAAGACACAATTATTTATTCTTCTTTAGGAGTGAAGTTGATTTAACCACGAAAGAAACCTTGGACAATTATCAGTGAAGATAAATATTAGGTGCTCCACCTAGATTCATGTATTGTTTACTTGAATCGGCTTCGTATAAACTTGAAAAAACAACAACAGTCTATTATCAAAACACACACACAGACACACAGACACACACACATGCACACACATGCACACACATGCACACACACACACGCACACATGCACACACACACACACACACCTGAATGGGTTTGATCCAGCAACACCACAGTAATGGTGTTCTTCCCTTCTTTCTTTCTCTGCAACTAACAGCAATGCTAAAACCTATCACCTGACCGTAGCATTCCCAAAGCAAAACCATTCCTGACAGGAGGTCTGCAGATTACTGCAAAATGTCAAACAGCTGACGCTGCACATCTCGTCACTCACACAACAATTCCAAGCCACTGTCCACTGTCATGCACCACTCCACACTATCACACACTCGTCTTTAATTTAGCTCAGACAGAATGGTCCAAATGAATATGACAGATGCCATGTAGGGAAGTGGTCACACATTACAGGTCATGGTGCAAGAGATACAATGAGGGTTGGATGAAGAGCTCATAGTGGAAAAATTCTTGTTCTGATGAACACTCAAAGTAACACTCATGCTATCTGTGCTCTGTTGGAATGGCTATCAGATCGGTCCCTCAATCATGAGCACAGATAGCACGAGGAGTGTGAGTGGGTGGGTGGGGGAAACCATGGTGATAGACGTAACCTACTTACCACTATGGATAAAGGTAGCAAACCAGACACCTCACAAATTGAACCAACAGCTGCTCATAACTATAGATTTTAAAAGAGGTATAATATTTAAGAAAAAATGGTTATCATCAGATAATTTAAATTTTTTAAAAAATGGTTTGATATGTTTTCTGTATACTTTTCCTGTAATCTACTTGGAACATGTCTGAATTTTACCCACTCTATAAACCCTGATAATACAATAGGCCCTTGACTATTCATGGTTTTGCAGTCACGGCTTGCATATTCACAGCCTGTCAAGCAACTGTCATGTCATTCAAATTCAGCCAATGGCTGTCCTCCTTCCTGCTGATTGGTTGAGATGATGTAACATCCCATTATCCTCATTCGCGCACAAGTTGTTAATGAGCCTTTTTTAGTGTGTTTTAATTACCAGTTAAGCTCTATGATGCCATTCAAACGTCAACTAAGTGTCAGAAAAAGGTAATGAAGTTGGATGTCTCTTCTGAAGAAATAAAATGTTCTCCAGAAGAAATGACAGTTTCCTCTGAAGTGCCTGAAGAAGAAGAATCATCTGAACTATTGTAAAACATTTCACTATTTAAATCTTTTAAAATTATTATTCCAGTACAGTACCTAAGTTAATGTTTAGAATGTTTGTGTGTCTGATTTTATTTACTGTGGTGTCGCATGTTTCTCATTTTGTTTTGTTTATCCAATTTATTACATTTCTTGTTTTTTATGTCCTTTTTGTTATGATCTGTGTTTTTGGGGGACTCTGCTTCGGCTGAGGGGCATGGCCGAGCTGCTCCATGGCTCACGCCTGATTCACTATTCACATCTACTCAAAATAAACAAAAGCATGCTCACCTCTGTGCCAGAGGATTAACTTGCATCACGTCACTGCTTCTTTGGTTTGTAACACTCTCTAACTCTCTCACTCTAAAACTCTATTTTCTACCCGCTCCGACTGAGGGGCGTGGCTGAGCTGCTCGGACTGAATGCAGTTCATATCTGAATTCAGTCATTCAGTTAATGCAATACCTTCCTCTAGTGGGCATTTTTGAAAACTACAATTCTGTATGTTTCAAGGAAACACATTTAAGGTGTATATGTATTACGGGGAAGTTGTGATCTAGTGGTATAGGGCACTGGATTGCTAATCCTAAGGTTGGGGGTTCGAGTTCCCACAAGGCTGTCACTGTTCCCCCAGTGCAGCTAACTGGGTTATCAAAGGCAGGCCATGTGGTAAGAGGCATGTAAAAGAACCATTGCTGACTTTCGTAAAGAGTAGGCTGCAAATGGAATCCGACATAAAAACCTATACCAAATTAAATGTGCGAATCATATATATGCATGCTGTATAATGTTTATATTTTATTATCAATAAATATCACAGTAAAAAATTAAGTTTTTCTTAATCATTACTACATTTTATTACGTAAGACTGTCTATAGAATGTGTTTAAGTAGCATATATTAGCGCATGTAACAGATACATAGTATTTTACTTCCGGTTGATCATTTGCGAATGTAATATGATACATGTCGTTTTACTTCTGGGTACAAAACTCTCGGATTATCTTCATTCGCGGGAGTGGCCGGAACCAAACCCCCGCGAATAACGAGGACCTACTGTATAATCATGAAAATAAGAATCTTTTTTTTAGGTAAACCAATCTGGCAACCTGTACAATACCTCTGCTGCTCTCCTTCTACTGCTGTAGCAGTTGCTGTGCTCCCCACGTTTGATTACAAGGTTCCATGATATGTTTATGGACACTGAATAAGGCAGGAAACATTTACCAGTTCAGTGTGACTGCACTGAGGTAGCTTGATCTGCACTTTAATATGATGATATAGTTACACCTGTGTTGGTTTGATTATTTTTTTGTCCACTATAACTCATATAAGTTGGAGACAGATTTGGTTTATCTTTTTCTAGAGTGCTGTCCGGACTATTACAAGTAACCAATGATTAAATTTTGGAGTGCATGGGATCACTTAAAAAAAATTCCAGAAAGTGTCATTAATTATTATGCAGAAAGATTCTGATCAAATCTGGAGACATTTCATTATTACTATGCCATGTTATAATAATTAATTAGTTTAACTTGCACTTTTTAAGCGGGCAGTGGTACCTGGCGGTATGATGCTGGATGGACGATCCTAGGTCGAGGGTTGAAGCCCCACTGTCAACGGTTGTCACAGTTGATCCCCCAGTGCAGCTAAGTGGGTCATCAAAGGTCTAAATGGAGGCTACAGGCGGGCAGTGGTGGCCTGGTGGTAAAGGTGCTGGGCCATTAAGCCTAAGGTTGGGGGTTCAAGCCCCACTCTTAATAGGTTGTCACTGTCCCCCCCCAGTGCACTAACTGGGTTATGAAAGGCCGGCCATGTCTCTCACTGTCCATGGTGGGAGGTTCATGTACAACCATTGCTGACTTTCATCAAGAGTAGCTGCATAGCCATCAGCATGTTGCTGCCATGCGATGGCCTGGTGAGCTGTCCAGGGTGTACTCTGCCCTTGCTCAGAGTCGGCTGAGATGAGCACCAGACGCCCCGCAACTCTAATTAGGATTAAGCAATTCCGAAAATGAATGAATGAATGAGTGCACACTTTAAGTTCCCCTCCAGTTACGTGTGTGCTGGTTTGCTTGTTGTCCGTTTGTTAGTGTGCAAGATAACTGATAAAGTTATGCAAGGTTTTGGATTAAATTTGTTTGTAAAGCAGGGTGTTGTACAACTAACACACTATTACGTTGTAGTGGTGATTCATAGCCCCAAAATACACATATAATTTATACCATGATATTGCTTATTCGCCCTTTAGGGTATAAATACAAAGATAAATAACGCACGTTATTAAAAAAAAAAAATGCAAGTTATAAAAAGCTATACAGTATATCACTATATAAAAATACACAGGTTATATAATACTATTATAATAATAATCTATTTCTGCATGGTGAAGGTTTCTTGCAAACTTTGGTTGCAACTGTAGTTTTTGCAGGTTTATCGTGTTTATTAATTAAGGAGAATATAATTTTATGTATAAATATGAATAATTCTATCAACAATTTTTGTTAAATTGATTATGGGAGGAAATGAAATAAACAATGATGGCATGACCTTTTTTCTTCTCATGTTTCTGTCGTTTGTGGATGAAGCGTGTGAGTCGAGATGGCCGCCCCTGAGCTCTTCAATCTCACTCAGATAATCTGCTCCATCTAACCAGAAGACTGTTATTACTGTAATCCACATTGCTGTGAATCATACAGCACGGACCCGCGCACGTGTCCACACACTGCAATCAAAATCCTTTCTTCATTCCCACCACCACTGAGCCTAAACTCTCCTGCTTTACCCAGGAGTCCGGAGAAAGCTTCAGTGTCTTCCAGAGCAGCTTCAGCAAAACATTATAAATCAGCCCGCTCTCCACCTGCACTACATCCTTAAACGCTTTAAAAAAAATTCTTACATTTGAGTATTTCCGATTCTATGACTATGCCAAACCAAATATAAGATTACTACATTGATTTATAGATGATTCTAAGCTTTAAATGATGTTATTCTGTTGGCAGAAATTTATGTTTATTATTATTATTATTATTATTATTATTATTATTATTATTATTATTATTATTATTATTATTATTATTATTAATAGAAACAAATAGAGCTTGAAATGACTCACTGATTCGCCAAATCATTTATGCCTACTACTAGGATCATGGGGAAGCTGCAGCCCATCTCAGCCCACACTGGGTGAAGGCGGAGTGCACCTTCAACAGCTCAGCCAGACCATCACAGGGCAAACACAAACACACACACACACACACACACACACACACACACACACGCACGCACGCACACACACGCACGCACGCACGCACGCACGCACGCACGCACGCACGCACACACACACACACACACACACACACACACACACACACACACACACACACTCCAAAGAGACGCATTCACACTCACACCTAGGGTGATTTTGAAACAGCCAATTATCCTAAAGTGCGTCTCTTTGGACTGTGAACGGACACGGCGTACCAGGAGAAAACCCATGCAGACACGGAAAGAACATGCAAACACACAGGAACGCCCTCACCGAGCATAGGACTCAAGCCAAGAACCTTCATGCAGACAGGCAGACGTGCTAACCTGAGGTGGCATGTTAGACATGAAATCAATCCTCATATGTTTGGTGTGCAATAGGGAACATTACATTGATTCAACTACATTTTAGATTTTTTTTTTTTTAAGTCTGAGCCACGCATACAGGATATGTGATGCTACATAATGAAATGTGCAAAATATCTAGCCCTTTTAATTCACAAGACCAAAGCCTGTGGTTTAGAATAACCCCCCATTCTGGGGTACACACACACACACACACACACACACACACACACACACACACACACACACACACACACACACACACACACACACACACACTCTCCTCTACATTAACTGAAAGCCTCAGTGAGAGCCGTACAGAGGTAATCTTGATGAAACGCTATCACTACTCTCACACATTATGCATCGTCCATACACAACCCAGTGCTTAGTCATCACTCATATGCAGCTCGGAGCATGTACACACATTGTTACACTGACAGAAACACACACGATCCCTTCGGAACACTGCTGCACACTTGCCGGGATGCTGTAACCAGCAGCCTGCATGAACGGACACCTTGCTGCTGACATGGACACACCTTTCCATCTCCCCATGTTTTATACTGTAGTGAAACGCAGTGAAGATGATAATAATATGATCATAATATTAATAATAATAATAATAATAATAATAATAATAATGAGTTATTTGGTAAAGTCCGCTGTAACAGCTCTGTATAGAAGCATCTCTTCACCCTGCTCATCAAGTGATCATTATAAAAGCCTTTCATTTGAATCTCTGGAGGCCTGAACACTTCACACTGCCCCGTACTCCCACTCTTCCACGTGGTTATGGCACAGTGGTTTTCCAATAGCTCCTTCAGCTTTCGGGCAGCACAGCCCAACACACACACACACACACACACACACCAGAAGGTTATATACAAGTATTGAAACATATTATTTTACACTGAAGTTCAAACCCTTGGTTTGAGTGTTCAGTCAGCCCTATTGTCCCTTGAAGAGTACAGATTCAGTATTACGCTGCACTCTCAAATTAAATCTGTGTTCAGCTACTCTACTATTATTATCGACAACATCACATCAAACATGGAGATTCTGCTCCAGTGCTCTGCATCACTAATAGACTACATATTCATGCTATTTAATCAACACTTATCATATTAGGTTTATACAATTATATGATACAAAAACAAATTAAAAACATACAAGAATTAATTAGTATATTTCCAAATCCTGGATGGATTTTGTTCAATTTCAGATCGTAAACGCTGTTCTAGTCTGTATGAAAAGCTTAAAGTACTTAACTGGAATCTGATTTCAATGAGTTTGTTTAAAGTGCTACAATATGGTGTGAATAACAAAAGCTCACGATATAAAATAAAATACATAAATAAAGCTTCAACCGGCTGCCATGGCAGCCCCACTGCCACTCAGAACCTTTTCATCTACTTAGACACACATACGTACACAGGAGAAAAAAACAAAACAAAAAAAAACACCCATGCACACGTACATGCTTTGATATTGTAGCTCATCTGGTGGAGCGTATGTTTTTATATTGGCAAAGCAGGAGCTGTTTGAAGGTCTTTTTAAACGTAGCGTTGCACAGAGCGTAGCACGCAGGGTTTATGGTGCTGTTGATATAGCAAAGCCAGTAGCCAATGGTCCAGACTGTGTTAGGGATGCAGCTGGTGCAGAAAGTATTGATGAGTACCATCACGTTATAAGGGGTCCACGTGACTACGAACGCCACCAAGATAGCCATGATGGTGCGCGTCACCTTCTTTTCCCTGGAGGGAGCTGCTTTCTTCTTTTTGGGAGGCTGCTTGGTTATCTTTGCGATCTTGCGGGCCACATGGTTCTGCTTGTCAGCTGCTGGTACGATCTCCACTGTGGTGTTGGCAGGAGCATAACAGTCACCTTTGGGTGACTTGGTGACAATTTTAATGCAGGTGAGTTTAGAGCCATCAGACTTGGCATGGTGCCGTGCAGGTATCTGAGCGTTGTTGTCTTCTGCTTTCTGGTGCGCTGTGGCCCCGCTGCCTGAAGTGGAGTCATTAGAGCTTTCTTTCTCCTCAGCAGGGACATAGTTGTCCCTGGCGGTTTCCTCCCCTTCCCTCTCTCCACTGGCTGTAGATGGCGCCTTGCCGTTCTGCATTTTGCTGTCATGCTGATTAGCTAATTCATCTGGGGTCGGGGTTTGATTTCTGTCAGGGTCCTCTGCCATTACATTGTTGTTGTCCAGCTTGTTGGCGACGGTGCTGCGGGTCTGATTGGGAGATGCCGATCTAGTATTGGCGCCTGAAGGCTTGCGGTTATCCTTTTTCACACGACTCTTGCTCGCTCGAGAGACTTGCCAGTACAGCACCATCATGATGATGACAGGCAAGTAAAAAGCAGCAATAGCGGTGCCAAAGGTAACAGCCGCGTTTGAAAAGAACTGGATGTAACACTCTCTGTCTGGCACGGTGCGGCCCCCAACGATGAACTGCCAAAAGAGGATAGCAGGAGCCCAGAGGATGAAGGACAGCACCCAGGCAGCAGCAATCATCATCCCTGCCATCTTCGTGGTCCTCTTGACTGGATAACTCAGCGGCTTTGTGACGCAGAAATATCGATCAAAGCTGATGATGAGTAAGTTCATGACCGATGCATTACTGACCACGTAGTCCAGAGCCAACCACAAGTCACACACGACAGGGCCAAGTGGCCACGCTCCAATGACAATGTAAAGAGTGTAGAGATTCATGGAGCAAAGGCCGATGATGAAGTCAGCACATGCTAAGCTGAACAGGAAGTAGTTGTTGACAGTCTGTAGGCTTCTATTGACCTTTATAGACAGCATCACCAGTATGTTACCAACAACAGTTACCAGGCTAAGAGAGCCTGCTACTAGCATGATAAACACCACCTCCACCGTTTTATACGAGCTCGTCTCCACTGCTGGCTCCGTTTCATTTCCCTCCGAGGAATTCCCCAATGTGAAGTTTATTCCATCCATCTGTTCCCGCTTCAGGAAAAGCTCCCTTACTGCACGACGAGCACTGCTCATAAGCCGTCACACCTACACATAAAACACAGAGAGAAAAAAAAATGGCAAACATCATCAGACTGGACAACAAGAAAGTCTCCACCAAAAATTTGATGAGGACAAAGAAACTCAAAAGTATTTGTTCGAAAATGTTCAAAGCTGATGCACGTTTTTCTTCCAGCACATTCTCTTCCAAGATCAAAAGTTACATGTTTTGAGATTATATGGATCAAAATTATTATAAGGAAAGCTGTGATTTATTACAAGCTAATATGTACTAGTAAGCAAGAAAGAATAAATCAATGCATTTGCATATTACTCTGGCTACTACACAGAGCTTTTTGCTGGCAGCACTGTAGTCCATATGGACCTGTTCTCATGCACAGAATGGTAACACTAATACAATGAGCAGATTCCTATGGTAGCGGCACAGCTTTCCCCTGATTTCCATCAAGGAGTTTTCTTTGTAAAATGACTAAACATGCTGGTGGTGTTAGGCCTTTAAAATTCTTGTAGTTGAGGCTAAACCAAGGTTGAACGTACACAGCTTTCCGTTTACCTCAATCTCACCGACTCTGTTCATATCTTAAATATTTACAGCTGGGTTTTTATTTCTATTCGAGCTCAATCATCCAGGTTTTAAGAGATTTAAAGCATTTTTAATTTCTGTCTTTAACCCTTCAGATGTGCAGCCGTCTATTCATCTGTTCATTCAATCATTCAAATCACTTAATCCTGCCACGATCGCGGGGAGACTGGATCTCAGCAGACTCTGGGCGAAGGTGCAGTACACCTTCAACAGCTTGTATCATTAATTCTTCACTTCCGTATGTGGCCCGGTGAACCATACGGTACATCATTCTGATCACAGCCATGGCGATCTCTGTATGAGCATCATTCAAGCTTCAGGAATCGACGTCCATTCATAGTGATTGGATGTAGACGTAGAAATCATTAATTCATCACAGGGTTAACCCTTTAACGGCCAAATTATTTTTTGCAGTTAAAAAAATTATCACTAGTTTTTCCTAATCAAAAAGCCCTAAGGAAACACCCCAAGCACATTTCGTTCAACACAATTATAATAACAGTAATAATAATAACATACTAATAACAAATAATAACACTCTCACAAACTTGTGACCAACAAAATCCTGCACACTGAAGGTCGTCTCACAGTTGACTGAAGCACGAGGGACCAAGCTGTGTTGCATCAGGTGACACCACAACAAGTATAGACTATGTTCTAAATAGTAGTTGTTAACATTTTTTGAAAGAGGACCATATGGTCCCGCTGGGTGTTAAAGAGTTAACACACACAAACAAACACTCACATCTCGGAGAAGTTTTGAAAAAAGTCCAGTGTGCATGTATTTTTATACTGTGGGAGAAAACTAGGAGAAACAACAACATACAAGCACAAGGCGTCTGTGTAAACTTCACACAGCGACACCCTCATTTTCCTCGGACCTTCTTGCTCTGAGGCTGACGTGCCCAGCACTACACCGTCATGTCATATACACACATATGGGAGTGTTTACAACAGTCTCTGAGAAAGAATCGAGAAACACTCAGGAAGAAGTGTCCAACAGCGCAGCTACCGCGCACAAACTCAGCCCATATTTGTTCTTATTAAACCATATTATCTGTGTCTGCCTTCGTACTCTGAATAGCTACAGAGAATTCACTTATCTCCAGTGCCAGCAATCCTTAATCACAGCATTTTGTGCACGGTTATACAAAACTAATTCCAAAACACACTGAGGTCCAGGAATGTGTGTATTAAAAAGGATAATAGAGCAGCAATAAGCAATAAGTCTGTCTTCAGATGGCGGGATGGGAGTGTGGTGGGGTGGTTGGTGATAATAACTGTGCCTGCAGTGAGGATTGGACACATACAAATACCTGGAGTGTATACACACACACACACACACACACACACACACACACACACACACACACACACACACACACACACACACACACACACACACACACACTTCCAGGTTATATATTTTTTTCATTCAAAAACACTTGGACACATTGAATGGTTCTGGATGTCCATTTTTTGACCAGCCATCACGGGTCATCTCAGCATTCCATCACCTGTGATAAACCTTCTTCCTCTCTTCTCAGCTTCCCTTTTCTTCCTCTCAAATTCTCTCCCATCTTTCCTTCCTTGGCCTCATTTTTGTCAGTGTGTCGGATTGTCTCATGGGTGGTACGAGTTATTTAGTGCTATTGTAGCTGCGGAACATGGAGCTGTGTTCCCATCACTCATTTCAATGGCTAGCTTAACATCCACATAATAAGCTAATAGGTCCCTCAGGAAAAGGCCAAGTGCCTGAATGCTAATATACATGCAGTTTCTTTCTATCGTGCTCTTTCTGACTCTGAACTGGGATAAAGTTTTTAGATTAAATAAATTAAATTGATGTATGTAGCACATGTTAAATGTAGCACATGTTAGATGTTTTGTAGACAAAGTCAGAGAGGCTAGATTGAGATGGTTTGGACATGTACAGAGGTGGGATAGTGAGTATATTGGTAGTAGGATGCTGAGGTTGGAACTACCAGGCAGAAGGCCTAGAGGAAGACCAAAGAGAAGATTTATGGATGTGGTGAAGGCGGACATGAAGGTCGTTGGAGTAAGAGTAGAAGATGCAGAAGACAGGGTGAGATGGAGGCAGATCATTTGCTGTGGCGACCCCTGAAGGGAACAGCCGAAAGGAAAAGAAGAAATTAAATTGATGTAAGTCTCGACTCTGGGTGAGGGCAGAGTACACCCTGCACAGATAATCATGGCATTGTGGGGCAGAAACACGCTGACGACAACCCAAGGGCCTACTTTTTATGAACCACACATTCTTCTACATGCCTCTCACCACAGATAGCATAAATAAATTCATAAAGCTGGTCGAGTCAGAGCTTTTATAATTCATTCAAGTGATTTTCTAGTTTATTTATTTATTTTTGATTGATGAAAAGCCCTCATGAATAAATAATTATTGAAATACAGAATTATTCGGTTGATCGGTTGTTATCTGCTGTAGCCAACGGCCGGGACCTTGGGGGGCTCAGTGATGTGGTGGTTAGCTGTTCAACACAGTCCAATGAAATGCACAGTAGGCTAATTGGCTGTTTCAAATTGCCCCAGGTATGAGAGTGGCTGCTTGTGTTGGCCCTGGAATGGATTGATGAATTGGTCACCCAGAGTCCGTTGAGATAAGAGTTCAAACTTCCTGCCACCCATGTAGAATAACGTGGCTTGGGAAATGGGTAAATGCCCATGGAAATGCTCCTCATTATAATGTGTCTTGATGCGTATGGTGCAGATGTGAGTCTTCATTCTCTACAATTAGAGAAAGAGATATTTCAACTCATTTTCAGTGTGAAACACTGGAAAGGTCTGCTTCTGTTTGTCGATGCACTGAATGCGTACCTACACGAGCACATTAGTACATCCAGCAGTCTTACTCGCTTCTCCCAGGCTCACTCGGCTCTTTGTGATGTGAATATGAATTAAGAGAAGCTGCTGCTGCTAGCTGTCTATGTGCGAAGCTGTTTGGATATTCTGCAGATGGGTTCATTGTTTAACACTCAACATTATTGTTATTATTGCGATGCAGACATATGTCAGTGCTTTGTAGAAAAGTTGACGGGATTATTATTGCCACGCAATACTTAGGCCTTTACTGCTTTGTGCCGCTTTACTCTTGTGATGCTTTTTTTTTTTTTTCTTTTGCTTTTAGGTACAGTAAATCATTTTATTTTGATTTGAGTTGGACATAAAAAGGTGTGCGTGCCAGGATCTTTACCTTTTGTGCGTTTGAGTTTTATCCTGAACTATTTGGTATACGTGACAGAATTTGGTCCTGGGTTATGCTAATTAGGGAACACTATCCTAAAGGATCCAATTTGTTAACAGAGGATATAAAAATTTTACACCCCCTTTTCCAGCAAGTTTTTGTAAAAAAAACAAAAAAAAAACAAAAAAAAACAAAAAAAAACCAACATAATAATTATAAAACAAAATAAATCACATCAGCTCTTTTTACACTTTTAATACAGAAAACTTACAGAATTCAAATGAAAAACAAAAAGAAAGATTGGGTGGGGGATGTGACCTGACTGAATGTGTTTACTTGGTTGCAAGACTTTTATAATGGGCAGGTGCCTATGCTGAGTCTTTTAACAGAGAACTACCCTTCCCTGCAATACATGAAAGAATACTGTGGTTGGACATGGACGCAGCAGAGGTTGTCCTGCAGATTACCAAACTCTAGGTCAGCAGAGGAATTCACATTTTCTTTCCCATATGCTTTCTGTCCCTCTCAGACAGCCTGGACCATCATCTAAATCCTGTGTTAGCACAGTGACAACAGAGATGACCCACTTTCTAACCACAACAACGACATCACTGAGCCACCTGTGGACCACGATGATGACATTATTGACTTTATTGATGACCCACCTTCCTTCTGATCTACATCAGCTGACCATGATGAAGATACTGATCTGCTGCTGACCACAGTGACAACGTTGGTGAACCAACTGACCATGGTGATGACATTACTGACCTGCCTTCTGACCATGGAGATGATCTGCCTCCTGACCTCAGAGAAGACAGTGTACCTCTGCTTGCAGATTTTGGTGAAAATTTGTGATTTTGCATTTTGAATCCAAGCCCGAGTTCAAACCTATGCTACGCTCCACCAGAGTTTGAGTTTGAGAGCAAGCCTAAGCCTATTTCCATAAAAGACTGCAAGCCCACGTCTGAGCCTTAACCTACACCTGTGTCAGAGACAATGCGCATGTCTGAACCCAAGCGTATGCCCAGGCCGAAGTTTATGTCGATACTGTACCCAGTCACAGTGTTTGCTCGGTTGGCCCAAGCAAACTCAAGTATAGAGTTGAATGCCCTGATGATTCAGTGTGTATAAACACGCTGTCTGTGCATATCCTAATACCGGTATTGTTCACCATTTCTTACAGTTTTGTTTCTTGTTTGCTATCCTGTGTATGAACTGTTTGCCTCAATGGCTGTGCGAGTTTACACTGTCTGTCTGTTTCTGGATCTGCTTTGAGTGTGCTGTTTGCCTGATTGTGGGACCCCTGCCTGAGTATGAATCTGATTTCTGGGTTGCTTTTTTGGATATTATGCATAAACCTTTAATAATAATAATAAAAAAATAATCCACATTTCGTTTCTTGCATTGTGTGATAAGCCTAATTAGGGTCACAGGAAGGCTGGCACTCATCCCAGAAGACACTGAGTGGGGGCAGATTAGACTATGGACAGTTTGCGAGGCCACCGTGGGGCAGAAACATGCTGACAGCTATGCAGGTCCTCTGGTCGAAAGTCAACAATGGTTCTTTTACATGAACCTCACACCACAGACAGTGAGAGACATGGCCGGCCTTTGATAACCAGGTAGTGCACTGGGGGGACAGTGAAAACCCATTGACAGTGGGGCTTGAACCCCCAACCTTAGGATCAGTGATCCAGCACCTTACCATGGGCCACCACTGTCTTTTGTGGTACACTATGTTTAGTAAACCCAAAATATTTGCACCACAGAACATTTGAACCGTCAGACGCTGCTGAGATAGACTTCAGCCCTCCCAGGAACCTGCTACGATTAATAAAAGAGAGAGTAATTTTTGCATTATAATTAATTTTTAAAATGAATATCACACCATTTAAATTTAGTATAACTATTTGAAACAAGGTATTTGAATGCTAATATGTTCCTTATTAAGAACAGTATTTATTT
>CM045742.1:5185000-5257500 GCA_024760905.1 Plotosus lineatus | reverse complement strand
TTTGTTGGCCTTTTGGACTTTAACTGTTCCTCGAAATGACTCACTAGAGCTGAAAATTGCATCTGCCCTCTGGGATGCACCAATCACTGAACTTCCCCAAGCTTCACTACTTCTTTCTCTATGCTTCTTTTATATTGTCTGCAATATATTTGAAACATGAATAATATTTATCTGCCGGAGACCACGAAGCCTGTGTGACAATCTCACTTTGACTGGGATTTAACGTAAAACTTTGATGATTTAACTCTTCCTGTTCTGTTTTCTGAAATGTCAAACAGACAGGTAACCGCAAAGATCACATGAAAATCTACATTTTTTATAAAGTATTTACTCTCATCAGCCATGAAATTGAATCAGATAGTTAGTGCAATTGGAAAACACCCATATCATGATCAACTTCATTCATTCATTCACCGCTTAATTATAATTACGGTCATGGGGAGGCTGGTGCTCATCTCAGCCGATCCTGGGTGAGGTACACCCTGGACAGCTCGCCAGGACATAGCAGAACCAACACTCACAACCAGTTGGACTCACACTCAACAACTAGGGACGATTTGGAACAGAATGCGTGTTTTTGGACCGTGGGAGGTACCCGGAGGAAACCCACGCAAGCACGGGGAGAACATACACACTCCTCACAGGAACACCCGAAGTGGGAATCAAACCCAGGACCTTCTTGGTGTGAGGTGGACATGCTAACCACTACGCCACTGTGCCGCCATCATGATCAACTTAGAATTTTTTGATAATGGAGCTCCTAAGTAGAGACCTGGAGGAATGGAATACGACTTGGATGGTTGTCCCATGTATGTGTCGCCACAATAAACCCATTTAGGCTGCCATGTCATCAATAATATATGTCTAGACTAACAATGACACCAATGAACATGGAGCTCATAACAGCTGCCTCGAACGCCTATCAGTACAGATATTTATCAGGAGATCCACCTTTTGGCGGTTGGACGGTTGAGGGTTAAGGGTCTTGCTTAAAGGTTCCGACATTGTCAGCTTGGTGGAACTGAAACATGAACCTCCTGGCTTCTGATCAGTAACCCAGAACCAAAAGCGCTGACCCACCACTGGCCAAATTAGCAAGCACAGGAATGTGAGTGACTATGGCAGGTATTTTCAAAATGTCTTGTAGGGTGTTCCAGGTAAGCATTGATTAGTCCAAAAATTGAAAAGTGGATCACTGACAGGGCCACGTGTGTCTGAGTCTAGCCGTCTTCTCTGATCCAACACAAGAGCTCCAGGAGAAGAAATTGCGAAACGTGAATGTTTGCTATGACAGAAGGTTGTCAGAACTCCATGCATTGCAGCTTGCTGTGTATGGAGCCCTGTAATTGAAGACCACACAGAGTTCTCATGCTGATCCCTGTCCGCCGGTGAAAGCGCCTATAACAGGCACAGGATCAACAGGAAGTTGGTGGAAGTTTTTTCTCTTTTACAACATATGAAGGAACAGGTTCACTTACCTGGGGATGAAATTCCACCAGCAACAACTTATTACGAGCTTTTAAATGGTGGGGGGAGATGTTGCAACATCATAATTATTCACTTCACCGGTCAGGGGATTTAATAGTGGATTTTAATGGGTAAACACACACACACACACACACACACACACACACACACACACACACACACACACACACACACACGTCGTCACTTTGACCTTCACTAGATAATTTCAACCAGGAACTACTGTCAAGCCCTTATTACACATCATATATAGGTCCGTCATTATGAAGTAAATCCAGACGCACTTGAGGCAGTGGAGGAGTGAAAGTGCTGCCAAAATGGAGCAGCAGTCCTGGCCTCTGATATAAGATGATTTGTATGGCTTTCAAAAGAAACCAAGAATAACTTCATTTCTCATTCACCCTGACTACAGGGAGAGTGTTTCTCATATCGCACTCAGCCTCGGAGCAGAGCACTGAGCTACACATATCTTTTCGTGAGACAATACACCAGCAGAGGCATGATATGAAATAATATGATATTATGTATGATATACAAGAGTACTGGTGTGAAACCAAACTACTAAAGGCATCATTACATTTTTTTCAGGATTCGCAGAGTGTGTAGGAACGTGCACATCCATCTTGATGGTTTCAGCGGCTTGGATTTGATACACCACTAAAATGTCTGTTGTGATCATCCTGGTACTCAGTGTATTGAACTAATATCAGGTGATGCGTACAAAGTCCATTTTGGATCATCTATTCATTTTATGGATCAGTTCGTAAATCTTTAAGGTAACGGTAGCCTTCAACCGCATCAATAGTAGAAATTAAGATGGATGTGTTGTATGTGAGCCAGTGTCTGTAGACAGGTTTAACAGACTCGGTGCTGAAAGGTTAATGAGGGGCGGACCAGAGATGCTTAAATGGCACTGAAAATAAGCTTGAGCAGTCAGGATGCTATGTTTATAACAATATAGATCTCTCTCTCTCTCTCTCTCTCTCTCTCTCTCTCTCTCTCTCTCTCTCTGTCTCTGTGTGTGTGTGTGTGTGTGCGTGTGTGTGTGTGTGTGTGTGTGTGTGTGTACTAGCGTAGCAGCCTGATTTTGTGTGACAGTAAGCAGCAGGATTTGACATCTTTCCAGATGCTATCGTCAGTTTCCAGTGTGAGGGCGCGCACACACACACACACACACACACACACACACACACACACACACACACACACACATACTTTAAACCTTTTATGATTAATCCCTTATTTGCATGTGATGTGCACATACACACCCTAATTTACTCTCATATGCATCAGATTTATGCAGAAATGTCAAATTTGAGACAATAAAAGAATGCTGCACATAGAAGGTTCTCCAGATCAGAACAAAGTGGGGTAATCATTACATTATTTACTTATTTGTTGGTTTGTTTATTACTGTCATTCACTTTTCTTTATCTTATTCAGCTTTTAGGTTATCGGTGCTACATAAAGTGAGTGACACTGCCCCACCGCAGATAATGCCAAACCAGCCTCAGAAAATTTCAGACACAGTGTCACATTATTAAAGCAAATAAACACGGTATCAGTATCCATCACCGCCCGGTTAAAACTGAGAGGACCGTTCTACAAATCATAGAAATAAA
This sequence comes from Plotosus lineatus, assembly GCA_024760905.1. NCBI lineage: Eukaryota > Metazoa > Chordata > Actinopteri > Siluriformes > Plotosidae > Plotosus > Plotosus lineatus. Next base: position 5,254,393 of record CM045742.1, on the reverse strand, counting down.
TTGACATCACAGAAGCCTGGAAAGAGAAATGGAGTTAAAACTTTTCCGTGGCTGGAGAACTGGTTGCAACCATTACGTATCTCGCCTTCATAGCCTGAAAAGAAGAGTGTGGGGATGGCAGACGGATTGAGATCACAGCATGACTCTGCCATGTATCAACGGGAATACAGTAGGCCCTTGACTATTCACGGTTTTGCACCCACGGTTTGAGTATTCGCTGACTGCCAAGCAACCGGCACGTGATTCAAATTCAGCCAATGGCCGCCCTCTTTTCTCCTGATTGGTTGAGCTGATGTCCGCCCCTTTTTCCTCATTCGCGCACAAGTTGTCAATGAGCCTCTTTTTTGTGTGTGTGTTTTAATTACCAGTTAAGCTCTATGATGCCACTTAAAAGCTGTGCGTCTTCTCTGGCTAAGCGACAGAAAACGCTGGATGTCTCTTCTGAAGAAATAAGACTCTCTCCTGAGAAAAGACGGTTTTCTCTGAACTGTTGTATTAAAATCTTTTTCAATTATCATTCCAGTACAGTACCCAAGTTCATGTTTATGCATGAGATTTTATGTTCTGTGGCATGTTTAACAAACCATACCAAAAGGATAAACTTTATTACAGTACTCTTCATGTCCTTTTACATTGAAGTTGGAGTGACGTCTCCAAGATTTCGCTGCCCAGAGGGCAACGTCGCAGAGTTCTCAGAGTCAAATTGTTTCTTTGTTGTTTTATTTGTTGTTTTGTTTGTTCATGTTTTGCACTATGCTCGTCTACGACCGGTCGACTCTACTACAGCGATAAGATCGGAGTATCTTCGGGCGTGTATAACTAAGCAGCGCTAACATGCTATTAGCGGAGCTAACATGCCATTAGCAGAGCTAGCATACTATTAGCAGAGCTAGCGTGCTATTGTTCATTTAATTTGTTTTATTTGTTGTTTTGTTTGTTCATCTTATCGGGTGTACTCTCCTCGAGCCATGTTTCACAGAAACACAGTCCTGTAGATCCCTCTGCACTGCAATCTGAGCATGAAGCTCGTCCATCTTGTTTTGCAGGGACTGAACATTTTAAAGCAGTATGGCCGGAATTGCTAACCAAGCGCCGGAGAATCTGAGAACTCCGCCTGGGCTTATTGTTAGCATTGAGCTCCCATAGCATAGCATCGCAGCGCAGCTCACGATAGGAGTTGTTGTGTGCTTAGTTGCCTGAAGCTGAAGCTGCTCATAGCTGTCGTAGGGTCGACCGATCATCGACGTGCATAGTGCAAAACATGAACAAACAAATAAAACAAATTAAAACGAACAAAAACAATTTGACTCTGAGAACTCCGCGACGTTGCCCTCTAGGCAGCGCCGACGTGTCCAGGATGGCATTCTACCACTCCCAGTTCAATGTAAAAGGACATGAAGCGTAATAAAGTTACCCTTTTGGTATCATTTGTTAAACATGCTACAGAACATAAAATCTCACGCACAAACATTCTCAGAATTAACTGAGGTACTGTACTGGAATAATAATTGAAAAAGACTTTAAAACGAGTGCTTTACAACAGTATATGCTGTATAATGTTTATATATTTTATTACTAAATATCACAGTCCAAAATTAAAAAGTTTTTCTTAATCATGACTATATTGTACTACATTAATACTGTATTAATGAGTAAGACTGTCTGTAGGATGTGTTTAAGAAGCATATTTTAGCGCATGTAATAGATACATAGTATTTTACTGCCGGCTGCTCATTCGCGCATGTGACGTCATACGTGGGGTTTTACTTCCGGGTACAGAACTTGCGGATAATCTCGATTCGCAGGAAGGCCCGGAACTGTAGCCCCGCGAATGTCAAGGGCGTACTGTATTAAGATTCCTATTATAACCTGCCTGCCGAAGGTCCCCACAAGAAAACAACAATCTAGTATTGCACCTCTTCCTTACAGCAGTCCCCGGTGGGCCGGGGGCGGGGCTGCTGAAATTCATTAATGTGGAGAAACCTGGACAAACTGCCCCGGTGTGGTACATTCAAAGGCGTAAAATAAAACTGTATGGTGGTATATTTGATACTATTTAGTTAGAAGATAAATTTGCAAATATTTAGCATTTACATACCAAAGGAGCAAGATTATCTGTCAATATTGGAAGAATATTTAAAGCTTGAAATCAGCAGTGATGGTTATAAAAATATTTAAAAGTCCTTAGTTTGGTGCACCGAAATCTTATCTTTAACTGCTGGGATTTTATTTACCAGATTGATTAAACTTGATGCAGTTTTGAGTTACATTGCTATGATTGACAGCTCTAAAACAGCTTTACAATATAATTCTATAGAGTAAAGAGTAAATCTCTTTTGTTAACCACTCATAATGTTTTTATAGTTTATCACTTCCTCGTTCAGTGCCCATCATCTGTACCAAGATCTCCTTCCACGCACCAACCTCCATGGAACTGTATCTATCTACTACCCCTCACTGAACAAAAAAGAATGACAACTACAAGAAGTCCTCCGGTAAGATTGCACTCACTATCTGAGTTACAACGTACGCGAGTCACGACCAGCCGTACTTACAACCACGTCTATCAGATTCCTATTATGAGTTTAACTGTATATGTCTGGCAGCGCAGCGTGTAAGATGGTTGTGGCAGCACAGCATCCCAGCATCTCACACTCTCAGCATTCTACCACGAAGCTCAGTGAGTAGATGCCGTCGCAGTAACATCTCTTTCACAGTACAATTTTACATTCATTTACTGTACACCATTACCATGGCCCCCAAGAGGAAGTCCGATTCATCAGATGGCAATTCTACAAAGAAAGCAAGGAAGGCACCGTCGTCAGACCAAGATGAACGTGAAAGTGAGATCTCCATCTCTCCCACTCCATGGTGTCTACAATTTTGAAGGACAAGGAGCGCATTAAGGAAGCAGTGAAACAGCAGCCCAAATTAAATCAACTATCATCACAAAACGGTGTGAAGGACCGATCGCAGAGATGGAAAAGTTGTTGGAAGATAATGGGCAAAGAAATGTGAAAGTGATGTTGCGAGCAGTGCAAAGTAAGGCCACACGTTTATGTCGCATGTTGGAAGAACGTGCAGGTGAAGAATACGCTTCACAAGAATTCATAGCGAGTGCTGGGTGGTTTCGGTTTCGTTGTGTTAAATATCCGACTTACGACGAATCCGACTTACGACTGGTTGGTCAGAACTGATCTAAATCGTAACTTAGATAGTGATTGTATATCCATTCTTTCCCCACTCCTGCTTCAACAGACTCCTTCTTTGTGGACAAGAAAACAAAACATTGTCAATTTAAAATTGCAGTAAAATATTCCCAATAGTCTACTTCTAGTTTCCTCTCAATCCTGAAACAGTTTGATCAGCAAAAATTTGCATTAAGCTTGACCTACACAGTGATTATAATCTTATTTGCATCTGACGAGGCAACAACTCTGGTCAATTTGAGTCCTATGTCATGCCTTAAGGGTTCTTGTGTGCTCCCTCATTGTCTGAACGTCTAATTAAACATGTGCTAAAATGTACACTGATGATGATGATGATGATGATGATGATGATGATGTGAACTTATATGCCAAGGATGACACAAGTCAATTACATTTTGTCTCGAACTTTGTGCTTGGGAAACATTCTCAGGCAAGAAGGTGGCACCATGTGACCACAGTGCCTTCTGTTACTGAATGGTCCAAGCCAGGGAATGCATTCTTAGCTTTGCCAGTGTTTACAGGAAGTCCGTTTGGGGCTCTGGTTTGACCACAACCCCCGTTTCTACCGTCCACAGATTCCACAAGGCAGCATTCCACAGCCCTTCCATCCACCCCATCCTAAAGCACCGTGATCCTTCCAGATTCTTCATGGTTGAAGATGATGCCTTGGCAGCAGGTATGAGGGGTGCGCTCCATCAACCTCTAGACCATGGTATATCTTCTTTATGAAACTTTGAACATAGTGAGATGCTGCCAGTATAGGTTGTCTTTGTGGAAGAGAATCTTTAGTTACAGGGAACTGAACACATATTGAGTTTTACAGACCGCAAAACCCAGAGTACTCCGAAAAACAACAAAAGCTTAAAGCCACATTGAGTTTTTTCTTCTGATTTCATCCCCTGTTCTTACATCAATCAACCAATACTGCGTGGCATCCATCGTTGCATGCCCAATGTAAGGTTCTCCCCATGCTCCACTCATGTGTTATAGACCACGCCCCAAGGCTCCTGGTCCAACCTTTCTAGTGATTTCATTACCAACCTCTCTGATTTCAACAGAACCGCAGTCATTTTTGTTGAGATTTTCAAAGTTCATTTGCCAGGCCTAGCCATTACTTTCAGAGGAGCAAAGTTCATTGATTCTTGAATAAATGAAATCATAGGAGGTGAATTCTGTACGCTGGTCACTTTCTGAGTGCCTTTATAGAAATGTTGACATCTGTGTAAACTTAGGTCCAGTATCATTCACAAGCAAAATGGAATGTAGTTATTCTTTAATCTTACAACTGCTGCAAAACAAGGCTAATGGCATTACTGTAATGCTGTTATTGGATGAACTTGCTCAGCCTGTGCAATAATGCAAGTGATTCATTCCTTGCAAGAAATTATTAGTACAAATGATATGTTAATGTACTGAGCAGTGCAGATTGAGCGAACCACTACTAGGTGGTGTGGAATTCAGTATGGTCACTGCCTCAGGACAGAAGCTCCTCCTGAGCCTGCTGGTGCGCTAGTGGAGGCTGCTGTAATGGGTAGCAGATTGGAGGCATGTAAAAATTGCATGGTGAGGAAAATAAGCGTCCTTGTTGATGTCACTTGCTCTACCCAATCACTGCATGTAATAAATGTTCTCAGTGGTTGGTAACTCTGTGCTGATAATCCTCTGGGCAGTTTTCACCACCCGCTGGAGTGCTTTCTTGGTCTGAGGCAGAGCAGTTGCCAAAACACACAGGGATGCAGATTGTGATTGTACTCTCAATGGTATAGTGGCAGATGTTCACGAGTATTCGGGACAATAGGTCATCTTTCTTAAACCTCTCTGCGAAAAAAATCATGCTAATTTTATTTTGTTCATCAGAACAGAGAAGGGTGCAGATGAGATCATTGGCTATGAGATGAGATTTCCATTCAGCTTTTTCTCTTTATCAGGGGTCGCCACAGCGAATGATTCACGCGTTTTATTTGGCATAGGTTTTTACGTTGGATGCCCTTCCTGACACAACCCTTTAGCAAGGGACAGAAACACGCTGATGGCTTTGCTCGTTACGAAAGTCAGCAATGGTTCTTTTACATGAACCTTCCGCCAGAGACAGTGAGAGACCTGGCCGGCCTTTGATAACCCAGTCAGCTGCACTGGGGGGACAGTGACAACCTCGTGGAGAGTGGGACTCAACCCCCTAACACTAGGATCGGCGATCCAGCACCCTATGGAATTAAATATATATAATATACAGAAAGTCCAGATTATTCGCGGGGGTTACGTCCCTCCCCACCACCAAATCTCGGAAATCCGCAAGTAATTGACGTGGTTTTATAACCCTATGTATGATATTATATGCACTAAAATCTGCTTGTTAAACACATTCTATAGCCAGTCTTACTCATTAATACAGTAATAATGCAGTAAAATGTAGTAATGATTAAGTAATTTTTTTTTAATTTTGTACTGTGATAATATTTATGAATGAATAAAGCGCTTATGTTTAGTTCGAGTGACATCATAGCGCTTAAATAATCATTAAAAACACACGAAAAAACGTGAATTCACAATTCAAGCAATCACGTTGATGACATGTGCACAAAGGAGAAAAAAAGAGGTGTACACATAATCTGCAAGCAATCAGCAGGAGAGAGAAACAAAAGCTCTCAGCCATTGGCTACATTTGAAACACGTGCCAGTAATGTCGTGATGATGCATATGTATAATTTGCCGGGGCTGCTGCGATTATATGATTAAAATGACATAAATTTTATTTTTATGTTATTTTTATTTTTCCATATATTTTTTTGAAAACCGACGTATAATCGAAAATGACTTAACTCGAAACGACTGAAGAGAGGTACACCTGTATCATTAAACCAAAACACCTGTCTTCATTGCCTTTGCATAACAGCAGCTGATTGCGTTCCAGGAGATGCTTTATTCCAATGCCTTGACATTTGACTCAGGTTCCACACCACACAGCAATACTGTATGCTTTGTACACTGTTATGAAGGCTTATGAAGACTTTTGTGGGATGTTGACAAATCTACATGGACTTTGAGGTAAGGGTACCCCAAAATAAAATACCAAAATCAGAGACGAAGGCATCTTTACATATCACATGCCCAACGACGTGTTTCTTCAAAAGCTTCACAGGAAAATCGCCAGCGTCTCAGCATAAACAAGTCATTAATATTCTCTATGCTGATGATCAGGCTCATTAATTTCCTGAACCTATTAATCCTATTAGAGTCACGGGAGACTGAAGCCTATCTCAGCTGACACCTTGTGAAGGCTGAGTACACCCTGAAGATCGAGCCAGACCACCGTGCATGAGTTTTGATTGTGGAAGGAAACCACAGTATCTGTAGGAAACCCACACAAGTATAGGGAGAACATGCAGACATGCAACATACATAAGTGCTCTGAAGTCACTGTTGGTGTATACATTCTGATGCTGGTTCTCAACGACACAGGAAAGTGTTGCCATCAGTCAAAACGATTGGCATGTTTTTGTTGTTGTTTTTTTAATACAATCAGACCTTGACTTAACGAAATTCATCCGTTCAGAGGGTAAGTCAAAATGTTTGGTAGATAAAACAAAAATTCCCACAGGAAAAATAGAAACCTTATTAATCCGCAAACACATATATTTCACCTAATATATTAAATATAAAAATGTAAATTAACATTGTTAATAATTAAGAATAAATAGTAATAAAACAAGAATCAAGACGTTAACTAACCCTTCTGTTCATCAACTGCGGCAAAGATGTCACGTAGGAAGGCATGAGGTGATGCATAATGAGGAGGAGGAGGAGGTGGAGGAGGAGAATTTTGTGCGTGTGCATGCAACAAATGCCAGCGGAGAAAGGCTCGTGTGAGCTCCCACAAGGCCAGTACTTCTCAAATAGTGGGGTGTGATGCCGGGGGGAGGGGGGTAATGACCCTGGGAAACATGATTTTTGCCATACTGTAATAGAAATAAGTGTAATTGCGTATCCTCTAAAGTAGGTGGCAGTGGCACTCTCACTGTGTTCCCTATGGTATCAGGAAAATGCACCGAGCAAACGATATGAAGTGCAGTAAACACTATTTATAGTCACGCTCGGGGCACTTGAGGGGGCATGACGTTTTTTTTTTTTCCTTCCTATAGGGGGCATCACAGAAAATAATTGAGAAGTACTGCACAAGGTGTTCTCAGAGCGCTGAGAAAACACGCGGAAGAATACGAGGCCTGGAAAATCCATTTCCCTAGAAGAGCCTGTAAATCAAAATTTTGCTGATTGGATGGGGATTTTTAATGGGATCGAAGCTCGTATCATGGAAAATTCATTATAAAAGACACTCGTAAGTCAAACTGCCACTGTTTATAAACAAAGATAGATACTGACAGTGCTAATTAAAATACTCCTGAAAAGGTAGATTTTCAGTCATTATTTAAAATCAACTATTGAGTATATAAGGTCAAGTGTTGTTGGGCATTTTACACCCGAGACTAGTGGCTCATTAGGCCGTTGCTTATTCCCGGTTTCTGTAGCGTGAAGCGACCAGGAGTTCATGGAAGCCAGTCTATCGCAGGTTTACTGAGTATATAATATAATTCTCCTTGCACTTTCATATACGGAGGGTCCGGTTGAGCACTGCTTAGTTAAAAGGGTGATATTGCATCTTCAGCCCTGATTGAACCAACCACCAGGGTATTATCTGCAAACTCAATTATGGTATGGCAGACATTTAGTCATGGGTGAACAAGGAGTCCAGCGGGGGCCCCAGCATGTGGATTTTTATGGCACATTAGTGTTCAGGGTTATAGTGGTTCAGGGGATACTGTGTGACCTGAGAGAAGGGGCTTTGCTAGTCAGATTGTTCAAAGCCCAGTTACATAATGATGTAATAACCCCAACCCGGATAAGTTTTGAGATCACGGGCCTACTGTGGCCAATGGTGCACTGATATCAGTCAACAGCATTCTGATATACTATTTATTACAGTCTGGGTGGGGCACAGCAGAAATAAATAAAAATTACAACAAAAAACACAGGAGCCATTTGAGCTTTGCTTTTTCCCTTTCTTGACTGATGAAGCCAGAATAATACTAACAGCATACCCCCGTAAAGCATGCAGGTGGTACGATCCTATTAAGGGAGGTTCTCTACAGCAGGGAACGGACCATCTTAAAGACAGCATAAGTTATGGACGGGTCAAATTTTGGAATCAGCAATGTCCACCTCAGCTGGTGGTAATTTATTCGCAATCTGAAATCAGGATAGGCTGAATTCTTACCTCTTCCCTTTGCTTTCTTGATCACCAGCTTGTTTCTAGTTTTAGGAAATAAAATTGGTTGTTTCATCCTACATTTCATAATGAACCAAAAATCAACACAAACATTTTTTTTGTTTTTGATTTTTGGTTATCTGGGTTAACCATTCTCCTTTTTGTTGTTGTTGTTGTTGTTGTTGTTGTTGTTGTGGCGACTGGAAGTCTGTGTTAAGGTGTATCACTGCCAACTACTGTTTTGGAGAGATTTGAGCGCTTCCGGGAACGTTACAAATGCACTAAGCACAGTAAACAACCAAATACACATTCTGAACATTCAGAGCTATACCGCTGACAACTAAAAGTAATGTTTTGTTGTTTTGAGAAAAGAAGAAATGTTTTGAAAAAGAGTAACTCGAGGCACAACATGTGAGTCCGGTAAATTTGGAAGTGGCTTGAAAGTGTAATTTATCAAGAAAATTGCAGCTGTGTTGCCTCGATTGTCCGAAGAAGTTAAAATTGTTGTGAAAATCCTTGTGAAATCTCCAGAACATTGCTACTGGGAACAAAGCTCACCTTCCAGCATGACAATGACCCTGAAGTTGACCTTGAGTGGCCTAGTCAGAGCCAAGACACAAAGCCTATTGGATATCTCTGGAATGACTTGCATATCGCAGTCCAGGAGCATCACCATCTGATTTGACCGAGCTCGAACAGTTCTGTGGACAAACTTTACACAGTCTAGATGTGCCAGGCGTGACACAGTGACATGGTGGTTGGCATGTTTGCCTCACAGAGAGAAGGTCCTGGGCTTGATTCCCAGTCTCGGGAATTTCTCTGTGGTATTTGCATGCACTCCACATGCGCGCATAGGTTTCCTATGGGTGCTCAGGTTTCCTCCAACAGTCCAAATCCATTCGCAGTGGGCTGATCGGCAGTTCCAATTTGCAGCTATGTGTGAGTTTGATTGGGAATGTTTGACTGTGTGTCGGCCCCGCGAGTGCCTAGCGAGCTGTTCACGGTGTACTTCGATTAGAGTAGGCTGAGACGGGCATCAGCTTTCCTGCGACCCTAATTAGGAATAGGTGTTTTAAAAAAATGAATGATGAATATTCTAAGTTTCATTAAATAAATACATTTGCTTGTTTGTGGTTTTTTTTTCTTTTCTTTTCAAGGTAAAAAGCAATATAGAATATTTCGAGAGGGGGTGATTGTTTTTTATACCCACTGTGTGTAACTCGTCATTGGCAAATATAGAACCTTTTAAATTGAACTTGCTGCGATGGCCTGGCGAGCTATCCAGGGTGTGCTCTGTCTGCGCCCAGAGTCGGTTGAGATGGGCAGGAACCTCTCAGCGGCCCTAATTATGATTAGGTGGTTCAGAAAATGAACGAATTGAACTTGAATGGGTTAGGGTTAGTGACGAAGCCTTTTCTCCGAGTTTTTATTTATTTTTTTTTTAAATGAAATTTTAAATAAAAATTAAATACAATATGGATTGTGATGAAATTCCACCTGCCTCCCGAGTCTCTCCCTGCACACACTGGCTTTACAGCTGAGAGACTGCATTGGTTTCCAAAGACTTGGCTTCATTTTCTTTTCTTTCTTTTTGTTTGTTTGTTTGTTTGTTTGTTTGTTTGTTGTTTACTTCTGATTATTAATGACGTGGTAAATCGCTGAAATAATTCCTTGGACAGACTGAGCTGGGAATATTGAACACAAGTTTATCCAAATCCATTCATTTATTTCAGTTTACTGCTTGAAACGAAAGGTAGAGTGATGGTTTATTTGATCTTGTCGTCTCTGGTGAACGTCTGTAGGAAATAAAAGCTCAACAGGCTCATGCACATTAGATAAAACAAATTATTTAAAATTATTATTAACATGTATAATTGGGATAGTGGGTTAAAAAGACTACATATTTTGTTTGCTACCATTTCTCATGAGGGTTTAAAAAAGTTGGACAGCACACAGCAGTACAAGCAACAACATTCGCCACAAGAGACAAATTACACGCAATCCGAGTGACATGTTGCGTGTTTGTGTAAATGTGGCGTACGGGATTCTCAGGAGGAGTTGTTCCATGCTCAGAGCTACGTTTGTTTTGTGTTTTAGATGTAAGAGCTGACAGATGGGGACGCTCTTTCTGCTCGGCATGGCACCAAAGATGGGGGGCAGAACCCCTGGAATAACCTGTTCACAGACACGCCCACACATTCTGTGTATTTCTATCAAATATCATAAATAGTGCTCAGGTGTATTTTTCTCCGTTCAGAAATTCGCATTATGAATCAGGGCAATTCTCAAGTGCTCCTAAAGCCGTTGCTAACTGAAGGAGCAAAGATTCAACTCAGTCATAAATTAGTAATAATGTACAAAGCATTTTTAATTTGTTTTGTGTATCCAGAAAGACACTGGAAAACAGGGCCTGTGCTCTCAAACCAGATTTCATACTACACTACCCAGAACCCCCCACAGCACTCACAGACACCGGACTTCTGATTTCCATGCCACGTGACTTCAGCACCCACGCGGGTACATAGAGATGAGACGCCAGTCTATACAAGGTCTCTCAAGTTCACCGATATGGGACCTCTGTGTATGGCCCTGGTGGTCTCCTGGTGCTCAGTGTGCATTAGATACTGAAATGCAGTATATAACCTTCTGCTGGCCTTCTGGTTTTAAGAGTCTGCCGTGGTCTGTGTGTTTGATGACGTGACCTTTGCTTGTCTGGTGCTGGACGGTGTATCTGGTTGTGATTACTTCATTATTAAAGTGATGGTAATTGACCCCCTTGGTCGGTCTACATATGTAAAGCCGCGTGACACAGCAAACAGTAAAAGTCTGTTGGGTTTTTACACCCGAGCCTAGCGGCTCATCAGGCCGGTGCTTATCCCCGGTTTTTTATAGCGTGAAGCAACCAGGAGTTCAACTCCTTCTGGATGGGACGCTGGTCCATCGCAGGTTACCTTCCCAGTATATTTTTACTGGTACCCATTTATACTGCTGGGTGAACAGAGGCACACTTGTGGTTAAGACCTTGCCCAGGGGTCTCAGCACAGTCAGGGTCTAACTGGGATTTGAACTCACAACCTCCCGATCATGAGCACAGCATCCTAACCACTACTCTCTTCACGTCTCGTTTTTAGGAGGATTTTTTTTTTTTTTTTCAAATTAGGGTCTGGTTGCTTTCTGTTGTTTTTTTGTTTTGGTGTTTAGTGAGTGAAATTATTAGAAGGGTTGATGACTATCATTGCCACAGAGATGAACAAAAAACAGACAGAAATAAGTCGGATCGGGAAAAACCGTGAGCGTCAAGATATTTTCTGGACTTTCGATAAGAGGAGCTGCACAGCCGTCAGTGCGTTTCTACCTGCGATGGCCTGGTGAGCCGTTTAGAGTGGACACTGCCCTCACCCAGAGTCGGCTGAGATAGGCCCCAGACTCCCCGAGACCCTAGCTGGGATTAATCGCTTCAGAAAAGAAATGAATGAGTGTTATTATATAATATATACAATTATAAAGTCGTTATCTGAGTTGTGATTATTTGATTCTTTCCGGATTCCCTGTCGGCTCAAACTACTCTTAGACTTCTCCTCTGATCTCTTCACCAACGAGGTGTTTCAGACTGTACACCCAATCGGCTGCGTCCGCACCTGTCCGCATCTCTCGGCTGTTATGACTCATCAACATGATTTATTATTATTTTTTTTAACAACTCTTTATTGTCAAAGTACATTTACATACATTGAAATTTGCTTTGTGCGCTAGGCACCTGTCGCCACTGTGCAGCGCCAGTTATTGTGTTGTTCTATCCTTTTGATGCTGAGCGCCAAGCAGGAAGCAAGAACTGCCAAATTTTAACGTCTTATGGTATGACGCGGCCGGATTCGAACTCCGACCTACCGGAGGATAAAGCGGACGCTCTACCAACTGAGCTAAATCCCCGATGCATTGTACTGTGCCTTTGCCAAATGATCGGCGGATTAAATAACTGCAGGGATGTGCGTGTAGCTTTTCCTATTCAAGTGCTCACTAACTTTATACAATCAATCATATTTCTCTTCATTAAAATTTTCGCTATTTTAATGAGGAGAAATAAAAGACCAACAAATAAACCAGAAAACAAACCAACACATCATCAACTTCAATTCTGATTTATGTTGACAACAGAGTTGACATGTCGCTTGTGATTTGAATATTTGGCGAGCGACTCATGTTGGGTTTAAGATGTTTCTGTTATCTATACGAAACTTTAATAAAACAGATGGCTACGTGCTTCATTATGGGCCTCATTATTCACAAAGTCCCTGTTATCATCGTTATTCATTATCGTTATCTAACTCGAATCCATTCACAGCTCCTCAAACAAACACGCATGCATCTGGTAATTAAGTGAAAGCCTATGAATTTTGGTCGTCCCCATTTCTCAGGAGGACTTAAGAAACAACACTGAACAACTCATATGACAGTACAATCAGCAGCAGTAGCCACGAGAGACAAACTACATGCAATACGAGCGGCGTGTTGCGTGCTGGAGTGAATATAGAGGACTGTATTCTCACGAGGATCCGCACCAATGCTCAGGGGGCGCTGTTCTGTAATCTCTCGTTTGTTTTGTCCGGACGGTGACTTGACAGTTTGACTATCGACTCGTGCTGGATGATGTTGACAAAAGTTGCAGATTTCTGTTAGCCAAGCCCTTTGGGAATCATTAACAAACAGACATGTGCATAACATACACACGCCAATGCTTCACTACGGGGTCTGTTATTCGCTAAGATCCGTTGTCATCATCTTTGCTTATTATTATCAAACGCTAATTTTAGTCTCAGGACTTACAAGTAAATATTTTTGAAGGTAACTGCCTCCCAAACCAGACACATGTTGGAACACACAGAATGCTAATGAAACGGAATCTGATTCCTACATGCAGTAAAAAAAAAAACACCGAGCGCGACAGACGAACACCGTATAAACACATCTGGTAATTTATCGAGGCGGTGATAATGAGTATCGGTTTATATTCTTCAAAGATGAAGAGATATGCAGCTTCTCTAAACATTTTTATCAAGGTTACTCGGTGTGTGAACGTATTTATGGCTGCTTGGGGGGTGTATGATTGGGCAGATAATGCGGAGGGCAGTTTGTCTGTATGAAGAGTTTTATTATCCAATGATTGATGGTTTTTTTAATAGCAAAAAGCAACAGCTGGAATCTAAGAGGAAACAAATGGATGTGCATGTGTGTGTGTGTGTGTGTGTGTGTGTGTGTGTGTGTGTGTGCTGTTTTCTAGGTTCATATGTACAGTAGGTAGTCACTGAAAGTTACTGTTATGCTAACAAATGAGGAACCCTCCCCCCAAAGCAAACAAACAAACAAACAGACAAACAAACAAAAAAATGCTTCTCTAGAGGTTTAAACTCCCGGGTCTCACTTTTATGGGTCTTTGTGAAGATTGGTAGCATGTGCAAAGCAAATCGTTATCGCTCCGTCATGCAAATCTCATGCTCTGAGGATATCAGTGGGCGGAGTGCTCATTTTGTAAGTGTTACCCTAATTTGCAGGTAATCCTGGAGGCAGGAAGGTGGCATAATCATTCCGCTCCACAAGGACAACCTCGCTATTGCTGTGTTTGATAAGGTCACACTGCAGGAGGAAACCTGTGCTATTGTTTATTCTAAATATTTCATCCAGCTTGTCAGTTTCGATGATGAATACGAATCGCATTTTGAGGAGTTGTTTGTGTGTGACTGTTGATCTCTCTGACATTCCCTGCAGGAGTCACTATCCTGCAATGAAATCCCGCTGAGCCCGAACCTTCACTCCAACACGGTTGGGTGCGTCTCACTTTGTCTTCTGTACAATTGTTTGCCAAATGTAGAGCTTAAATATTATGCAATCAATTTATAATATGGGCCGAGCCAGTGGCTTAATGGTTAACACATCCACCCCATAGAAACAATGTCCTGGGTTCGAGTCCTACGCTCAGCGAGAGTGTTTCTGCTTGAAGTCCGCGTGTACTTCTATCACTTGCATGGAGTCTTGGGGTACTCTGGTTTCCGACCACAGTTCACAGATGAACTCAAAGCAAAAAATATCTCGAATATAAACTTGTTTTCTATATCATATTATTTACTCAATGCTATTTTAGAATTTTTAAGTTTTTGTATATACAGACATACCTCGAATTAAGTCGTTTCAAGTTAAGTTGTTCTCGATTGTACATTGGTTTGCAAAAAGTATGGAAGTATTAAAAAAAAGTTAATGTTATTGTAATCAAATATTACAGTATATATTATATTATATTATATATATTTAGTAAATTAAATACATACATATATATCTATCTATATATATATATATATATATATATATATATCTATCTATATATATATATATATATATATATATATATATATATATATATATATATATATATATATATACAGTCGGCCCCCAACTTACGCAGATCCCTGGGTTACGAAAAACATTTTCTTGAGTTTCCGTCCCCAAGATACGAAACAACCCCCTCTTACAAAAAGAAATTCAAAATTCAAACGCACCAATCGACGCGCGAGTTGCTCTCTCATTGGCTCTCTCTCAACATCCCGCCCCACTGGCCTCCCAGATAGAGACAGAAGGAAACGTCACTCGTTCGTTTTTAGTTTAGGTTTTAAGGTTGTTTTAATTCAGTAAATGTTTAATAAATGTGGGTGCATTTGAGCTCATCTGGAATTCCGATCCCTCAAGGAATCAAATTAAAGTTGAGTTTGTCAAGCATTGAATGCGCTTTGAATTCACGTCTTGTGGCTACAAGCCCAAGACCAGCTTACCTCTCTCCTGTTTTATCTGCGTCATAGTCTGGGACATTATATATATATATATATATATATATATATATATATATATATATATATATATATATATATATATATATAATACAAGTAAATTTGGTGTAGCCTAGCCTAGCCTAGCCTAGAGATAAGCTAATGATTTAAGTCTTTTTTTGACTTAAGTCGTCTCTCTTGGAACCAATTAAGAATGTAAGCCGAGATATAGCTGTACAGTATTTACTTGTGTGTAATGTGAAACAGGTGATCATGAACATCTGCACACTATGGTGGCCATATTTGCAGCCCATGTTGTATTTAATCATCCCATTCCCCTGCCCCAGGAGGCTAACTTTGGAAGCAAATCCCTTTCTTAGGTGGCATCTGGGATGGGGACTGGGCTTTTTGTGGGTACCAGGGTTAGAACTCCTTGAGGCGAAGGTAGTGGTATAAGCGCGGCAGCAGGTAAAGACCATTCTTTGTGCAGTATGAGATATGACAGTAATATCAGTTAGTATGTTAAATTGTTTGATTTTCAGTAGGCTGTATTGCCAGTGTGTGCCCAGGTGGCCTGTCGCTGGGGTATGTCTGGCTTGGTGATGAGTTTTCTGCCTGTATATGTCAACATCCTAATCGATGTCCCAGACTACGACGCAGATAAAACAGGAGAGAGGTAAGCTGGTCTTGGGCTTGTAGCCCTCCCTCCCAGCAATATGAATATGGGATGTGGTCACCCTTTGCTTTCCTTAAACCAGGGAAATTTGAGAGCATGAAATCGTGTTTTGTACAGACTGGTCTTTAAAAGTGCTTTTAAGTATGTTACTAATTCTTGTATCTTTAATTATTTTAAGATCTTGATCTCAAGAAGATAGTACCATTCTTAAAGTAATGGCAGTCTCCGAATGCAAGTTTAAGTGCAATCATCTCACGATTCTCCATGTCACAGTCTGCCAGAGTTTCTTAGAGAAGAACGCAACATGGCGGACCTTGGACTTGTAAAAAACTAAGGAAATAATACAGATCCTGATTCTGACAAATCAGTTTTGACCATGAACAACTTGGAGGGATGACGGTGCTTCCAGGTCGGATAGGCAATAAGTTTGGATAAGTTTTTGTTAGCTCTGACAGTTGCCGGGCTTTATGCAAGACATTTGAGATGTTTTAGAAGAGTTAACAATAAATCTTTAAAAGCTTTGAATTATCATCCTAAAGAAGTTCATGAAACCAAGGAATGGAGATGATGGAGTGGTGGTGAGGTGCAAGGATCTGAGTTCACATCTCATTGTACTCCCACTGTGCTAAAGTCTCAACCACAAGTATTCCTCTGTCCACCCAGCAGTATAAATGGGTAGAAGTAAATATTGGAAAGGTAACCTGCGGTGAATTGTGTATCCCATCCAGGAGAAGTTGAAGTGCTCATTCCCCCACACTACAGAAACAAGGACAGGCAGCAGGCTGATGAGCCAGTGGGCTCAGATGTAAAAGACCTATGGTCTTTACCTTATCTCAGCTTTGGATTTCTATCCTTTAATAATTGATGAAGCCAAGGAAAGGTTGGAGGTCTTTGACAGGTTAGGGAATGGACCAATTTGTTATAGCAGCTACGCAGGTATGATCCATGGATACACTTTTTGGGCTCCTGGTATTATATCCTAGAAATTAGATCTCTGAAACATGCGAGTCACTTTTCACCATTAAGGTTTAGTTGCTTTTTGTGAAGGAACAAATCATATCTGAGGTGGGTGAAATGAATACAATTAAATGGGGAGGAAGGCAGAATGTTCTCCATGTATTCATCCTCAGCCCCCCTCAGCATAATTAACTAGTCCCTCTAGGACTGAAGGACCTTGAAGAATTGGTAAAATTGCATGTTGACTTGATACTTGGCACAATACTTGACTTTACTAAACATCTCATGATGATAAGCTCCAGGAATTTCTGAACAGGATGGAGATCATTTGTTGATGGAGAGCACTCGCATGTAGAGCTCAAGCAGAGAGGTGGATTGGTGCATAGCTCTCCAGTGATGTTCCGAACTGAACCTGTATCCATGGCCTGGATCGTTAACCAGTGCTGTAGAGGTTGTGTGAGAAGATTGATTTTCATCCCTGCATCTTGCTCAAAGAAATTGCCTGCCACTCCAGAGTCAATCAAGCCTTGAAGAATAGACAGATCCTAAGTGTGTTATCTGAACTGTTTAGATGAACGACTGGTGAGACAAAACCTGTGATGGGCTCAGAGTGGTTAATTGAGGAGGTGAATTTTCTCTGAGCTAGTGTGAGGGAGTCAGGTTAATTCTGATGACTGGGAATCACAAAGTGATTTGACGTACCACAATAAGACCGGCTGCTTTCTTTCACACACCCACACACACACACACACACACACACACACTCTCTCTCACTCCAGTAGGTTCAGTGGTTCTGGACCAAATTGTCAGGATCAATGGTTGGGTCAAAAAGGCCTAAAATCTAGTGCATGAAACTCAAAATTTGCATCAACACTTCTGTTTACTTGTGTGACCGCAAGCAGCTGCTGTTCAATCTCTTTGTCTTCTGAAGCGAGATGAAAGACCTTTCACAACAGTTCCATACAGTGTTCACAGTACGAAAGAGACTCGCTGCCCAGCTCTCACACCACATCTGAGGGATTTTCTGGTGAGCAGACTGAGGATCTGTTCAATTTTCCGGTTAGAAGAGACATTAACTTGGTGAGAGACACACAAGAAGAACAGAAGCAGGAACCCCTTACATTGGCTTCACCCAACAAACTTTTTAGGCTGGAAGATGAACGCATTGGGTGGCAAGGCTGGGTTTTGGTCAGAGCCTGGGGGAAACTGGTTTCCTCTCAAACTCTAAACACATGCACATTAGGCTAACTGACTGTTCCAAATTACCCTGACATGTGAGTGTACATAGTTGCGTGTGTTGGCCCTGCGATGGACTGGTGAAATGATTAGGATGTACCCCATGTTGAGTGAGATAGACTCCAGACCTTGGAGGCTTTAATCTGATTATCATGGTAAGATTAAGCAGTTCAGCAAATGAATGAATTTATATATATATCTTTTTCGAACAATGACCTACTTACTGAACAACACTTAAAAAATTCACACATTTTTCTCCTGAATTTTTCTTCATATCCAATTTCAATCCAACAAGTATTACCTTCCCAATCACACGACCACCATCAACCAGGGAGGGGCGAAAGCATGCACATGCCCCCTCTGTGATAGGACACACCCACCTACAGGCAGCAGAGAATATCCATTTAGCCCAGTGCGTCTCAATTATTTTCTGTGATGCCCCCTATAGGAAGGAAAAAAGACACCCCCCCAGCTCCCCGCACATGACTATAAATAGTGGTTACTGCACTTTACACCGTTTGGTCAGTGCTTTTTCCCTACACCATAGGGAACACAGTGACAGCACCACTGCCACCTACTGTAGAGGATACACAATTACACTTAATTCTAGTACAGTATAGCAAAAAGGTCATACGCATCCCTCCTGGCATCACACTGTGGGGGCACTATTTGAGAAGCACTAATTTAGCCTAATGTACAAGTCTTCAGGCAGCAAGAGGAGACCAGGACCTTCCTGCTGTGGCTCTGCTAACCCCCATGCTACCACGCTCTCCTCAATGTGAGCAGCATATTACAAAAAAAAAAACACACATACAACCCTACCCTGAAATGTCAATGTACCAAAACAGTGTTTTTATGACTATTCCTTTGAACTATTTGGCACATTGTACAGTGTAGGTGTTCCTGTTGTATGGTACACTTCGAGTCCTACACCGTTCAGCCAAATCTAGCCTATGAACTTAACTGACTTGCCAAAAATGCAGACTTCATGTGAGTCTCTTCTCTGCACCCAGTATTCCAAAGCCTCATTTTCTTGATATAAACACGAAAGCTTTTTGAAAGCAAATGCCTCAGAGTGATTAATCACCCTCCTCTCGACTAAAACACATCACGGAAAGGCAGCAATCAGGAAAGAGAAAAGGCAGGGATGAAAGTGAAGTAGTGCATCTTTCTCTCGCCCTTGTAGGGAAAGTGCATTCACTAAGTTCTCTGTACGGTATGATAGTGTGTGCGCGTGATGACAGAGACGTGCTGAACTACTACGCTCCTCTTATAGCCCCTTCTCCCTATCTTGCTAGTGATGTATCGCCCTGGCTTTGCTGTTAGATGGAGGGCTGAGGTGCTCATTAAGATTGTGGCAGATAGAGCAAATGGGGAAAAAGGGAAACAGCACGGATGAAAGGACGAGAGCAGAGAAAAGATAAAGCATTTGCTTTTTGGAATCGTTCCACCTCATTGTTTTCAACCTTCCTTTTGTTCTTTCTCTCGAATGCAGTTGCTGTCCCAGCCTTCGGTGTCCTTGTGCAATCTTATTATCAGGATTTCTGTACTGATTTTAAGGCAAGGCAAACATACACAGAATGGAGTTATTAATGCTCTGTGGTCAGTGAATAGCACAGAATTCTTTGGCAAGCACTGTGTGTGTTAGCACGTTAACATTAAACACACATTCACAGTACAAAGATATCCTAGGAAGTGAGGGTACACTGTTTAATACAGTAAACAGTAAAGCAAATAACATAGAATGTTGCGGTGAAATTTGAGTGCTATATTGGCACTATACAGGCTGACAGACGAGGTGAGACAAGAATCTCCATGGACTATGATGTTTGCAGATGACATCGTGATCTGTAGTGAGAGCAGAGAACAAGTGCAGGAAAATCTAGAGAGGTGGAGGTATGCCCTGGAAAGGAGAGGAATGAAGGTTAGCCTCAGAAAATCAGAATACATGTGTGTGAATGAGAAGGACCCAGGAGGAACGGTGATGTTACAGGGAGCAGAGATAACGAAGGTGGAGGATTTTAAGTACTTAGGCTCAACAATCCAGAGCAATGGAGAGTGTGGAAAAGAGGTGAAGAAGCGTGTGCAGGCAGGCTGGAATGGTTGGAGAAAAGTATCCGGTGTGATGTGCGATAGGAGAGTGTCAGCAAGAATGAAGGGAAAAGTGTACAAGATGGTGGTGAAGCCAGCGATGTTGTATGGCTTAGAAACAGTGGCGCTGAGGAAAAGGCAGGAGGCAGAGCTGGAGGTAGCGGAGATGAAAATGTTGAGGTTCTCCTGGGAGTAACGAGGATGGATAGGATCAGAAATGAGTATATCAGAGGGACAGCCCATGTAAGATGTTTTGGAGACAAAGTCAGAGAGGCTAGATTGAGATGGTTTGGACATGTACAGAGGAGGGATAGTGAGTATATTGGCAGTAGGATGCTGAGGTTGGAACTACCAGGCAGAAGGCCTCGAGGAAGACCGAAGAAGAGATTTATGGATGTGGTGAAGGAAGACATGAAGGTCGTTGGAGTCAGAAAAGAAGATGCGGAGGACAGGGTGAGGTGGAGGCGGATGATTTGCTGTGGCGACCCCTGTAGGGAGCAGCCGAAAGTAAAAGAAGAAGAAGAAGAAGATATTGGCACTATACAGTGGCATCTTGACTTACGAAATTAATCCGTTCCGAGCTCGTAAGTCAAAATGTTCGTGAGATAAAATTAAAATCCCCATCGGAAATAACAGAAAACCAATTAATCTGTTCCAACCCCCTCCCAAACTCATATAAGCTGACACAAATACATATATTTCACCTAATACAGTAGTACCTCACCTTACGAAAGTCCCAACAAACGGAAAATCCAGGTTACGAAACACATTTACCTAAAATTTATGTCTCTGGATACGAAACAAATTCACGTTATGAATGCGCCATCTCAAAAATTCAAACAATGAGCGCGTTGCTCTACCATTGGCTATCTCCCAACATCCCGCCTCGCTGGCCTCCTATTGGCGAGGAGGGATGACGCAGCTCCTTCCCATTGGCTATTATGGAGCTGCATCTCCATAATACCCCTGATGCGTTTCGTTTAAAGGACCAAATTGCTGTTGTTTTGTGAGTTTTTCGAGTGTGCTCATTGCAACTTTATTTTTTGGCTTTTAATCTTGCATAAACATTTGTAAGATAACTCTGCTAAGAAGACTTGGTCAACACACATGTGTGCACACATACGCGCGCGCGCGCGCACACACACACACACACACACACACACACACACACACACACACACACACACACACACACACGTGTGATTCACGGTGCGAGTGAAAGGGAGAAGTGGGTTTGTGGCATGCGGTTGAGTGATATCACAAAGGAATATGGCCAAACCTGTCTACCATCGGTACGATATTGAAGCAGAAGGAGGCTTTAAAAGGTACACTTTTATAATTTTTAAAGGGTTTAGGGGGTAGTGTTGGGAGCCTTGGAATGGATAACATGTTTTACATGTAAAATGCGGTTCAACTTACGAAAAATCCAGGTTAGGAAACCACTTCTGGAACGGAATAATTTCGTAAGGTGAGGTACCACTGTATATTAACATTAATAATTATTAATAAATAATAAAACAAGAATAAATAATAAGTCAACTAACCCTTCCGATCATCGACTGTGGAAAAAATGTCACATGGGCAGGTATTAGGGGATGTTGGGAAAACGCACCATATGGAACACGGTGAGAGCGCCACTGACACCTATTGTAGTGGATACGCAACTACACTTAATTCTAGTACAGTATAGCAAAAAAAGCATGTTCCCCAGGGTCATACACCCCTCCCTCCCCCACTATTTCAGAAGCATTGGTCTTGTGGGAGCTCGTGAACGTTCTCCGTTGGCATTTGTAACATGCACATATACAAAATTCTCCTCCTGCGCCTCCTCTCCTCTGTACCACCTCATGCCTGCCCACGTGACATCTTTGTCTCAGTCTTAATTACTGCTGCCCTACGAACCCAATCTGAAAGATTTGTGCCTTTACTATATGTTAAAGTGGGCCTGATCTCTGTTACACGGGGCATTAGCCAAGAACAATGAGCAGTGTGTGATTTTGAAGGACCTGGGAGTCTCTGGATTGGTCGTTCACTCTGCAAAGTGAGTGCATAAGGTGTGGCTCGATGTGTTCAGCACTCCAGTGACGTTACGGCAATGAATGTCCTTTAAATGAATATTTTCGATCGTATCTTTACCTGTTGATGTTTGATAACTTAATGATCATTTCCCTCTGTACTAAAATATTCAGAATCACTCAGTCTCACTACTGCCTAGTGAACAGGTGTTTAACTAACCAGGTAATAATTAACTCCCTCACAGCATATCATGGTCCCCGAGTGTCCCGGGGTCGTCCAGTTATTTCATTTGCAGGACAGAGTATACAGTATATGAATGGATACAGTGTTTTATAAAATAGCCAATTTTCCCCAAGATATGGGGGGGGGGGGGGGGGGTGTGTGTGAATGGCTGTTTGTTGGCTCTTCTATGGACTGGTGAACTGTTCAGAGAGACACCCTGCACTCACCCAAAGCCAGTTGAAATATTCAGATGATTCAAATCAAACAGATAATACATGTTAAACAAATATGAATACAACACAAGAATGGTAGCACATTAAAAATCACATAATCATTTTGAGAAGTTTCTTCAGGGTCTGAAATAAAACAAAGAAAATCAAACAAGAACAAAAAGTGAACGACTTTACAGCAGAAAGAACAGCCTTCTGCGGAATGTAAGGCAGGTTGCCAGGTTTTATATTTCCACCCCAAAAAAATTAGGAAATTACAGAAGAATAATTTAACCGAGTTCAGAATTTTCATGGAAAAATTTTTTTTTTCCTTCTTCAGATTCTTTTCGCTGTGTTTTCCTGCCAGGAAAGAAAACAGCTGTGTACGTTCTGCAGTTCAATGGATATGGAATATAAAATATTGAAAAGCAGGTCACACCCTGAAGTGCTTCTGTTTGCACCTGGTTGCGTTTGATTATAGTTCGGGTTACAGAAATGAAGCATGGATCTCATTTTGTAAACACTTACTTATATAATGAAAAGATAAAATTCACATTTTACCTTAAACTGAGGACAGAAATGTACAGTAAATGATCACTTGTCATTTTATTTCTGCTCGGGAGAAACTACGACCCTAAATGTGTTTGTGTGATGAAAACAGATTTTTCTTGTTTATATCTCACTCAACCACTCATTTGCCATATTGCTTACTCATGTTAGGGTTGCAGGGAGCCTGTCTCAGCCAACATTGGGTTATGAGAGGTTACATCCTGAACAGATCACTGGACCATTGCAGGGAAAACACACACACAACCATTCACACTGGCACATGGGGGAAATTTGGAGCATCCAATTAGATAAATGCTCATGTCTTTGTACCGTGGGAGAAAACCGGACTACCAGGAGGAAACCCACACAAACACCCCTGTGAAGCCCAAGATCTGAGTCCAGGACCTTCTTGCTGTGAAGCAAACATGCTCACCATGGCCACTGTGCTGCCCCCTGCTGAAATCAAAAGACTAAATGAGCTCTTTTCATTTTATTACTTTTATACAAGATATAATTATTTATTCAAAAATTGCAAATTCAGAAATGTCTCATTAGTGCTTTTAAATCAAATTACAGGTTATTTTATATGAGTGGCGAGTGACGAGAAGTTTCGTCATGCTAAATAGAATCCATCTGTTTCCCTTTTCATCCGCGGATTATCAGAATCAGCCCATACATCCTGAACCTCACCAGGCTTGAATGTATTCAGAGCAATTTTGGCATCTACACTTTCTACAGTGCTCAGATAAAACCTGATCCAACACTGGAGGGAGGCTGTCATTAACTGCTTCTGGCACACAACCCCTACCCTAATCCTGACTTTAAACCTCTCCATACGTCGGGGGATGGGGGGGGGGGCAGACAGAGAGAGGGTGGCAGAGAAAGAGAAAGAGCAAGAAGGGGGAGAAAAGAGAGGAAGGGAGGAGGATGGGGTAGAGAGGGGCAAGAAAGTGAGAGGGAGGAAGGGGGCAGAGAGAGAAAGGAGGGTGTGGCGGGGGGGGCGGGGGGGGTTGTTGAATTCATGATCAGGAGGCTGTGTGTTTGGATCCCCATTGAACCCCCACCATGCCGAGTCCCCCTGGGTAGGGTCTGATCCACATGTGTGCCTCTGTGCACTCAGCAGTACCAGTGGGTACCAGTTAAAACACTGAAAAGATAACCTGTGATGGATTGGCGTCTCATCCCGGAGAAGTTTAGGATTCCAGAGATGAGCACCTGCCTGATGAGCTCCTCGGCTCGGCTG
The DNA here is from genome assembly GCA_024760905.1 of Plotosus lineatus. Lineage (NCBI taxonomy): Eukaryota > Metazoa > Chordata > Actinopteri > Siluriformes > Plotosidae > Plotosus > Plotosus lineatus. The sequence continues at coordinate 5,229,913 of CM045742.1, read as the reverse complement.
GAAAAGACCGACAGACGTACTTTAGCTTTCGGCGATAATCTTTTCCTGCAGTACTGATCATCCTGATTGGTCTGCGGTTGGATCTCTCAGTACAGATGTTCAGATATGTAGCTTGTAAGAATTAAACTTTTTTTTAATGCACACAAATGGAAATTGCTGGATTTATTCCACAACATCACCAAATGTTGAAGATACAGAAGTCGTGCATGTTAAAGGAAATTGGTTGTGAACGATGAAGTGTGTCGCCTTTAATTGACTGAGTGATTAAAAAGGAAACCTCGAGTGCTCTTCCAGCAGCCTGGCTGCCTCACTGCATGCACATCAACAATCTTTTAAATGAACTTAATGACTGCTCCTCTACGAATCCAATCTGAAAGATTTGTGCGTTTACTATATATGGAAGTGGGCCTGACCTCGGTTACACGGGGCATGAGTCAAGGGCAATGGGCGGTGTAGTCTCTGGATTGGGCGGTCACTCTGCAAAGTGAGTGCACTAAAGGTGTGGCTGGTTATGTTCAGCACTCGAGATCGTATCTTTACATGTTGATGTTTGATAACTTAATGATCATTTCCTGCTGTACTAAAATATTCAGGATCACGCAGTGTCACTACTGCTTAGTGAACAGGTGTTTAACTAACCAGGTAATAATTACCTCCCTCACAGCAGCCCATGGTCCCCGAGTGTCCTGGGGTTGTCTCGTTATTTCGTTTGCAGGACAGAGTATTATTATACAGTATTTTATGAAATTATACTTTGTGCTGTGTGTCGGTGAATCTCGTTCCATACTTAAAGAGTCTTCCTGTGCATTGATAGGTCACTGGGTTTACCATAGGACGCAATTCACATCAATTAAACACAACATTTCAATCGTAAGAAACTTTTTGGCATGCTATTTTTTGTGCTTACGTTAATCTCCTAAACTCATTGGATAACAGATTTTAGCCCATATGCCGTCTGTTCTTGTTTTAGTTTCAGTTTGCAAATCGGTCAAATCGGCTGTGGAGGCTTTGTACTGAAAAAACTACTGAACCGAGCTGTGTTAGTGACCTCGGAACAGACCTGCACCGAGTGCAGATTACCCGATATTCAGTGGCGAGGTTTACGCATCAGTTTGTCTTCAATAAACAAAATGTTTACTAACTGGGTTATTTACCTAATTACTCATTCTTTAATTTAATTATTTACTTATTTACTTAACCAGTGCACAAACTGGGTTATCAAAGGCCGGCCGTGTCTCTCACTGTCTATGACAACCATTGCTGACTTTCATCAAGAGAAGCCGCATCGAAGTCAGTGTGTTTCTACCCTGCGATGGCCCGGTAACCGGTCTCGCTAGAGTCGGACAGCCCCAGCCTCGAAGCAACCCTAATTAGTAGCGATTCAGCCCTCAACTGGACATTTCCATGTCTTTATACTCAGAATGAACTCATCATCGACACGAACAGCACAATCTGATTGGATCCCTGACTCAAGACTAAAAAGCATAAAGTTACCGATGGACATTCACACTTGGTCAATCATGGTCACTCGGACCAAGTGATTTTGTCATTATCGCACTTGTATAAATATGTATAAATAAACAATAAGACCTCGCTTGAGTTTGTTTTTCTTGAGTTTTTGTGTAGTATATATTATAAATACCTTTACAGAGTATGTGTAGTGTTAGTGAACAGCTATAAAAGACACTGTTAGCTACAGAGATCACCTGACCTGCCTCTGTCATGGTTAAAATATGTAAAAATAAACTATAAACAGTACAATTTAGTTTTCTTTATGTTTTCATGAAGTATAGACTTAAACTCTCACAAAGAGTTAAAAAAAGATAATATTCCAATACAGTGATACCTCACTTTACGGAAGTCTCACCAAATGAAAAATGCAGGTTACGAAATGCATTTTCCTAAATATTTTGTCTCAGGATACGAAATAAGTTCACGCTATGAAAGCGTCATCTGAAAAATTCAAATGCGCCATTCAAACATTCGAACGCACCGTTCAAACATTAAAACAAAGTCTACCATCGGTACGATATTGAAGCAGAAGGAAGTCTTAAAGGTATACTTCAATAATTTTTAAAGGGTTTCAAGGGTAGTATTGGGAGCCTTGGAACGAATCACACGTTTTACATGTAAAATGTGGTTCAACTTACAAAAAGTCCAGGTTAAGAAAAAGGCTCTGGAACGGAATAATTTCATAAAGTGAGGTACCACTGTTATTCTGCTTTTGCATCTGCTCTTCAAGATCACCCATGATCATCATCATGTAAAAAATGTGGAAAAAAAAAAGAACCCATAAAAAAATAAAAACAAACAAACAAACAAACAAACAAACAAAAAAAAAAACCCAGTGTGCACTATTGCTTATATTCCCAAGTAGTATACCCTACAAAGGTATGAGACCATTTCATCCCGGAAGCGAGTGCATGGTTAGTACTTGGATGAAAGACATCCTGGGAATACCAGATGCTGTGGAGCTTCAGGGAAAACAGCTAGTAACCTATCATTAAAAAAAAAAAAAAAAAAAAAAAAAAAAAAATCTGCCCAACAACTTGAAGAGTGTAAAGCTGCAAAGTTTGGATATGAGTGAATGCACTAATAATTTATCGTATATTAACAGGTTATTGGTGGATATCGCTGAATTGAAAAGTCCCCTGTACATTCATTCATTCTCTGAACCGCCTAATCCAAAATAGAATCGTGGGGAGGCTGGTGCCCATCTCAGACAAATCTGGGCAAGGGCAGAGTACACCCTGAAAGGCTCGCCAGGCCATCGCAGGATAGAAACATGCTGACGGCTATGCAGCTACTCTTTTGAAAGTCAGCAATGGTTCTTTTACATGAACCTCACACCATGACATGACACACGGCCGGCCTTTGATGACCCAGTTAGTGCACTGGGGGAGGGGCACTGAACCCCCAATCTTGGGATCGGTGATCCAGCACCTTTACCACCAGTACACCACTGCCTCGAGTCCCTTATAATATTCTATAATTGTGATCCAACACAGCAAAGTGGATTTTAAATCAGAAATGATTGAACTCTTTGTTAAACTTTCAATGTGATTTTCTCCAGAGTTGCTTAAAACAATGGAACCAATAACTCAAAACGAACAATTTCCCATTAATACCAGCTGCGCTGTGATGGGTCACAAATAATTGGAAGCGCTTTGATAGTGAGCTGTTTTATACGTTAAACTCTATTAAAATCAAACTATTAATCATAATGATCTCCGCCTGACTGAACTGGAGAATATTATTGGACAATACTTGCCGTGTCAGTAGATTGTTACGTTCTGTCAGTATTTTTTGAATGAGCCTAAAATTTAAATAAAATGGTTCAACAAACAAGATCACATCGACTATCCCTAACGATAGCAAACTAACATCAGGGTTTTAATTAAATCATTTTGTTGTCGTTGTTGTTGTTTTTAAAAAGCAAAACAGATACAACAAACCAGCAGTAAACTCTCACTATGTCTGACGTTGGCTTCCAGCCATTCCCAAACCACATGTCCAATTATTAAACAGCCTCCAAAGCAGATCCTCTCTTTTCCTGCCGGCATCAATTATACACACCATATACTAAACAGTGTGTCCCCCCCCCCCCCCCTTCTGTACAATGCCCTCATTTGCATAATTTATATCGTCCCATTTGGCACAGAAACTGAAAGCTGGCAGTTTAGTAAGATGTTGATGTTAGAGTTCATCTCTCAAGCGTGGAGCCCAGGAGGAAAGCGAACCCTCTTTAGAATTGCATCGCTCCCGTTTCCCCGCCCGTCTTATTTTAAGCCGCCGTAATTGCCTAGCTTTGAATTGGTATCGTGATTTTCCGGCATTAAGCTGTCAGACTGTATGTCCGACACTTGTCAAAATGACCATGGGCCTTAGAGAATGCGCCGAGAATGACGTATGCCTTGATGGATAGCCTGTCATGGTCCCTTTCTCTCTATGGAAAAGCACTGGTATTAATTAAAAAAAGTAATGTTGTAATGTATAATATATCGATAAACATTATAGTCACTCTCTATCATGCTGGCAAGCCGGGTGAGAATGTAAATTCAAGTCTGTATTATTGATTTACTTTTGTATTATAAATAAGAAATGGTCATTATAATAATTTGGGATTTAGACTGGCATTAAAGGCACATTAATGAAAAATAGAGAGAAAGAGGGAAACGAGACGGCGGCTCCTGTCAGATCAGCTGAAGACACTGTATTATCATACAGAGAGGTGACTCAGGGCTGCTAATGTGTATTAGCATGCAAGGTGGTTCTCTCTCTCTCTCTATCTCTCTGTGTCTCTCTCTCCCCCTGTCTCACTCTCTCCATCATTCTCACTCTCTCTGAGGAGGAGTAATCCTGTTAAAAAGCTGCTTTGTCTTGGAGTGGGTGATCAGCCTGAGGCTACCTCACATTCCTATGCCTGAGCGCCATCCATCCCATCAGAGTGGGGATTTGTGTCACTGGTGCTTCTTTAGTGCAGGACCAAGTATAGGTTTGGCTTCCCATATAGATGAAGCCAAATATTTGGCGAAACAGTCTCGCTAGGGTTTCGTGGACTTTTTGTTTTCCTGTGTGTGACCGTTGCAATCGAAAACAGCAAATGTTGAGGTTGACTTTCAAACGTAGTTCAATACATGGTGTGAGGTTTCATTTATCCATTCAATGTTTTTGAGCTGCTTAATCCCAGTTAGGGTCACGGGGAGCTTAGAGTGCCCATATCGGCCGGCTCTGGCTGAGGGCAGAGTGCACCCCGGAAAGCTCACAAGGAAATTGCAAGGCAGAAACACATTGACGGCGACCCGGTTACCTGCACTGGGGCAGCAGTGAAACTTGGCGATTGTGGAGCTTGAGGCACAAATTGTCCGATCGGTAAGCCAGTAGTCTGCCACCGGGCCACCACTGCCCAGTTTTTAGGTGTTTAATGCAATATCTTCTAAAGCACAAATAAGGAAGTGATGTATAGTGGCGTATGCACTGCAAATACTAATACAGACCTTGAACTGCCTTCCATAATTATTCAAACTAATAGTTCAGATGTGTTCTTTGGCTTCAAAAAATACAGGGTTTTTTCTTTAAAAAGTATCAAACCATAATTAAAAAAAGAACAAAATCCAACCTTTAATTCAAATGCTTTTATTCAGTGGGAAAAATCCCACATTAAGAAATAATTATTTTACATCAAATCATGTGTGCCACAATTATTAACCCCCTGATGTTAATACTTTGTACAGCCGCCTTTTACCAACAAAACAGCAGCTGATCTTCTCCTTTAAATCTTCCACAAGATGAGAGAATACAGACAGAGGGATCTAGAACCGTTCCTCTCTGTACAATCTCTCTAAATATATATATATATATATATATATTTTTAGAATTTTAGTGTGAGTAGCTTCCACACCAAAAAAAAAAAAAAAAAAAAAAAAAAAAAAAATCTATATATACATATTAACCAGGGTGCCAATAATTATGGGGCGAGGCAGTGTAATTAGAAATACTAAAACTGTCTATAAACTATTGATTTATTCATTATTATTCATTCGTCGAAGTGATTAATCTCAATAGAGTTAAGAGGAAGCTGGAGCCTATCTCAGCTGACTGTAGAAGAATGCATGGTTCACTCTAAAGTGCTCACCAGTCCATTGCAGGGCAAACACATGCACAAACATTCACATTTACATTCACAGCTCGGAGAAATTTGGAAGCGCTAATTATCCTAATGTGCATGTCTTTGGACTGGAGGAGGTAACCCGGAGAAAACCTAGGCAAGCATGGGACTAAAACCCATGACCTTCTTGCTTTAAGGTGTACTGTTAACCACTATGCCACCATGCTCTTCATATTTAATACAGTATATAACAAAATACTGCCTGTGCTAAGCCACTTTACACACCAGAGAAGGTATGTATAGGACAGCCGTTACCTAGTTGTGCAGGGGCACTCCGCCTTCACCCTGCTGAGATAGGCTCCAGCATCCCTGTGAAACCAATCAGGATTAAGTGAGTCAGTGAGTAAATGAGTAACTGAATTAAAAATATCCTGTATTAAATTGATATACTGTATCCAAGCACATCAGGCATGTATTCCCAATGTCCTAATGCAGCAAATCATTGTGAGAACAAAAGACTGAGAAATGGGAGTCCACACTAAACAGATGGTTCTGGGAGTCACAGGTGATTTGAACATTAATTATTACTCTTTTTGGAATGAACTGGGAGAGTGCGCGTACTGTGCTTATAATGTTGGTTACACCAGCAACACAATGAAACTTGTTTGACAATCTGTTTGTGTTCAGTATGACTGAATATAATATTTTCGCTGGCCAATATATTAATAATCTCCAGGACTTGCAGGAAAACACAGTTGATCCCTGTAATATACCTACCCGGTCTCCGAGGTCCCTCTGAAATGTTCCCGTAGCTGAAAAGCCCAGGGCAGTCAGTACTTGAACATCTGGTGGTACCTGGTTGAAGTGTTGGGTATGTGGACGTAGTGTCGGCTCAAGGTCCTGCACAGCTCCATAAGAAAAACTCCTGGTAGCTAAAAACAGCTTTTAAGTCTCTGTGTACAAAGCTGTGTGGGCTTCAAAGATGAGTTCTCTCCTAAGTGCATCAGCTGTAGTTTATTCTACGATGAGTACACATGCCAGTTATTGAATTATTAAATAAGTCATTAAGCCACAATTATGATTACAAAATCAAAGCCAGTCTCCGAGACCATATCATGGATCGGCAAAATTTGAAAGAAAAAACAAAACAAAAAAACCCAGAAGAAATAAAAACCCAGCACCCACGATCATCATGCTGAAGGCAAGAAGTAAGTCCCATAGTCATGCTTCCCACAATTTCCCTATTTGTATGTTTCAGGGGAGGAACCCGGAGAATGCACAGTAAGCCTACATGGACCCAAGTGGATTTCCACACAGACAGAAGGCTGAGCTCAGGATAGAACTGAGCACTCTGGAGGTTCGTGTTAGTGACTGTAGCACTCTGTAGCACCCTTTGCAAAATTTAACAAGCATGTAAAATGTGAATAAGAACTGATGTAGGCTCGTTTTAAATAATAGAAATAAAAGACGTGTTTTTGTGCATTGGATTAGTTAACAATGCTCAGATTAAGCCTGACTGTTCACGGTACATAAATATCAGTGAACAATAACCATTGTGTGATTCATCAATCTGTGGTTGTGTGCTGCCAGTGAGTCAATGATGAGAGAGTGGGAGCGAGAGAGAGAGAGCGAGAGAGAGAATATTTTGAGGTGGTACATTGGCTGCTGTCCAGTCACTAATAATAATAATAATAATACAGTCACTAGTCTCTGTTCAGTAGCGAATACTTTATCATTTGTGGGCAAAGCAAATATACAAGGACAAAGGGCAACTCACTGCAGTAAGGGCTCAGCGTATAAGCACACAATATCCAACCATATGTTCATGCTGTTGTTTTTGGTCGGGCATTCTGAAAGTCAGGGACGTTGCACAGAAGTTGATGCCACCACCAACAGCCAGAAAGCAACGTGTAAATACAGTACATAATTCCCTGGTTGTTCAGGTTGGCAGATGCATTAAATATAGAGGACGACAAAATATTAATATTAAACTGAAAGCTTTGAGCTCTGCTTGTGAAGCCAAATTTCTTCTCTGAACAAGGTTAAAGTAGACATTTTATTAGTAATTCAGCAGTTTTGCACATACAGTTACTGCACAGATAAGTGTGTGTGTGTGTGTGTGTGTGTGTGTGTGTGTGTGTGTGTGTGTGTGTGTGTGTGTGTGTGTGTGTGTGTGTGTGTGTGGAGGGGTAATTAGAGTTATAAACAGCAACTTGAAAAAGTATCATGGTACTTTTAGAATGTTGTAAAATATACTGTAAAGTTTTGGTTGGGAATTAATTTGAATAGTTTCATTTATCATTGATGGAGTTCATAAATAAAAGAGCTGCACTGGAATGAGACTGGATCACCATTTTAAATACAAATCGATCATGCATTCAAGTTCATGCTCGGAACATACGGTAACCACATGAACCTCACAAAAGGTAAAACTGCACGTGGACATTTCAGCATTAGCATCACTTTGCTTAAAGTGGGTGAGGATCCTGGGAAAGGTTGATCATATTAGGCCAGCCTTAAAAATATCTTTGATGGCGGTAACATGGCAGGTTGAGCCGAAATTGTACATAAAAACCCCAGCTGGGCACTCACAGATGCAAAAAATAAATAAATAAAAATACAGTGGTACCTTGACTTATGAAATTAATCTGTTCTGAGGGCGAGCTTGTAAGTCAAAATGTTCATGAGATAAAACAAAAATTCCCATCGGAAATAACAGAAAACCAATTAATCCGTTCCAGCCCCCTCCAAAACTCATATAACCTGCCACAAACACATATATTTCACCTAATATATCAAAGATAAACATGTAAAAACAATAAATATTTCATAGTAATAATTATTGTACATTAACATTAATAATTGTGGGGCCGGTGGCGTAGTGGTTAGGGTGCTGCGCTCATGATCGGGAGGTTGTGAGTTCGAATCCCACTGAGACCCTCACTGTGCTAAGATCCCTGGGCAAGGTCTCAACCACAAGTGTGCCCCTGTTCACCCAGCAGTATAAATGGGGACCAGTAAAAATATACTGGGAAGGTAACCTGCGATGGACTGGCATCCCATCCAGGGGGAGTTGAGCTCCTGGTTGCTTCATACCATGGAAACCGGGAATAAGCACCGGCCTGATGAGCCACGAGGCTCGGGTGTAAAATCCCCAAAACCCAAACATTAATAATAATTACTAATAAATAATAATAAAACAAGAATAAACAAGAAGTCAACTAACCCTTCCGATCATCGACTGCTGCGAAGATGTCCCGTGGGCAGGCATGAGGTGGTGTGTAACAGAGAAGGAGGAGGAGGAGAATGAAGTGTAATTGCACATCTTCTACAATAGGTGGCAGTGGTGCTCTCATTGTGTTCCTAATGGTGTAAGGAAAAAGCACCGAGCAAACGATATGAAGTGCAGTAAACACTATTTATAGTTGCGCGTGGGGCGCTGGGGGAAAATAATAGAGAAGCACTGCACAAGGAGTTTTCGGAGCACGGAGGAATACACACGGAAGAATAAAAGGCCATTTCCCTAGCAGAGCTCTTAAATCAAAATTTTGCTGGTTGGATGGGGAAAATTTTTGGTGGATCAAAGCTCGTATCATGGAAAATTGGTTATAAACGTCATGTGTATGTCAAGGTATCACCGTATACCGGCCAGTTGTGTTGAAAAAAACGTGTGTGTGTGTGTGTGTGTCCCGTATAGCACCGTACTAAAAAGTGACCGAAGTGAAATCAGTATCAACCGCGCCTTGTGATTGGTCAATTTCACCAGTTCGGTGAAACAGCGATTCACATTGGCCAGTACTGTCTTAACAACAAAGGCAGAAAGCATGATGGAAGGGGACCATGATGAGGCAAAAGAAAAAAAAAAGTTCTCTGTCACTACTAATAAATTAATTAATGCTTTTCAAATTGAGCAACACGTTTGTTTGTAGTGATAACCTTGTGGAGAGTGGGACTCGAACCCCCAACCTTAAGATCAGCGATCCAGCACCCATTACCACTAGACCACCACTGTACCCAAGAATTAAAAGAATAATCTTTGATATTCAGTATGTTGATTTCAAATATAAGAGATTTATTTCATTCTATTGTGTTTACAACATCACATTTATAATATAGCATGGCATGATGTATGAAAAAAATTTCCCCGCGAATCCCGAGTGGCCGGCACAGGCAAAAAATAAATAAATAAATAAATAAAATTCCTCCCTCCCGGGTGAATCTTTTTTTTTTTTTTTTTTTTTTTTATCATTTTATTGCCAACAAAGAATTTTTTAAGCCTGGCCTTACCATCACAGTCTACATGCTACAAGTAGAAGGTCGAGAATATAAAGCTCTCTGCGGGAATGTTCCAGGTTGTAGTGCCCCTGTCTGTGATATCATCACAGAGTAAGCAGGTCAAAGTGTGACGTTGTGTCATAAAAAACAAAGGGACACAGGGCCCGGCCCCCGAAGGAGCACTGCGAGGTTCACTGCTCAAGGTTTCAAGCCACTGAGAGTCTTGTGGGGGAAACACACAGTGGATACAGCGTGGTCTCTCATAATTGAGAATAAGATGCAGCTCATAAAAGGAAATAAAAGGAGACGGACACCGGCCCTTTAACATTTTGCAGAGTGAACTGAAGGCGAGTCAGTGCGGGCTACGGCTCCAGGCTCACGTTATTGTGGAGTAGGAATGTGGTTATTTTAATACATTCTCTTGCCTTGCACTGCCTTAAACATGCCATGCTACACTTGACACTTCCTGGTCATCTTGCTGTCATACTGTCACTGGCTGCTGCAACTGTTGCTCACTATTTCAAAATGTCGCTGAGGAACTTCAATCGCTGTCGTTTTCGCACCACACTATTTCCGGGTTGAGATCTTTCATTCTAAATCGGGAGAGAGTACGATTATGTTTGTGAACCCTTCAACACCACAGCCGGGTAGATAATTGCTTCAAATGAGCCTCATAAGGGGCAAATCAGACCCCAAATCCTGCCGAGCACCCTGTATTCTGGGACCATTGTTAGGCTAAATGATAACTACAGAAACTGCATAGTTCCATCATGAAATCACATGACCATAACATGTTCAGTCACATGACAGTGCAGACTTTGAATACTCTGTACATTCATGATGGGATCTCAGGAGAACATTTATTTCTGTTCTTGTTAGCAATCACAGCCGAACATCATACACATGGTCAGTAGGTTCATGCTGCAACAGGTTCGATTGTATTACGTTAAAAACCGCCACGATTTTCATGGAATATTCCACATTACGCATGTTTTGGGTTCAGACCATTGGGCTCTAGAGTTCAGCAGGTGAAACGTGCTAAAGGCAATGCTAAATAAAGGCCGTCCACCAAATCATGTAACTGTGTGCATCTTCCATTGGAACAGGATTTGTTTTCAGTGCTTTTCACCGTTTTGGCTCAGAGGCCGTTAGCTGTAGTGTAAACAATAAAATTTTGGATGATTGTTTGGTACTGACGTCGATTTTGTGAACAGAATTCCTTTATATTATGTTTACGATGTTAACGCCTACACTTTGTTTTTTTTTGTTTTTTTGCCGTTGACTGCAGTGATACAAGCTGCACTATTTTATATATCAGCTGTTTCTGGAATTTATGTTTCCACCAAAAAATGTCCACCAAGTGTGTCCCAGAGTGTCCTAATTGCGAGATAGCAAGACAATCATTGCACTTGTCCCAGGTAAAATCAGTACAGATGATAGCTGGATAGGTTGGTGATAAATGGTAGGAGAATACCCACATGATTTCATTTCTGTGTATTTATGTACTGCACACTGTTATATCATCTGAGAGAAACTAGGCTTGATGGTTCTGCACGATCATCTTTGCACTGCGTATTAAATTACAAAACTACCGACTAGCGATGCGTTGGATCACAACATTTCTGTACGGTTTCAGTTGGGTTTTAAAACCGAAACCTGAAAGCGAGTCAGCATAAACAGCTGATGTACACCGTGTTTAATTTCATCAGTAGAATATTTATGTATGTCATACGTATGTAATGATATGTAATAAGTCATACAGATTTTAACGTAAATGACCATACAAAGAACAAACTTGGTAATTTTATTTTGTGGATTATGCGCATTGTGCTGAACTGCGGGGATTAGCACTCAAAAGTGATGCCAGCGCAGTGGGTGAGGTTGACGTCTCTTGTGGAAACCGTAAATCTTACATTTTAGTGTCTCTGAGGATGAGAATTCTGCCTGACATGAGCCTGACAGCAGGTCCAACCGGGCTTTCCTGTCGTCAGTTGGTTTAAAAACAAATACAGTTTTTTTTTTTTTTTTTTTTTTTCATTTACATGACTTCTGCGCTTGTTATTTGTGCGGCTCAGTAATGGCCGGTAATATGTACTGATGCACAGGACGGTGACAACGTTTGAAAATAGGTACGGACTGATTGTGCTGGAAGGAACCGCTGTTGATGCACAAGATCATTTTAAAGAGCTTTAAACATTTCTGACCACCTGAGTCACCAGCACTGAGAACACCCTGAATAATCTATAGTTATAGTCTTTCTCTCAAAGCCACAGCTAGACCCATGTTCAGGTTTTTATTCAGGACTTAACATGGCTGTCTGCGACAGCCGAGCCTGTACTAACAATACTTCAACATGAAGCTGCTGGAAATTGAGCTGAGATTTCTCTTTTCTTTCTGTTACGCCTCGTTTTGTGTGGTTGTTTATCTGCTACGTGACTGCTACATGCTGATATGGGAAAGTGCCGGTTTGGGGTGCAGTGTGGATTGTAGGAAGGTAGGAAGGTTAGATTCTTTAGGAAAACGTTTATTCACTTTTTTGTGCATCATTTCACATTAAGTATTCTGTTTAGTGCGGGAAAAGTATTCTGAGCTCCGATGGTTTAAAAAAAATTAAAATGTAAAAATTTCCCAAAATTGAATTTAACACATTTTAATTGCAAAATTGCAACCGAAACTGAAATCCAAAAACCGTGAAATTAGAAAATAGAAAAATTAGAAAAACTGGGACTGGAGGGTGTGGTCTGATTATCGTGGAAATGCACTCCTCAGCCTGCCTGGAAAAAACTATGCAGGGGAATTGGAGAGAAGGGTCCGACATATAGATGAACCTCGGATTCAGGGGGAACAATGTGGTTTTTGTCCTGGCCGCGGCACTCTCGACAATCTCTATACGCGCCATAGGATCCTGGAGGGAGCTGATTGGAATTTGCCCAATCTGTCCACATGTGTTTTGTGTATTTAGAGAAGGCTTTCAACCATGTCCCTCGGGTTCTCTTGTGGGGCGTACTCCGGGAGTATGGCGTTTCAGACCTGTTGCTACGGGTCATTCGGTCTCTATATAACCAGAGCCAGAGTTTGGACCGTATTGGGAACAACAGGTGGAATTTGTTTCTGGTGAGGGTTGGAGTCTGCCAAGGCTGTCCTTTGTCACCGATTCTGTTCATAATTTTTATGGACAGAATTTCTAGGCACAGCCGAGACGTTGAGGGGTTCTGGTTTGGTGGCCATGGGATCTCATCTCTGCTTTTTGCGGATGACGTTGTCCTTTTAGCTTCATCAATCCAGGACCTGCAGCTCTCATTGGTAAGATTCGCAGTCTGGTGCAAAAAGGCCGGGATGAAAAGCAGCATCTCCAAGTCTGAGGCCATGGGTCTCAGTTGGAAAAAGGTGGAATGCACCATCGGGGTCTGGAATGAGGTCCTGTCCCGAGTGGAGGAGTTCAGGTATTTTGGACTACAGTCATCCCTTGAATATCGCGGATAAAGTAGACCACACCTGGCCGCAATCTTCGAAAAACCGTGAAGTAGGAACGCCCCTCTCATTTCTACCTCGTTGTCTGATTTCTATATGTTTTTGCGTCTATACAATTTCAAGAAGTGTATATTAAATGTTACACAGTTATATGCATACGTAAATACTGTAGTGTATTAATATTTAAATAGAATTTATATATAAATACTTTAAGTACTGTACTCACCTCTGACAATAGCTCTTCTCCATGGTGCAGAACGTTCACAAACACTATAAGATCACATGTGCGAGGAATGTGCGAGGCAACAGCATCACGCGTCTAAGCCAATCAGCTTGCGAGATTGAGTTGAGTGGGTGGGAGGCAACAGCGTCACACGTCTAAGCCAATCAGCTTGCGAGATTGAGTTGAGTGGGTGGTCCCTGCCTGAACTGGGGAGGAGGGGCACTTCAGTCTGTCATTTGTAAACAATGGATGCAACATGCCTTGGGATGGGAAGGTCCCTGCCTTCCGCTTGCTTACATGCAAATTTCAGCGCAAATTTTGAACTTTTTATGAATGTATTAATGTATTTTATTCTTTATTGAAATACCGCGATGTACCGAGACCACGATGCTCAAGTCGCGAAGTGGCAAGGGATGACTGTATTGATCATGAGTGAAGGAAGGATGAAGTGAGAGATCGACAGGCGGATCGCTGCAGCCTCTGCTGTAAAACGGAGCCTGTACCGGTCCATCATGGTGAAAGGGGAGCTGAGCCACAAAGCAAAGGTCTCAAATTACCAGTCGATCTACATTCCAACCCTCATGTATGGTCACAAGCTTTGGGTAGTGAATGAAAGATACAAGCAGCTGAAATGAGCTTGTGTGGGGGCGGGGCTCTCCCTCAGAGATAGGGTGAGAAGCTCAGCCATCTGGGGGGAGGTCGGAGTAGAACCACTGCTCCTCCGCATTGAACGAAGCCAGTTGAGGTGGCTCCCTGGTCTGGTGTTTTGGGCATGTCCGACCGGGAAGAGACCCTGGGGTTGATCTAAAATATGCTGGAAGGATTATCTCACCTGGCTGGTCTGAAAAAGCCTCCATAACCTGACCTGGATTAAGCTGATGATGATGATGATGATGATGATGATGATGATGATGATGATGATGATGATGAATTTCAGAACCGAACAGCTCTAGTATGACTGTATAGCATACAGTACATCTGATAATGAAGTTTTGGGAAAATCTTCTGTCCATCCTCCTTCATTCAGAACTAGCTCCCTCATTCTCTTATTTGCCAAACCACTTATTGCTACTAGGGCCGTGGGGAGCTGGATCCTACCTCAGCTGATACTGGTTGAAAGCGGGGTACATCGTCAGACTATGACAAAGCAAAGCTAGATTTTGAGTAATAATTACCTTACCTGTGTATGTCTTTGGACTATCTGAGGAAACCCAGATCATGGGAAGAACATGAAAACTGCCAGGGAATCAGACCCAGGACCTCCTTGCTGTGAGTCAGAGGTGCTAACCACAACACCACTGCCAAAGCTAGCTAGAGAGCGAACATGAGGTGCTCAAATTCATGCTAATATCCGTGTTTTGTTTCTTATGTGGTTCTTGGGCACTGTTACTGGATGAGACAATTACAGTGAGAGCCAAAGGCAGAAAAGAAGGCTTTTACTGCAATTAGGTGTTTTTCTCTCATTAACTAAATACGTCATCACTTTCCCACCAAATTATGTAAATAAGAAACAACATTATAAAAGCTTACAACCATCAGTTTTAAACTTGGTGGAAAGAAGTCAGAGGTGTTCAAGTTGCATAATAAGCTTTTAATGGAAATTAAATGCTCTTGACATGGTTTTCAGTGTGTTTGATTTGTTTGCTTGTGTACACTCTGATCTCCCGCTGAGTACTTTAATGAGTAATGCTCCATGTATCTCTCCAAGACCTGCTATATGTGAGTAGATTCGAACCATCAGAGCTGCTTAAGAGCACTATGAGCATCGGTGTGTGAGCATTTGCTCTGAGGGTTGTCAATCACACATCATCGACTGCCAGACAGGCAGCTTTCGCGTACACCACACACAAATGTCTCAGTCTCGCTTTTGTTTCTCTCTTTCTTTTATTCTATTATACCAGGAGCAGACTGAGGCTGATTGTAAAATTGAATTAATAATTGATTTGCTCCAGATGCATATCTGTGAAGTTATTGCACAATGTGAGTGTCTGGTGAGGTGGGTCTTATACTGTAGTGAGGGTTTTGATACACGGGGGGGTATAGGGACAGCCAAGAAGAACTACAGTCGACCCTCTACTTACGAAAGCCTCTGAATACGAAAAATCCAGGTTATGAAAAACATTTTCCTAAATTGATGTCCTCTTTCTACAAAAACAACCTCTTTTTATGAAAAGAGCCATACGCGCCATTCAAAAATTAAACTGCACCATTCACGAATTCAAACAATACGAGAGTTGCTCTCTCATTGGCTGTCTCCCAACATCCCACCCCCCTGGCCTTCCATTAGCCAGGAGGTAGTGGAACTGTACCCATACTTCCTGCATTCATACTTCCTGTTTGTCACACGCGTGAAGCAGAGTTGAACAGGAATGTTTGCTCATGAGGTTTATTTGAGATTGTTCATTGCAGTGTTATATTTCGTTATCCATCATGGACCCGGAAAATACAGAAAAGCGGAAATACAAGGACGGAGGCGGTTATTTCGGCATGATATTGAAGCAGAAGGAGGCATGAAAACAGAGTGCTCCGTGGGACAAGACCACCGATCTCGCCAGGAAGCAAGTTGATATTGAATCAGGACCTCTGATCTTTCAAACAGGTACTGTAATTCCGCTTTAAATACAACATCTCGTCCATTTAAACATTTAAGCACAATTGCTCTGTCGGCTGTGCGCTGCGTGTGGGCGGAGCCCGCATTCGGCAAAACACACCAGAGAGAGAGAGAGAGAGTTTTGAGTGTGTGTGTGTGTGTGTGTGTGTGTGTGTGTGTGTGTGTAAGAGAGAGAGAGAGAGAGAGAGAGAGAGAGAGAGAGAGAGAGAGAGCGAGAGAGAAAGATAGAGAGAGAGACAGTGGTGTGTGTGTGTGTGTGTGTGTGTGTGTGTGTGTGTGTGTGTGTGTGTGTGTGTGTGGGTGTGTGTGTGTGAGTGTGTGTGTGTGTGGGTGTGTGTGTGTGTATGTGTGTTAATAAAAAATGTTTAATAATGGTTTAATTAATAAATATGTAAATAAAATGGTTTAATATGTTAATAAAATATTTAAATGGTTTAATAAATAATTTTCTTTTACTTTTAACACATATTTCATACAAAATTGGTGTACTTTTATCATTTTTAAAGGGTTTATGGGGTAGTCTTGGGAGCCTTGGAACGGATCACACGTCTTACATGTAAAATGCACCTCTACTTACGAAAACGCCAGGTTACGAAAAAGGCACTGGAACGGATTAATTTCGTAAGTACAGGGTCGACTGTAGTATTTTTCTTTTATTAACTTACTTTAGAAAATTAAACAGGAAAATATTTCAGTAATTTAGGTAGTACTCTCCATTTACTTGTCTTTAATCCAGTTTATAGAATTGTGCAGGTGAAAGCGGCAGCTCAGTTCTATCATCCACATTTCTGATGAGTGGCCTTGAACCTTAACCACTGAGACACCGCTCTCCCAACAGCATAAGACAATGTACCCACTAGTGCAGTGCTTCTCAATTATTTTCTGTGGTGCCCTCCCTTGGAAGAAAAAAACACCCCCCCCCCCCCATCATCACCTCATGAGCAACTATAAATAGTATTATTTGTCTATAAAATTGTTATTAGTAAACATCTGTATAATAACATTGTATCTTTATTCACATTAAAAACAAAAAGAAAGAAATATGGTTCAACGTACAATAAAGAAAAACTTCATTAACATTGTTTTTTCAATCTCTAATAGAAAAGATTTAAAGTGCACCAATATGCCTGGTATTAAAAAAAAAACACACACTTATTTAAACTCATTCAACTTATATTACGATATATGATATTCGTATGTGTGAATATCTCCGTCTCTCTCCACCTTTCTCTTTGTTCCTGTTAGAAACTTTCTTATGTTGTTTCTTGAGGGGTTGTTTACTGCACTTCATATTGTTTGCTCATGTGAAAAACCGCTGCACCATAGCACGACAATGAGAGCGCCACTGCCAACTACTGGAGTGGATGTGCAATTACACTTAATTCTCGTACACAATTTCAGAAAAGCATGTTCCCCAGGGTCGTACGTGCTCCCCCTGGCATCCCCCCCCCCCCCCCCTTCCCGGCATCATATCGACACGCTCCACTATTTGAGAAGCACTTCATGAGTGATAATCATATTTTACGGTCACTATATGACCCAAAATGGACGAGACAGTACCGGACCACAAAGTACCATATGCAGGCCTGTGAAACTGAAGAAAGTCTTATCCACTTTATTTTTCAGCATAACTTTGATCAAAAGATATAAATCTTTGCTTTTTATTTAATGACTTATAAATTTGTCAGTCAGCACAAAAACATTTTATATTTCCAATTTACTTTTCCCACACCAAATAAAAGCAACAGACCACCTTCCAAACAAAGTCATACATGAACAGGGAGACATGAAAGGAATCCATTTGATTGAATATTTCCCAAAGGAGTATGCGGCTGTGATTGGTTGGTGTTTTTAATGGATTAAAGTGACCACAGATGACAGACAAAGCTTTTTCAGATCTCACAAACTATCAATTGCTGTCTGGGTGCAAAGTTCAATTCAACCAACAGGACAGTTTGTTTATAACTTCGACCGTTATGAACCCAGACTTTAACTGACAGGATTGCACACATTCCCAGGTCTTATATATACCTGTGCATACATTAGAGGGGAGTTCCCCAAGTAAGAAGCTGTCCAGGTCTTAAAGGTGCACCAGGTGAATTTAAATTAACATTACAAAAAAGGAAAGGGTCTGCTTCGCAGCAATAAGATACTGGGTTTCAGACTTTGGCTCAGGTGTGTCTGTGTGTTAGATTCCTCCAATGAATTCCTCCCATGGTTCCCTTTCCCAGCTGGGGGTGGGCCTAGTGTTTCCCTCCGAGTGTCTTAGACCGTCCCCAAAATACACGGTTCAGTAAGAGGTGGGAGACTAGCACTGCATCTCATGTAGAGGGCGTGTGCATGCCCTCACCCCTCCCTGGTCGATCGTGGTCATGTGAATGGGAAGGTAATACTTGATGGGTGGGAACTGAATACGACTCGGGAGTAAATGGGGGAATATAAAAAATTACATTCATCCCTATAGATAAACCAGTGTTGTGTCTCAAATGAAGTGATTCCATGGTATAATACTTTAGGATGTTACTGAAAATTAACACTGACTGGTTCTCCTGTGGTGCTTGATTACTAAAACTATATAAAAGTCCGTTTTGCATTCCAGGAATTTGGGCATGTGAGCTTAGTGCATACTTCTGGATATGAAGTCAGGGATATGGCAGGATGTGTTCCAGAGAAGTGGAGCTCAGAAACGTGTTTATTTGAGATATTTGTGACATTTTACAGTTTGACTCGAAAAAATCTCGTGAATGTGTTTTAATCTGCAGCATGTGCAGTACATACGCTATTCAGGCAAGTGCGTGAACAATTCCGTTTGCATTGCCATGGCTTCTGCACTCCCGTAAGGTCACGCGGCAGTCAGGCTGCTCAAACTCAGGCTCCTCTACTTCCGTCTATACTTTCACCTGTGTGCAGCGGTCAATGGTAGTTGATGAATCACAGGATAAATAATGTTCCTTTGAGGATAGTTTGGGACGCATGGAGGTGTAGTGGTTAGCATTCTCACAAAACAACACCGTGTCCCAGGGAGGGCGTTTCTATGTGCCGTCCGTATGTTCTTCCCATGTGCGGGTTCCCTCTGGATGCACTGGTTTCCACGCACGGTCCAAAGACATGCACATTAGGTTAATTAGATGTTAAGGATTGGCCCAAGGTGTGAGTGTAAGCGGCTGTGTGTGGGTTTGCCCTTTGATAGACTGATCAGCTGTTCAGGGTGCATTCACTGTGAGTAAGCTGAGATAGGCTCTAAAGAAAAGGAGTAAGGAGGGCAGGGGTGGCCCGGTGGTAAGGTGCTGGATTACAGAGATTCTAAAGTTGGGGATTCAAGCCCCCCTATCAGTGGGTTGTCACCACTGTCCCCCCAGTGCTCTACCTGGGTTATCAAAGGCCGGCCGTGTCTCTCACTGTCTGTGGTGTGAGGTTCATGTAAAAGAACCATTGCTGACTTTTGTAAGGAGAGCTGCATAACCGTCAGTGTGTTTCTGCCCTGCGATGGCCTGGTGCGCTGTCCGGGGTGTCCTCTGCCCTCGCCCGGAGTCGACTGAGATGAGCACCAGCCTCCCCGTGACTCTAATTAGGATTAAGCGGTTCAGAAAATGAATAAATGAGCGATAAGACCCTATTGGAGGATAAAGAGAACATAGACAAGGAAGGAATGGGTTATTTACATTCAAATATTCTTGCTGTATGTGATGAGATTCATTTATAAGAGAATTCCCACGTTTACTTGTGACTACTTGGGATAAACTGATGCACATGTGGATCAAAAACTGGGACCATAATGCAGCACCTCAACTCCCTCACACATTTAATTTTCAGATTCCTAAAGAATAAAAGTGTGCAAGATAACAAAAACCAAACAAGCACAGCAACGGTTCAACTAACAGTAAACAGATAGGCGTCTCGGCGTGACGGGCCCAGGAGTATTATTTCATTTCCCCGTTTTTTCCTCCAAATTCCTTGTTTTTTTCCGACGCCAGGGCTCAACGCAGCTTAATGGATTGCTGTGAAGTTAAACAGAAAGTCAGACGGGGTTGTCTGCTGCGTGTTTCTTGCACTGCCACATAACTACAGCCTGTTTTCCCAGCATGCTCTATTTGCTCAGGGCACCTCGAGCTCCTAGCAGGTAGCCATTAATATTTCAGAACAGGGTTGTTTGGGTTCAGTGGGGACGTCATTAAATGGAGAGGAAAAATGTGCTGAATGAAAAACCGGTCACTGGGCCACTAATGCAGGAAAGCACCTGAAGGCCACCGAGGGAAACTCATCACAGACGATGTTTTATCATGATCAAACGGGAAGCGAGAAAAATGGCGACTTAATGTCGGATGTTGAGTACAGGCGGTGTTCAGAGTACATGTGTAACTTGGAAAGAGCATCAAAAAAAAAGCACGACTGCTCACGAGGGAGCGGGGACATGGCGCACGCTTCGAAAGCGCCGGCTGACAGAATCAGGGAGGAAATATTGCTTGGTGTGAGAGAGGAAATGACATTACTGCATCTGGCTGTGGTGTGGTATTATGATTATTATCATATATATTAGTGTGCTTTGGGATATGGCTGTGAGCTGCCAGTGATGGAGTTGGAGCTGGATTAATCGACCCATGTCACGCTGCTGTGGCGCTCCATGATGCTGTGCAATGGCTGATAAACAGGCACTGGGGACTTTAGCTTACAGAGATCGAGGGCATTCGGAGTGGGCAACACGCCAGCCTGTATTTGGAAGCCGGGTAAAGGCACCTCACAATGAACAAACAGTGCACTGGGGGAACAAACAGAGCCCTCCTGAGTCGTGTACACGAGCCCGCAGTGACTCCGCATCACTCGGGTTTGTTTTCGGAAGCTTTGTAAAATCCTGATACGTTGATTACGCCGCACTGGGTTACGTACTGTGAACAGAGCTGGCACGTATTTACGCCGAGTGAAGATACAAACAGAGATTTTCAAAACCTTCTCCTCCTATTTTTATTCTTTCTTTCATAACCTTTATGTCTGCATCAAATTTTGCAAAAGGTAGAAGCAGAAGTTATACTTCTAGAAGATGATAAAAAAAAAAACCCCACCCAGCTTGAACTTGTTAGAAAGGCAATTAATCTTTGCCATCCCATGACTTGACGGGAGACGTGCAGATGATCATATTTACCCTCCGGACGTTTCGCATTACAGTAGCTACCTTGACTTATGAGTGTTTTTAATAACAAATTTTCCATGATACGAGCTTCGATCCACCAAAAATCTGTCATCCAACCAGCAAAATTTTGATTTACGAGCTCTGCTGGGGAAATGGCTTTTCCGGGCCGTTTAGCCTCGTATTCTTCCACGTGTATTCCTCTGTGTTCCGAGAAACTCCTTGTGAAGTGCTTCTCAATTATTTTCTGTGATGCCCCCTATAAGAAGACCCCCCCCCCCAGCGTGCAACTATAAATAGTGTTTACTGCACTTCATATCGTTTGCTCGGTGGTTTTGCCCTACATCATAGAGGACACAGTGAGAGCGCCACTGCCATCTACTGTAGAGGATGCACAATTACACTTAATTTGAGTATAGTATAACAAAAGGCATGTTCCTCAAGGTGATATATGCCCATCCTGACATCACACTGTGCCCCCATTGGGGGGGGGGGGGGTGTCCCACTATTTGAGAAGCACTGGCCTTTTGGGAGCTTACCATGAGCGTTTCCTCGCTGGCATTGCACATGCATGAAATTCTCCTCCTCCTCCTCTGTTATGCACCACCTCACGCCTGCCCACATGACATCTTCACACCCACATGACAGCTTTTGCCACAGTCAATGATCGGAAGGGTTAGTCGGTTGATTGTTTATTCTTGTTTTATTATTATTTATTATTAATTGTTATTAATGTTAATGTATAATAATTGTTCAACAATCCAGAGAAATGGAGAGTGTGGAAAAGAGGTGAAGAAGCGTGTGCAGGCAGGTTGGAATGGTTGCAGAGAAGTGTCTGGTGTGATGTGTGATAGGAGGGTATCAGCAAGAATGACAAGAAAAGTGTACAAGACGGTGTTGAGGCCAGCGATGTTGTATGGTTTAGAAACAGTGGCACTGAGGAAAAGACAGGAGGCAGAGCTGGAGGTAGCAGAGATGAAAATGTTGAGGTTCTCTCTGGGAGTAACGAGGATGGACAGGATCAGAAATGAGCACATCAGAGGGACAGCACATGTAAGATGTTTTGGAGACCAAGTGAGAGAGGCTCAGTTGCGATGGTTTGGACATGTACAGTGGAGGGATAGTGAGTATATCAGTAGTAGGATGCTGAGGTTGGAACTACCAGGCAGAAGGCCCAGAGGAAGACCAAAGAGAAGATTTATGTATGTGGTGAAGGAGGACACGAAGGTCGTTGGCATATGAGAAGAAGACGCAGAGGATAGGGGGAGATGGAGGCAGAAGATTTGCTGTGGCGACCCCTGAAGGGAACAGCCGAAAGGAAAAGAAGAAGATTAATGTTAATGTGCATGTATTATTATTATTATTATGAAATATTTATTGTTTTTAAACGTTTATCTTCAATATATTAATCAGATACGTGTTTGTGTCAGGTTATATGAGTTTGGGAGGGGGTTGGAACGGATTATTTTGTTTTCTATTATTTCTGAATTTACTAACCTAAACTTTGACTTCCGAGCTCGCTCTCAGAACGGATTAATTTCGTAAGTCAACGTACCACTGCATGCAGTTTTTTCCCTTCCTGCTACCTGAAGGTTGTCTGTCTGTTGTCTGCCTTTCATTTCCTGTAGTTAAAGAAGTATCATCAGGAACAATGAAACTTCATTCGCCTGTGACGGTACAGGTCCGATCTACCCCACTGCAATCAAGCTCATTAACAAGGTGTAATTCCACTTGACATTACAGGGACTATGCGGCGACTGAAATTATAACGAGTCACGATCCAAAACATCTGGAGTTTTTTATGTTCCCTGGCTTTTCTGTTTTGGTTAAAGCACCACTGTTTGTCGTGCGCCGCATTCTGCTGCGTAACAGAGAATAGAAAACAGATGCCATGTCAGGACCTAGATGTAATTTGCAATTATCTAGAGGCTTCTGATGTTATGATTTAGGTTCTGCCCATAGTAGGAACATGATTTAAAGCTGCTATCAGGCCTGTCACTTAAATTATGCTTACAGCAGCTTCATTATGCTGGGAAAGGAGGCGTATATGTGTGTGTGTGTGTGTGTGTGTGTGTGTGTGTGTGGGGGGGGTAATTTAAATACTTTTCTGCTCCTACACTCTCATGCAGTGCACTTCAATGAAGTAAAAGGGGTGAACTGAACCGTTTACTTCTTTAGTTTTACACACACACACACACACACACACACACACACACACACACACACACACATGAAACTGAAAATAATTAGTGCATCACAAAAGGTTTGAGGACATCAGGTTTTTTTTTTTTTTTTTTTTTGGTTCTACGATGTGCTAAATGGCATATTTCACATTTTTCAGAGCCGTGTATATAATATACAATCTTGTTTGAAGGATGTGAGAATTAACAGGACAATCATTCATCCATGCATCACGACGTAATTACCTCGAACTCGGTCACCACAGAATGAAGAGATGTGTTTAATAGAGGTCAAAACAATTCGCAATGAATATAGACTCATCCGCGTGGAACACATCGCACTGCCACTCGCAATATAGATCATTCCACAGCTCCTATATTCGCCTCTGAGAATCTGCTCGGTTGAGCCTGACGTGGCTGTTCGGAGCGTCTCAGATGAAGCTCGGCGTAAATATTAGCCTGGAGTGTGTTTACAGTGAATACTGATGGACCCGATAATTTACTGACAGAATTGGTTATTTATTACAGGTTTCCTCACGCAATGAAAGGAATGACAGAAACGGGCTTTATGGTGATTAACGCGTCCACCTCACAGCAAGCTTCTGGATTTGATTCCTGGACTTGGGCGTGTCTATGTGGAGGCTGCATGTTTCCCTGCTTTCTGACGAGGGTTTTCTCCAGGTACTCCGGTATCTCCCACAGTCCAAAGGTCTACACAACAGGCTAACTGGTTATTCCAAATTGCCCCAGAGTGAGTGTAACTGGTTGTGTGTACGGTCAGGTGAGCTCTTCAGGGTGTACCCTGCCCTCACGCCCATGACCCAAGCAGGATTAAGTGGTTCAGCAAATGGGTGAGTGATGAGTGGCACAAAGTGTGGGTGCTATTTATCATGATTTGCTTCATACAGGATCAGAAATGAGTATATCAGAGGGACAGCCCACGTAAGATGTTTTGGAGACAAAGTCAGAGAGGCTAGATTGAAATGGTTTGGACATGTACAGAGGAGGGATAGTGAGTATATTGGCAGTAGGATGCTGAGGTTGGAACTACCAGGCAGAAGGCCTCGAGGAAGACCAAAGAAGAGATTTATGGATGTGGTGAAGGAAGACATGAAGGTCGTTGGAGTCAGAAAAGAAGATGCGGAGGACAGGGTGAGGTGGAAGCGGATGATTTGCTGTGGCGACCCCTGAAGGGAGCATCCGAAAGTAGAAGAAGAAGCTTCATATAAAACACACTGATATTTTAATGCAATGGATCAAACTGTACGAAGACAACGAGCCAGAATTTTATATGATGGGAATAATAACTCGAGAGCTTCCAAAACCATCCAGTTCCAATGATGACATTTTTATTTAAACAACACAGCCAATGATATTTCGATAGTAACTGAATTGGTTTTAACTTTATCTTTTATTAGTGTCACAGGGATCAACCCGGGCCCACAGAAAAAGTATAAAAAAAAAAAAAAAAAAATAGCATGCAACTCAAGAGCTTCAGTCCACTTCATCTCAGGACACAGCCAAGAAAACATGCATCAAAGTTATTAAACAAATCCACAAAATCAGCTACAGTGGATAATCTGAAAAAATGGGACATCTCATATTCCCAGAGACTTAAAGAGCAAGAGTACTAAGAGAGCACAAACCTCCACCAAGTCATACAATTTAGGTACACAGCACCCCTGTTGGAACCAAACATACTACACATTTCCAAAACATGGAATTTCCGATGTCTGTTAATAAAAATTTAAGCTGCCAGGGCATACGGAATCTGGATCATGGCAGAGGCAGAGCAGTTTCTCATAATTGTACCCTGTATACGAAACAAGTTCTTCTTACGAAACGTGCCAAAGGCACCATTCAAACATGCCATTTAAACATTCAAACAATGCACAAGTTGCTCTCTCATTGGCTGTCTCCCAACATCCCGAACCGCTGGCCTTCCATTGGCCTCATATTGGCCAGGAGGGAGCTGAATCTCCATTGTACTGTACCTATAATGCTTGTTTGTCACACGCGTAAAGAAGAGATGTACTGTTGGTTCGTGAGTTTTTTTCTGAAAGTGCTGACTGCAGCTTATTTTTCGTTTTTTAAGTTGTTTAACTCAGTAAATGTTTAATAAATGTGGCGCGCTCCAACGAACGTGGGCAAAACGCGGCTCATGCGGACCTCCGATCCCCGGCACATTCGCGACCGACACCGGAGCCCCCGAGACGGGGCACGGTTCATCCAGACCTCCGATCCCTCAAGCAAACAAGTGAATGTTGAGTACTAAACAGTGTTCAAAGCGTACTTGCCCGCTTGACAGATCGGCGGTCAGGACAAGCCGCGTTCCACCCCAAAATCTCTTGTGTCGGCCGCGGCGCTGCCCGCACTTGGCGGAGCGCATCACAAATGTTTAATAATGTTTAATATTGTTTGGTTAATAAAATAATTGGTTAATAAAAAATGTCTAATGTTTAATGTTTAATATTGTTTGGTTTGGTTTATAAAAAATGGTTAAAAACAAATGTTTAATTATGTTTTAATAAATAAATATGTTAATAAAATGGTTGAATCTCTTCTTTTCCTTTCGGCTGTTCCCTTCAGGGGTCGCCACAGCAAATCATCCGCCTCAATCTCACCCTACGTGGCACGTGATTCAAATTTAGCCAATGGTTGAAGCTTTTGTTTCTCCCTCCTGCTGATTTTTTGCGGATGATGTGTGCACCTCTTGTTTTTTCCTTCGCACACCTGTCATCAAGGTGATTGCTTGAATTGTGAGTACACATTTTTGTGTGTTTTTAATTATTATTTAAGCCCTATGATGTCACTTAAATGACCTGCATCTTCTCTAGCTTCTGTTAAGGAGCGTAAGCATTTAATTTATTAATAAATATTATCATAGTACAAAATATATAGTTATAATAAAGTTTTTACTTAATCATTACTATATTTTACTGCATTATTACTGTATTAATGAGTAAGACTGTCAATAGAATGTGTTTAACAAGCATATTTTATGTATGTAATATCATATATAGGGTTTTAAAACCATGTCAATAACTCAGCCAGAAGGGTCGGAACCGAACCATCACGAACAATGGAGGCGTACTGTATATATAAATGTATATATATCTTGATGAGAAGCATTGCCTGATGTGCACCATGGCTCGCTCAAAAGAGCTGTCTGAAGACCTACGATCAAGAATTGTTGATTTGTATAAAGCTGGGAAAGGATACAAAACCATCTCTAAAAGTCTGGATGTTCATCAATCGACAGTCAGAGAAGTTGTCTACAAATGGAGAGAGTTTGGCACTGTTGCTTCTCTCCCAAGTGGCCGTCCACCAAAGATGACGCCAAGAGTTCAGCGCAGAATACTCAGAGAGGTAAAAAAAAAAAACCCTAGAGTGTCTGCAAAAGACTTACAGAAATCACTAACACTGTCTAATATCTCTGTGCACACATCAACTATATGTAAAACAATAGCCAAGAATGGTGTTCATGGGAGGACTCCAAGGAGGAAGCCACTGCTGTCTAAAAAAACATTGTTGCTTGTTTAATGTTCGCAAAAAGGCACTTGGACACTCCACAGAAGTTTTGGCAAAATATTTTGAGAACTGATGAAACCAAAGTTGAATTGTTTGGGAGGAACACATAACGTCATGTGTGGAGGAAAAATGAAACAGCTCACCAACATCAACACCTCATCCCCACCGTGAAGCATGGTGGAGGGTGCATCATGGTTCGGGGCTGTTTTGCTGCCTCAGGGCCTGGACAACTTGCAATCAATAATGGAAGAATGAATTCAAGAGTTTATCTGGATGTTTTGCAGGAAAACCTGAGGCCGTCTGTCAGACAGTTGAAGCTAAAAAGAGGATGGATGCTGCAACAAGACAATGATCCAAAACACAGAAGTAAATCAACTTCAGAATGGTTTCAGAAGAATAAAATACACGTTCTGGAGTGGCCAAGTCAAAGTCCAGACTTGAACCCCATTGAGATGCTGTGGCATGACCTCAAGACAGAGATTCATTCCAGACATCCCAGGAATCTGACTGAACAACAGCAGTTTTGTAAAGAAGAATGGACCAAGATTAGTCCTGATCGATGTGCCAGACTGATCTGCAGCTTCAGGAAGCGTCTGGTTGAAGTTATTGCTGTTGCTGGGGGGGCGCAAAATATTAAATGTGATGGTTCGGTTACTTATTCCTCCCCCTTCTGTCATTGTTTACATGCTATCCTCATTAAAATATGAAAAGCTATAAATGTTTGGGTGGTTTTAGTTAAAGCAGACACTGTTTTTTCATCTGTGTGATTTTGACAAAGATCAGATCACATTTGATGGTGATTTTATACAGAAATGTGAGAAATTCCAAAAGGTTCAGATACTTTTCCATACCACTGTATAAACCCCCCCAAGAGACTGTGTTGCTGTTACTCAAAACATACTTTTTAATCCCTTCACATGTACCACCTGAAGTTAAAAAATTAAAAAATGTAATTAGAAATCTGTGTTAGAACTCTCCATGCTAATACAAAAACATTTCATAAATGCTAATGTGGCAGATGTTGAACTCCTAGAACATTAAGTGATAAACCACCCAGCTGCTGAGTAAATTACCCCAAACTTTCTGAGTTATTGAGTATAAGTAACAAGCTCCCAATAGAGACAGTTTTGCAATTGATTCTAGCTCATTCCATTTTCCAGGGTTTTTTAAAACATGAATAAGGATTTTAAAATCTATTTCTGAATCATTTTTACGTCATTTTATCATTGTTCATATTTATATCTAGAAAGAATTAAGTAATCATTGTCGAATCAACCTGAACCTTAACTGTTTTATGTGGAACTGATTAGCTATAACAGATTTCTGGTGGCGGTATTATAGTCAACATTTGTGAATCTGACTGAGAGTCTGTATTGCACACCAACTGAAATATTTCAGGTCTTTTATTGTTTTAATACTGATGATTTTGGCATGCAGCTCATGAAAACCCAAAATTCCTATCTCAAAAAATTAGCATATCATGTTCAGGTAGTCTAAACGAGCTATTAACCTAATCATCTGAATCAACCAATTAACTCTAAACACCTGCAAAAGATTCCTGAGGCTTTTAAAAACTCCCAGCCTGGTTCATTACTCAAAACCGCCATCATGGGTAAGACTGCCGACCTGACTGCTGTCCAGAAGGCCATCATTGACACCCTCAAGCAAGAGGGTAAGACACAGAAAGAAATCTCTGAGCGAATAGGCTGTTCCCAGAGTGCTCTATCAAGCCACCTCAGTGGGACGTCCGTGGGAAGGAAAAAGTGTGGCAGAAAACGCTGCACAACCAGAAGAGGTGACCGGACCCTGAGGAAGATTGTGGAGAAGGGCCGATTCCAGACCTTGGGGGACCTGTGGAAGCAGTGGACTGGGCTGCAGGTGCCGCATTCCCCAGGTCAAGCCACTTTTGAACCAGAAACAGTGGCAGAAGCGCCTGACGTGGGCTACAGAGAAGCAGCACTGGACTGTTGCTCAGTGGTCCAAAGTACTTTTTTCGAATGAAAGCAAATTTTGCATGTCATTCAGAAATCAAGGTGCCAGAGTCTGGAGGAAGACTGGGGACAAGGAAATGCCAAAATGCCTGAAGTCCAGTGTCAAGTACCCACAGTCAGTGATGGTCTAGGGTGCCATGTCAGCTGCTGGTGTTGGTCCACTGTGTTTTATCAAGAGCGGGGTCAATGCAGCTCGCTATCAGGAGATTTTGGAGCATGTCATGCTTCCATCTGCTGAAAAGCTTTATGGAGATGAAGATTTCATTTTTCAGCACGACCTGGCACCTGCTCCCAGTGCCAAAACCACTGCTAAATGGTTTACTGACCATGGTATTACTGTGTTCAATTGGCCTGCCAACTCTCCTGACCTGAAGCCCATAGAGAATCTGTGGGATATTGTGAAGAGAAAGTTGAGAGACACCAGACCCAACACTGGATGAGCTTAAGGCCGCTATCGAAGCAGCCTGGGCCTCCATAACACCTCAGCAGTGCCACAGGCTGATTGGCTCCATGCCACGCCGCATTGAAGCAGTCATTTCTGCAAAAAGGATTCCCGACCAAGTATTGAGTGCATAACTGAACATAATTATTTAAAGGTTGACTTTTTTTGTATTAAAAACACTTTTCTTTTATTTGTCGGATGAAATATGCTAATTTTTTGAGATAGGAATTTTGGGTTTTCATGAGCTGTATGCCAAAATCATCAGTATTAATACCATAAAAGACCTGAAATATTTCAGTTGGGGTGCAATGAATCTAAAATATATGAAAGTTTAATTTTTATCAGTACATTACAGAAAATAACGAACTTTATCACAATATGCTAATTTTTTGAGAAGGACTAGTATATGAAGATAAGCACAAATGTTATTATAAATTTTCTTAAAATTAAAACCAGTACCCATATAGGGTCTATGTGCAGCATTATCCATAGTGGAGGTACTTCACACTGATTACATGCCCTTCTAGTTTCTACAAACCTAAATCCAAAAAAGATTGGACACTATACGAATTGTGAATAAAAACTGCAATGATGTGTAAGTACCAAATTTCTATATGTGGTCAGACAAATCATGATTCGAAATTCTTTATCGAAAACTGGGACGCCATGCCATTGGGACTAAAGAGGACAAGGACAACCCAAGTTATTATCAGCGCTCGGTTCAGAAGCCTGCATCTGTGATGGGATGGGGTTGCATGAGTGCATGTGGCATGGGCAGCTTGCACATCTGGAAAGGCACTGTCAATACAGAAAGGTATCCATGTGCTCCCATCCAGACGTCGTCTCTTTCGGAGAAGACCTTGCATTTTTTAACATGATAATGCCAGACCACATGCAGCATTAATTACAACATCGTGGCTGCGTAGGAAAATTATCCAGGTATTGAAATGGCCAGCCTACAGTCCAGTAGATCTTTCACCTATAGAGAGCATTTGGTGCATCATAAAGAGGAAAAAACAATAAAGAAGGTCCAAGAAAGTTGAACAGTACGAGGCCTGTATTAGACAAGAATGGGACATCGTATTTCTAAACTTCAGAAACCTGTCTCCTCGGTCCCCAGACATTTGCAGACTGTTGTAAGAAGAAGAGGGGATGCCTCACAGTGGTGAGATTTGTTGACACCATGAAATTCAAAATCAACATAGTTTTTCCTTAAAATGATACATTTTCTCAGTTTACAGTTTTGACTCTGTCATCTATGTTCTATTCAGATTAAAATACCGAAATACGGCACTTCCGCATTATTGCGTTTAGTTTTTATTCACAATTTGTATTGTGTCCCAACTTTTTTGGAATCCAGTTTGTATAATCAGTTCATAATGAGAAACATAAGAAAACATTTCTTTTGGAAAAATGTTTTTTAATTGACATTTTACCTGGTGAGGGTGGGGTGGTGGTGGTAGTGGCATAGTGGTTAGCATGTTAATCTTACAGCAAGAACGTCTTGGGTTGGAGTCCTGGGTTCGACGAGGACACCTCTTAGTGAAGTTTGCATGTTATAACCATTAGTTTCCTCTGGGTACTCCAGTTTCCTCCTAGAGTCGAAAGATATGCGGTGCATACTGGTGCAATAATTGGACATTCTCTATTGGCTCTCGGTGTGTGTGGGGGCAAATGGATGTGAGTGAGTGTTGGCCATGCGATATTCTGGTTAAGTTGTTCATGGTGTACCCTGCCTTCGCCCAGAGTTGACCGGGATGGGCTTCAGCCTCCCTGTGAACTGTATAAAGGATAAAAAAAGGATAAAAAGCAGTCTGGAAAATGTATTTCCTCTTATGGGGATGGTGATACTGCGAATGCTAACCATTTCAGGCCATGGCTTGGGGGGAATTTGTCTTCATTCAGTTGCATGACACTGATAACGGCTGAGAGACCCGAGGTACAGTTGGTGTTCCAGATCATCCTAAAAGGTGTTCAATGATCATTCAAGCCATGGCACACAGGTGCCTTTATTCTGTTACAGGTTCAGGTCTCTTGGTTCCACTCACTCTCCCTCTTTTTCTGAATCATTCATCATTAATCAAACTACAAGGGTCGCGGAAAGCATGGAGTATTCAGGCCGCCAACACACAAGCACAAACACTCATACTCTTACCCAGGGGCAATTTGGGACAGTCAATTAGCCTAATGTGCATGTATTTACACTGTAAAAGTAAACTGAAGAACCTGGAGGAAACCCACACAAGCACCAGGAGACCATACACACTTCATGTAGAAAAGTCCAAGCCCAGGCCGTGAACCCAGGACCTTTCTGCTGTGAGGTGGCTGTTCGGAACCCCCCATCACACACACACACACACACACACACACACACACACACACACTCACCACCACCACCACCACCACCATGCCGCCCTGTTAGTTCCAGTGAAGGGGAATTATACTTCTATATCTACACTCTGTACATCTATGTGCTCGCAGTGTTGTGGAAACCGGGTAGAAAAGAACCACAAACTACAGTCAGGTGTTCACATATTATTTTCTATAAAGTATATTTCAGAAATATACCAACCATGTGTGCGTTCCACAGTTACTGTACTCTATAGAAGTCTTGAATAAGTATAGCTTGTGAAGATTAATGCACTTAAACTCTTCTAACATCTGGTTAGAATCCATCTCAGACTGCCCGGAGTGATTTGAGTGATGTTCTTTACAGTTCTATCCGATATATTATACACATATACAATTATTCAGATATACTGAAAGTAAGGTCGGGCAGCATGGCAGCTAGCTTTTAGCACAACTCCCTCACAGCAAGAAGGTCTGGGTTCAAGTCCTGGACTCGGTGTGTGTGTGTGTGTGTGTGTGTGTGTGTGTGTGTATGTATGTGTGTGTGTGTGTGTGTGTGTGTGTGTGTGTGTGTGTGTTGGGGGGGGGGGTTATGCATTGGACACCTCTGCAGAACAGCCAGGTAGCCTACTGTGCATGTTTTTGGAATGCAAAAGGAAAACGGAGTACCTGGGGGACCCCCATGGAAACGCAATGAGAACATGGCTAATTTAGTATTGTTCATAGGTGTGAAGGTGGATGGTTGTGTGTATCTGTGGTAGTCTTGTGATAGACTGGCAACTTGTTCACCTTGTACCTCGTCTCTCACCCAATGTCAGCTTGGATTAGTTGCATCTTTGCCCATGACACTGTTACCATTTGATAACATACTGTCCTGTACTTATCTTTTCTTTCTTTTTTTATTGAAAATATGGGAAAAATCCCATGATGAGTTTAAAGATGGTCTGTGTTACTGGGAATTACTCAACACTGCACAGACATAATGAGAGAATATCAGAGTGAGAAGGAGAGGAGGGGAGCGAGACAGAGGTAGAAAAAGAAAGGTGGGAGAAACAGAGAAAGAGCACGAGAGAGAGAGAGAGAGAGAGAGAGAGAGAGAGAGAGAGAGAGAGAGAGAGAGAGAGTAGATGATCCCCCTCCATGTTCCTTGAGGTCTTCGGTCTCATTAGTAAAGTTGCTACATTTCTTCTTAAATCCTGCAGTTGTACGATTTGCTAATGTGATTAGCTGCATCTCAACCAGCTGCAGTGAAATGCATAATTATTGCTCTGCATTGAAAAGAAGTGTGCGCAAAAATATGTGTATATGAGAGAGAGAGAGAGAGAGAGAGAGAGAGAGAGAGAGAGAGAGAGAGAGAGAGAGAGTCCGTTATATAAGTGTAGAGGCAGTAGTTTTAATATTTGCTGTAAAGATGAAATGCTAATGAATGTATCATGTAAGTACCAAAGAAATGAAGCTAATAAGGCATGCTAATTATTTTTTATATAACAGTTAGTTCATTTTCAGCAATTTGATAAACATAAGCACTCTTGGAACACCGCTCATCCAGCCACTGTGTATATTATACCGCATGTAGAATTCCATTGCTAGCAGCAGTCATGCACAGTAAACAATACACGTTTAAGTAACTTAAAATATGAAAGCTTGTTAGACAAAGATTAAAAATCGAAGCTCCACCCACTGTAATGCACACAAATTAAACGTGAATGTGTTAATCGGTGTGAGCTAGGTAGCCGATAGGTGAAGCTTTTTTCATGATCACAGCATTTGTAATTGCTCATTAAAGATGTGTAGGGTTAATTTAAAATGGTTAAATTCTTTATACTTTTTAAGCCTTTACTTTTACTGTATTACTGTTTAAAGCTGCTTTGCGACAATGACAATTATAAAAAGTGCTACAGAAATAAAACTGAAATGAATTGAATTGAATAATGTAATTTATTTGATAATGCAAAGACATTTTTGTATGACTGTCTGTGGAGTTGTCCAGGGTGTACTCTGCCCCCACCCAGAGTCGACTGAGATGGACACTAGCCTCCCCATGACCCTAATTAGGATTAAGCAGTTCAGAAAATAAATGAATGAATGAGTAGTATTTTGTTCAGTATATTGACTTTCTACAGGATTAATTCTGACTGGATCTCAATATTTAGAACAACACAACTTATTCACCCCTCCTTGAAACATTGCCTTATCATGGTGCAGGGGTTTGCGTGTCCTAAGCAATTGTGGGCGCTATGTTGTCGGGGGCATTAAACCCCTGGTAGGGACATTATTGGCAAACAGGTCCTAGGTGAAGGTCCATAAAAAGCATGGTTCAAAAGACCTGTATGAAGAAAAAAAAAAACAAGGGCACAGTTTGCCTTGCCTGGATGAGTCACCAGGGGGCGAGGCTTGAAGATGAGCACCTGGTGGTCGAGCTTCTGCCTATGGAGGTAAAAAAGAGACATGGGTCCATCCTCCTATGGACCCACCACCTCTGGGACGGGCTATAGGGGTCGGGTATATTGTGAGTTAGGTGGCAGCCGAAGGTATGGGTTCTGTCAAACTGATCCTCTGCTACTAACTCTGACTCTTGGGACACGGAATTTCACCTCTCTGACAGGGAAGGAGCTAGATATAGTCAGACTCACCTCAACTCATATCTTGGGCTCTGGAACCACCCACCTCAAGAGGTCCTGGACCTTATTCCATTCTGGAATTGCTCATGGGCAGAGGTGGTGAGCTGGTGTGGGCATCCTTGTTGCCCTTGTCTAGGGGCCCACACATTGGGGTTCTCATTCACGAACATCATGTTTCAACATAAGGGTGTCCATAAGTGCACATGGCACCAGGACACCCTAAGTCACAGTTCGATGATCGACTTTATAGCCGTGTCAATGGACTTGTGGATGCATGCTCTGGACACTCAGGTGAAGCGAGGAGCTGAGCTGTCAACTGACCACTACGTGGTAGTGAGCTGGCACCGACAGTAGGATAGGCCGCCCTCCAGACCTGGCAGGCCCAAGCTTGCACAGTGGTATGAAAAAGTATCTGAACCTTTTGGAATTTCTCACATTTCTGCATAAAATCACCATCAAATGTGATCTGATCTTTGTCAAAATCACACAGATGTAAAAACAGTGTCTGCTTTAACTAAAACCATCCAAACATTTATAGTTTTTCATATTTTAATGAGGATAGCATGCAAACAATGACAGAAGGGGGAAGTAACTGAACCCTCTGCCTAAGGAGACTTAAAGAGCAATTGAAACCAATTTTTACCAAACAATTTTAAGTCAGGTGTGTCACCCAGTGCAGCTAACTGGGTTATCAAAGGCAGGCCAAGTCTCTCACTGTCTATGGTGAGAGGCATGTAAAAGAACCATTGCTGACATTCGTAAAGAGTAGGCTGCAAAGTCGTCAGCATCTTTCTGTCCCTTGCTAAAAGGGTTGTGACAGGAAGGGCATCCGACGTACAAACCTCTGCCAAATCAAACGTGCGAATCAAGATGATTCGCTGTGGCGACTCCCGAGTAAAAGGGAAAAAGCCGAAAGGAAGACAGACAATTTAAGTCAGGTGTGTGCCCAATCACTGATAAGTGGCTTAAAGCTGCCCTGCCCACTATAAAACACACACCTGGTAAGAATTGTCTTGATGAGAAGCATTGTCTGATGTGCACCATGGCTCGCTCAAAAGAGCTGTCTGAAGACCTGCGATCAAGAATTGTTGCTTTGTATAAAGCTGGGAAAGGATACAAAACCATCTCTAAAAGTCTGGATGTTCATCAATTGACAGTCAGACTAGTTGTCTTCAAATGGAGAGAGTTTGGCACTGTTGCTTCTCTCCCAAGGAGTGGCCGTCCACCAAAGATGACGCCAAGACTTCAGTACAGAATACTCAGAGAGGTAAAAAAAAAAAAAACCTAGAGTGTCTGCTAAAGACTTACAGAAATCACTGGCACACTCCAATATCTCTGTGCACACATCAACTATATGTAAAACAATGGCCAAGAATGGTGTTCATGGGAGGACTCCAAGGAGGAAGCCACTGCTGTATAAAAAAACATTGTTGCTCGTTTAATGTTCGCAAATAGGCATTTGGACACTCCACAGAAGTTTTGGCAAAATATTTTGTGGACTGATGAAACCAAAGTTGAATTGTTTGGGAGGAACACACATCGTCATGTGTGGAGGAAAAATGTAACAGCTCACCAACATCAACACCTCATCCCCACCGTGAAGCATGGTGGAGGGTGCATCAAGGTTTGGGGCTGTTTTGCTGCCTCGGGGCCTGGACAACTTGCAATCATTAATGGAAAAATGAATTAAAAAGTTTATCAGGATGTTTTGCAGGAAAACCTGAGGCCGTCTGTCAGACAGTTGAAGCTAAAAAGAGGATGGATGCTGCAACAAGACAATGATCCAAAACACAGAAGTAAATCAACTTCAGAATGGTTTCAAAATATACGTTCTGGAGTGGCCAAGTCAAAGTCCAGACTTGAACCCCATTGAGATGCTGTGGCATGACCTCAAGACAGCGATTCATTCCAGACATCCCAGGAATCTGACTGAACAACAGCAGTTTTGTAAAGAAGAATGGGCCAAGATTAGTCCTGATCGATGTGCCAGACTGATCTGCAGCTACAGGAAGCGTCTGGTTGAAGTTATTGCTGCCAGGGGGGGCACAAAATATTAAATGTGATGGTTCGGTTACTTATTCCTCCCCCTTCTGTCATTGTTTGCATGCTATCCTCATTAAAATATGAAAAACTATAAATGTTTGGGAGGTTTTAGTTAAAGCAGACACTTTGACAAAGATCAGATCACATTTGATGGTGATTTTATACAGAAATGTGAGAAATTCCAAAAGGTTCAGATACTTTTTCATACCACTGTAGTTTGGGTCTCCTGGGAATGTTTTGTGGAGGTTCCTGTTAGAGGGGAAAA
Organism: Plotosus lineatus; assembly: GCA_024760905.1. Lineage (NCBI taxonomy): Eukaryota > Metazoa > Chordata > Actinopteri > Siluriformes > Plotosidae > Plotosus > Plotosus lineatus. Next base: position 5,193,181 of record CM045742.1, on the reverse strand, counting down.
GCTACAACCACATCCCGAAGGAGACATGGAATCTGAATGGGCCATGTTTCATGCCTCCATTGCTGAGGCGATAATCCATAGCTGTGCCCGGAAGGTCATCAGTGCCTGTCATGGCAGTCACCCCCAAACCTGGTGGTGGACATCTGCAGTGAAGGGAGCTATCCAGCTGAAAAGGAGGCCTATCAGAGTCACATTGGCCTGTAGGACTCTCAAGGCAGCAGACAGGTACCGGCAGGCTAAACAGCCCGAGCTGTCACCAATGGAAAATCTCAGGCATGGGAGGAGTTTGGTGAGGGCCTGGTAAGCAAGTATTGCTTTGCCTCAAAACGGTTCTGGAAAATCATTCGATGCCTCAGGAGGGGGAAGTAGCTCTTCACAAATACTGTTTACAGTGGCAGTGGGGAGCTGCTCACCTCAACTGGGGATGTTGTCGGGAGGTGGAAGGAATACTTCGAGGACCTCCCAAATTCCACCAACACACCCTCTGTGGAGGAGGAATACCCTGGGGTTTTGGTTGGGGGTCTACCCCTAACTAGAGCTGAGGTTAATGAGGGAGTTAAAAACCTCCTTGGTGGTTGGGCTCTGGGGGTGAATGAGATCTGCCATGAATATCTCAGGGCTCTGCAGGTTATAGGATTGTCTTGGTTGATATGTCTCTGCAACACTGCATGGTCATCATGGGCTGTATTTCTAGATTGGCAAACCAGAGTGGTCATTTTTTAAAAAGGTGGACCGGAGGGTGAGTTCCAATTATGGTGGAATCACACTCCTCAGCCTACCCAGGAAAGTCTATGCAGGGCAACTGAAAAGGAGGATCCGACCGATAGTTGAACTTCAGATTCAGGAGGAACAATGTGGTTTTTGTCCTGGCCCTAGCACTCTCGACCAACTCTATACACTCTACAGGATTCTGGAGGGGGTGATGGAAGTTTGCCCGATCTGTCCACATGTGTTTTGGGGATTTGGAGAAGGCTTTCGACCATGTCCCTCTTTGTTCTGGGCCTGTTGCTACAGCCATTCGGCCACTATATCACAGGAGACATAACTTAGTCTATATTGGGAACAACAGGTCAAATTCTTTTCCGGTGAGGAATGGAGTCCATCAAGACTGTCCTTTGTCACTGATTCTGTTCATAATTTTTATGGACCGAATTTCTAGGCGCAGCTGAGGCACTGAGGGGTCCTGGTTTTGTGACCAACGGATCTCGTCTCTGCTTTTTTGCGGATGACGTTGTTATCACTAGTGCAATTCGCAGTGGATTGCAAAAGGTCGGGACGAGTATCAGCACCTCCAAGTTCGAGGCCATGGTTCTCAGTCGGAAAAGGGTGGAATGCACCCTCTGGGTCTGGAATGAGGTCCTGCCCCAAGTGGAGGAGTTCAAGTATCTTGGGATCTTGTTCACAAGTGAAGGAAGGATGGAATGGGAGATTGACAAGCGGATCGCTGAAGCCTCTGCTCTAAAGTGGAGCCTGAACCGGTCCGTCATGGTAAGAGGGCGATCCGTGGTGAACCGCAAATGGGAGGGGGTTTACTGTACATGGATGATCACACACTGAAACAAAGTTTTTTGACAGTCTCACTGTCTCGGCACTCAATATATAAATTTATATAATACATTGTGTCTTGGTGGTTTTATGAAATCCAGACACCAGTTTTGTATGTCGTTATCTGAGTAGCCTGGCCGTCTGCCCCAAGTAGGGTGGTATTTATTTATTTATTTGCATGAGCATAGTTCGTATTAGGATGTATTTGAAAGATCTTTTAGAAAGTGCTTGATTTCATGTGAAGGAACGATGTGCCTCCTTAGTAATGCTCAGCTGTCTTTTTTTTTTTTTTTTTTTTTCCCGGAAACTGCATGAACAAGTGCCAATATTTGAGAGTGAATTGAATTATCCTTCATGTGATATGACAGTAAACTTTAATATCTCCCCTTGTAGAATCCACTCCCCACTGCCCCATCCTCAAGCTGGTGTGCTCCTGCTGTCATCCCACCCCTGAGGAATGACTTTTACTTTCTCTCATTTCTCACACTGACATTTTATTGGCTTGTTGTATTGGTTATAGTCTCATCCTCTTTTAAGGCGGAGTATATACCACAAGGGTGTTTAGCACTGCTGACAGGGAAACCAACACAGGAAAAAAATAACGAGTATCTGCAAAATGTTATGTATTAGAAATATATGTGTAGTATATATGCTGCATGCTACGATTGCAACACCGCGAGTATCTGGAATAAATGGCTTTGAATAAATGAATAATTAATGTGAAGCCCAGGAAATGCAAAGCCAGTACAGGAGTGATTTTATTCTGTAAAACCTTTAAGCAGATAAGAACAAATGCATTCCTTAGTAGCCTTGTGTCTTTGCAAAGCAGCACAACGTGCTCTCGGAGATTCATTACACAATGTTTTTGCCTGTAATGTCGAAATACTCGCATACCGCTAGAAATAAGACAATCCAGACAAATTCTGGACAGTAAATAAGGTAGTAACATATAACAAGACTGTGTTTACTGAATAAAACCAACCTTGATAGCTTTCCGGTTACTGGTGTGTTGACATTCTTCTGGCATCACTGGCACTTGCATGTATCTGCTCTGTCTTAGCAAGGGCAGAATTCCTCCTGGACGGCTCACCAGCCATCGCAGGGCAGAAACAGGCTGACGGCTTTGCAGCTACTCTTTACGAAAGTCAGCAAGGGTTCTTTTACATGAACTTCACACCATAGACAGTGAGAAACACAGCTGGCCTTTGGTAACCCAGTTAGCTGCACTGGGGGGGACAGTGGCAACCCATGGAGAGTGGGGCTTGAACCCCCAACCTTGGGTTCAGTGATCCAGCACCTTTACCACCAGGCTGCCACCACTGACACCTTGGTAGCTTCTCTACTTCTGCGAAGGTCATAGGTGACTTCCAGCTTCTCAAAAAAAATATACGTGCTATGCAGATCATTAGCATATCATTGCAGATTGGAGATTCACATAGCCTGTCTTATTACCGACAGTCACAAAAAACCCTCGAGTGATAAGGATTCACACTGTCACTGTTTTTTTTTTTTTTTTGTTTTGTTTTGTTTTGTTTTTTTTTTAAATAAGTGACTTGTTTTGTGGAAGTTTGTGCACTTTGGACTACAGTGGCAAGACAAAATGTTGGCTCAGTGAAGGAAGGCCCGCTCCATGTGCGGATATAAAAGCTTACTTTAAGCCTTCAAGAACACAAAGCTTCAGAATGAATGTGAATTTGTTTTGGTCTGGATGTACATGAACCCGCTGACATAACCGCATTGATTTCACATGCCCAACACGCACAACTCATGCTTGGCCCAGGAAGTGCTGTAGACACTCAGCAGGTTCCATAACAGTACCTCCAAGCCGCGAAGAGGTCGTGCTTAGGTAGTCGCCGTTGTGTTTTCATGTCGCGAGCCGTCATCTGCTGAAACCTGTGAACTCTGTGCGATAGCACGGAACATACACCGGATACAAGCAGATGGATCACTGGAACATTAATAAATAAATAAAAGGCTTACTACATGTGATTGTGTGTATAAAGTCGCCTGAGGTTATTAGAATCATGCACAACAAAAAAGCCATGCGTTCGGTCCTGACCACTGTAACCTGCTTTCACCGGAGCAAAATATCTTCAGGACGTCTGTGTCTCATGTTTTATTAAACAGAGTGTTGTGTTTTCTGCGCTGTAGGGGAGAGAAGCTGACCTTTACCTCAGAGTCGGCTGTTAGGGGATGAGAAGGTTGTATGATAATCTATAAAGCTTAATATACACTTCTCTTATTTCCCCTTCTTTTTATTCTGCAAAGCTCTTCTTACATCAAGTTATTCTGAACCAAATTATGAATTATAATGCTTCCTGTGATGCTACATGAAAACAAAAATCAATTGGAAGACAAAATGTGTGCTATGATCTCGGTCGGCTTGTTTTAGGCTTTAGTGTAGAGATGAATTATAGATGGTTGTAAACTGCAGTGCATCTGGATCCTGCCTCAGGGAAGCAGCAAGACATTCGCATTCTTATAGACTGAGCACGAAAGAGACCGAGATGACTGAGACTTGGAAAAAAAGGACGAAAGAAAGGGTGACAAATCTGTTCTTATGTTATCTTCCCTACAGCAGGGAAAACTGAAGCTTATCGTCAGGTCCGCCATCCATCCATCATCCTGCTCTTCATCCGCCTGTGGAGAGCCACACCCCACTCCAAATATGTTATAAAATTATTTATTCTTCTGTCAATCTCTCATCTTCTGCCCATCTATTTCATTTTGTCCTGTGTGTATATATTTAGCTTTTTAAGATATAGAAAATCTGCCTACATGGACAGGATAATCTTACTCTGCTGGAAACATTTGGTTGGTACAGCTCATACATTCATTCATTTTCTGAACCGTCCATCCCAGCCTTCTCCGGGCGGGAGCAGAATACACCCTGGACAGCTCGCCAGGCCAATGCAGGGTGGAAAGTCAGCAGTAGTTCTTTTACATAAACCTCACACCATGGACAGTGAGATACATGGCCGGCCTTTGATAACCCAGTTAGTGCACTGGGGGACAGTGACAACCTATTGAGAGTGGGACTTGAACCCCAACCTTGGGATCAGTAATCCAGCACCTTTAGGTTGGTAAAGCTGCTTTCTTAAATAAAAATAAATGAAAAAATAAATAATAATAATAATAATAATAATAATAATAATAATAATAATAAATACCTGAACAATGTGAAACATGAAAACTTTTATTTTCTGTAATTCTGGCGATGGTTAAGCGTGTGCTCACGTGATCCTGGTGCTTCCTCCATGTAAACAATCACACAAAACACCAAATTTCTCAACACTCCCCAAATATTAAACTCGATCCCAAAGTTTTTCCCCCAAAATTCTACAGTATCCTCTGGACTTCTTTGTGTTTTTTCTCTCTGACTAAACTTGAGCAGGGATAAATACGCTCATGATCAGTATCATGTGAGCGCTGCTTCAGAGTTCTACTCTAAGTTTTGTTTATTTTTATGATCGCTTACACACACAATCTTTAATTAACACACCGTTAATAAAATCAGATGCCCTGATGTAAATCCTCATCTGCACCACAACCTGGCTCTATGCAACTAGCACATGCTCAGCCTCGTGCTTTTCGCGGGTCATTTCTCCGCACCGCTTCTCCTCTGTAGTTGATAACTATTAAACTTGATCAACATCTTTAAGCGGGAACAAGTTCACCAAAGGAGCACCCAGTGGTCCCCGTCCGAGAACCAACCGAGATATACACAGAGTGTAGTTTGAAACATGATGACAACCTCATATGAGGACAGTGGATTTAATGCAGCTCAGGTTAACCACCTGGTAAACCATGGTTTGATGTTGCGAGAGACTGGACAGAAGGTTTTAGTTTAATTTCAGCAAATCAACCTTTGTATCAGTGATGCAAGCAGTTTGCTGGGAAAAGCAATAAAAGTGCACGTTTCCTAACAATGCGAGATGGTATTACATGAATACTTTATGAACACTGACATGTATTTTGATTGGTCGCCACTGGATTGAGGGTCAAGTACATCAAGAAATTCTCAGAAGAACAAAAGACGACTATAATAAACACGGTTTCGGCCAGTCACACTGTATGGCGGAGGAGTTTGAGTTCTTATCCCAGCTTGACGGTAGAATGGGACGGGTGATGGACGGATGAATCGCTGCTGTATGAGCAGTAATGAAGGTGCTCCACCAGTCTGTTATGATCAAGAAAGGGCTGAGCTGAAAGGTAAAACCTTCAAATTACCATCCCACATTCCCCCACCCTCACTTACGATCAGTGGCCAAAAGAACATGATCACAGATACACGTGGATAAAATGAGTTTCCTTTGAATGGTGTCCGGGCGCATCCTTCGAGATCACATGAGCATCTCAGATATTCAGGGTAACTCAGGGTTGAGATAGTGTTTCCTTGCTAGAGAGGAGTCAGTTGGGGTGGTTCAGGCATCTGATTAGGATGCCTCCTGGTAACTTTCCTTTAGAAATGTTATAGCAGGAGGTACAAGGGTAGACCCAGAAATTGCCAGAGAGATTACATATCCTATGTGTGCTGGGAGCACTGTGGAAGCCCACTGGTACAGCTGGAGAGTGTCACTGCAGAGGGAAATACCTGGATGTCTCTTCTGGACCTGCTGCCTCTACAACCAGACCTTAGATAAGTAGAGGAAAGTGTGGCTGGACTATATTCCTCAGAGAAATTCAAGCACACACTCTCAAGGACACGTTTCAACAACATCCTGCAGGTCTTGATATCAAACCTGGAGAGAATCTTTACAGTAAATTACTGCAGGAATGAATCTTCATCACTACACACAATGGCTTTGTGTGTTGTCAGCAATATATTGATAAATATTGATAAATTTAGCATATCCGTGTTAAAAATGGTAACCCAAACTATATCATTAGAAACATGTAAATGTTAAAGGTGTGAGATTGATCACTGCCATGCAGAACCGGTTCAAATGAGCAGTGTTTGCAAACCGTGTGTTTGGCACACAGCCACAGAATCAAGTTTTTGTGAGTTTTTAAATCAAGAGTTCCATTTTTCAAAAGATCCGCAGTGTCTTGCTGCTGCTGGTGTGTGTGTGTGTGTGTGTGTGTGTGTGTGTGTGTGTGTGTGTGTGTGTGTGTGTGTGTGTGTGTGTGTGTCCACTAAAAATATTGTGAGAATCGAGAGGGCTAATATATCACCCCCAATTCTGTGAGCTGTGGGTAAAGTTTTGAAAAAGAGGCCAGTTTTTTTAAATGTTGCTGAAATAATTAAAGAAATAATTATAAATTTAACTATTACAACTGCATCAATAATTATGTCAGTTAGAAATGTCTTATATTATATATAAATTATGAGTATAGTATACTATATATATATATATATATATATATATATATATATATATATATATATATATATATATATATATATATATATATAATAGAGAGAGAGAGAGAGAGAGAGAGAGAGAGAGACAATTTTCTGAGTAGATCCTTCCGTAAGAGAGTGCTCAATACTTTTTCGTAGAGCAAATAAAAATAAAAATGAAAGGACAGGACAAAGACTTCTATTGAAACTTCATTTATTACTACAGATCTGTTTCAAGGGGTGGCGAAACCATCCTCTCTCTTCTTCTATAATCACCTGAAGATATATATATATATATATATATATATATATATATATATATATATATATATATATATATATATATATATATATATAGCCCTCGTTATTCACAGGGGTTCTGTTCCAGCCCCTCCCGCTAATCAAGATAATCCGCGAGTTCTGTACCCGGAAGTAAAACCCCATATATCATATTACATGTGCGAATGATCACCCAGAAGTAAAATACTATGTATCTGTTACATGCACTAAAATATGCTTCTTAAACACATTCTATAGACAGTCTTACTCATTAATACAGTATTAATATAGTAAAATTAAAATACATATATTATAATATATATATATTGTGGTCTAGTGGTATAGGGCGCTGGATCGCTGATCCAAAGGTTGGGGGTTCGAGTCCCACTCTCCACAAGGTTGTCACTGTCCCCCCAGTGCAGCTAACTGGGTTATCAAAGGCGGGCCATGTCTGTCACTGTCTATGGTGAGAGGTTCATGTAAAAGAACCATTGCTGACTTTCGTAAAGAGGAGCTGCAAAGTCGTCAGCGTGTTTCTGTCCCTTGCTAAAAAGGGTTGTGACAGGAAGGGCATCCGACGTAAAAACCTCTGCCAAATCAAACGTGCGAATCAGATGATTCACTGTGGCGACTCCCGAGGAAAAAGGGAAAAAGCCGAAAGGAAGACAGACAGACATATATATATATATATATATATATATATATATATATATATATATATATATATATATATATATATATATATTCCAAGGATTCTTGATTAAAAACAAATAAAAAAAAACAGAGACTCACATAAAGGTGAAATATTAAAACAAATAAAACAAAATAAATAGATAAATAAATAAAGGACAATCTGAAGGCCATCAGAAGCTCTTTAGATTTGGGGCGAAAGCATCACGACACACATCAGTAGCAAGGAGAACACTGAACCTTTGACATCAGGTTTAAATAAGATTTATATGCCCTTACCTGGAGTCGACTGAGACAGGCAACTGCCTCCCCTGACCCTGAAT